>OY804606.1:28620147-29006450 GCA_963680895.1 Fragum sueziense | reverse complement strand
CCTCCTCTCCTCCTCCTCCTCCTCCTCCTCCTCCTCCTCTCCTTCCTCTCCCTCCTCCTTCTCCTCCTCCTCCTCCTCCTCCTCCGCCTCCACCTCCACCTCCTCCTCCTACCCCTCCTCCTCCTCCTTCTCCATCTCCTCCTCGTGAGTAAGAATGGCCGAATCAAACGGCTACGTGAAAATGCATAACTGTCCAGTTTGTTATATGTCATTCTCGAGGCTTGACAACATGCGTAGACACCAAAGTAATAAACACGGAGGAGGGGTCGATGAGACGCGAATTTTGGCTTCCGAAAAAATGAAGTTTCAACATCCATTCACGATGGTAGTTAGCGGACCGAGTGGTAGCGGAAAAACTGAATGGACTAGAAAAATGCTACTTTCCAACATGATCAAAGAACCCGTCGAACGTATAATATGGTGTTTCGGACAGTGGCAACCCCTTTACGACGAAATCCAGCGAACGATACCTTGGATAGAATTCAGTCCCGGTATCCCCGACTTTTTAAGTAGTAAGGACTATTTCGATGTTAGTAAAAAGAATCTCATTATTTTTGACGATCTGATGACGGAAGCTAAATGCGACCAGCGTATTGCCGATCTTTTTACTAAAGGAAGTCACCATAGGAATTTATCAGTCATCTACCTAACCCAGAACCTATTCCCACAGGGCAAAGCTTGCCGAGATATCGCTCTCAACACGCAATACCTGGTCCTATTCAATAATCCTATTGACAGACAACAAGTCGCTACATTGGCCAAGAGAATATACCCCTCGAATAGCGGGATATTTATGAAAGTATTTGAGCGAGCGACGGCTAGACGCCACGGCTATTTGGTAGTCGATCTGAAATCGACAACGTCAGAAAAAGACCGTTTTCGTACCGATATATTTGAACAAATGCCCGAGTCAGAAAACGATTCCGATGACAATACTGAAGAAAGAGTACCTTTAATGGGTCAAAAACGATATAACAGTGATAGTGATACGGAATCGATTGACGAAGAAACTGTGAAGAGGCAGGCGTCCCTTGATGGGACCCCCCGGTAAAAGATATAAAGCGGATTTGCGAGAACGAAATACGCGTAAAGAAATATGGAACTCGCGATTTCAAGAGCCGCTTAGAAAGGATATTTGGGAACAGTTCGTCGAAAAAATCAAAGAATACACGGATGAGGGTCATACACGTAGGGGTGCTATGGCCAGAAGCGCGAATGAACTTTTACCGAATCTACGTAAGCGGCTTAGGTTAGAGTACGCGGATTTTCTTATCGATTATCACCGCTTAGAAGAAGGATCCGTACAACCGCAAATCTTGCAATCGGCAAAGACTCTCAGAAAGGAGCACGGAATGGATTTTGCCGAATCTGTAAGACAGGCGATTAAACTCAGAAAAGATCTATTTACCGAAATATGGCCGGACTATAATGTGAAAGACGCTGACAAGGTTGACGAAAATGATGAAAGTGAGGAAGACGACGGAAAGGAATGAGTAAGAACGAGCGTTCTATAGAAGAGATACGATTATCTCGGCGGATTCCCACAGCATACATAAGAACAAAGAAGCATTTCTCGATATAGTGGACAACGGACATACCCTGTGACGGAAATTACTATAGGTTCCATAGAGGTGTACGATTATAAACAACAGAAATGGGTGCCTTATGTAGATGACCCGGAAAAATGGTATCAACATTTCAAGGACTTGAGAGACGGTTATGTTAAACCCGATCACGAAGGTCGATATATCGTAGGCAGCGGAGCTCATCTCAGAAAGCTAGCGGAAATGAAACAACAACCAACACTCAAGTTGGTAACGCCCGTAGCCCAAGCGGTTGAAATGGCTAAGTCGGAAGTTGAACGTAGGAAGGCTGAACAGAGCGAAACGCCTCAGAAGCGAAAACGTAAAAATATTTCAGTCAACATCTACCCTAAGCGACAAAAGTATGCCAATCCAGATTTTCATTACTAGACCCAGAAGAAACGCTGAAACATATTGAAATGCACATTTCGGAAGATATATTGAGTTGGTATACGGCAACAAATGCCGATCGAGCGTGAAAAGGGACCAGCCAACGCGTATACGAGCAGCCGGAAAACATTGGGTGAAGAGACATTACGATTTTTTCCCTTAGCAAAAATCGGGTACAATTTCGATCCGAAGAACGACGATGATACTGAGTCTAAATCGAATTGCGCGTGTCGAAGTATAGACGTTTAAAAGACATTGTTTTTTATGTATATAATAAACCATGATGCGTATGTAAAAAATATTGTGAATGATTTTTTATAAAAAATAAAGTTATCAAGAATAAAACTGTCTTTGTTTTTTATGATTCATCCTAAATGACCATAAATTTCGCCCCCAAAAATGTGGAAACGCCCGTTGTTTACTACACCTGTCAACTATCTATGCGTCGCCTGTCACGAATGCGTTAAAGTGCATCTGTCAATTCTCAGACAGTACGTCACCAGACAAAAATGCGTCGTTATAAAAACTGTACCTGTCAGCTGTCAGTAACGAGCACGTCAGTTGTCTATTTCCGAGTGCCTCGCCTGTCAAAAACGCTATGACTTCAATCGCACCTGTGTCTTGTCCGAACACGAATCGACGCATGCGCAATTTCTATTTTGAATCATTTCTAGTTTGGACGTTGAAGGAATAACACGTATTTTTGTGAGAGCATGCGCATAAAATTTCATTTCAAAGGAGGACGTTGAAGGGATAACAGGTATTTATATTTTTTCGTTTTGTGAGATATTAGTACCGGTTATTTGAACTTTATTAGAAACGTGCTAAAACTCGATATCGTTAAAGCAGTGTCGTCATCCTTTTGATCAGAAAGCTTATAAGAATACCTTTCCAACGGTACCGGAATTATTTAAATCGGTTGGTAAATAAGCGAGAAATCGCGTTTTTTCGATTTCATTTTAGGTCACGTGACTTTATATAAACCCTTATGAATCGGAAACGGTAAGACTTAGGCATATAAAACTATGCGTTTTTAGAATCGGCGCGTCGAGACCTTTCCAACGGTATATTACTTAGACGGGTTACTCGAAGTTGAAAATCAAGTTTAAAAATCTCTGTTACGTCATAACTCGGAAACGGTCGAAAATCGAATCGACAACCTAGGGTTAATTTTGAAGAGTTTTAGGAGGGCTTTCATTTGAAACACAAATTAACAAAATCGATATCGTAAACGGTTGCAAAAAAGACGAAAAATGGAATTTCGGGTTCATTTTATCGCTAAATCTGTAACATTTTTAGTCATTCTACATCAAAACGAGGCTATACACGTTGTATAACCAACCTATACACTATACATTTAAAAAGTGACGTCAAAAACGTGGATAGGGGTCGTTATGTAAAGTATCAGACAGTACGTCGCCCGTAAAATATGCGTCGTTATAGTGCACCTGTCAGCTGACCAGACATTGCGTCAGGAGAAGTACGTTGAATGGATAACAGGTAGAATTTATAATGTATTTATTTTATCATGTTTATAAGATATTTTTAATTGTTTAATTTCTTTTAAAAATAGGCCATGGCTGTCTAAAAATAGTAGGTCAAATGATCGTCTAAAAATAGAAATCGTGTCATATCTATTTTTAACAGTGTCAAAAAAGTAGGTCATTCAAAATGGCCGCTGTTCTAAAAATAGAAATATCCTTATATGCTAATGAGTTGCCATATATGGTAATAATATGGCGGCGATTACGTCATCTTTGTTTGCCCCCAAAGTAGCCCCTATACTACTTCAGAAGCATTGTTTTGAAAATTCAACATTAGATATGTCCATTTAATTTATAACGACTTCCTTTGGGACTTGATAGCTCTTTGACATCTAGTGCGAACTAATGAATAATGAATAGTTAATCAACCGAATCCGATTGTCGTTAATCCTTTCCCAGACAACCCTTATTTGAAAAGTCTTTTGCTATTGTCACAATGGTTTCTGTGATAAAAAAAAAAAAATGTCAACAAAAAGTGAAAGTAATTCAAACATCCACATTTCTGACTGTATATTCCTATTCATTTTTTTTTTGTGTCGACCAAATCCAATGAAAATATGATTTGTTGAAAAATGAAAAGATGTAGCCTATCTTAAAAATATTTCAATTAAAGTTCATCACATTAAATTTGGTTCGAGGTATTAGTGTAGTCTACCCCTAATGAGATTCTAGCGACGCCGGAATTTATTTGTGTGTTCTCATTAACATTCGTTACGTATCCGAACCTATTCCATCTTCGCTCACCAAGGCTGAATCCACAGGTCTACGTTTACAAATATTCAGCATTGGCGGATTTAGTCCGAATTTCTTGTAATCGCGATACGTCGCATAGCGGTTGTCCTACTGGCTGTTGTAGAGTAACAAACGTCGTGTTCTAAACGCATTTGACGTTATTTCGACCATTATTGGTGATGTCAGGGGGAAAATCGCTCATCTTTGTGTTTTAATTGAAAATATAATACTTTTACCCGCCCGTTGACATGTTTTTACTCATAGCAAGCAGATGTATTGAGTCATCTGATTGGCTCCAGTGAGTTCTCACCGGAGCCAATGAAAAGCCTTCACAGGACATCAAGAAAATCCGACTAAATCCGCCAAGAGTGAATACAGAAATGACGTTACTTCGTAGATTTCGTCCTTGGTTTGCGACTTGACGAACCTATTCGGACGACGCCGTAAATATTCGGCGGTAGAACGTTCAACGTGAACACCACAACCGCCGAAAGTTTATGACGTCGACAGAATAATTCCGATGTCGCGTGAATCCCATTAGGAGTAGAATACTTTTTAAAAGGTAGAATACCCGAAATGTTGTCATTCTGAGATTCATATTTTAACATCGGCTTTTTTCGAACGGCGACGTTAGGTATCCGAACCTTTTAAATTCGGGTGCGGTCGTAAACATTCGGCGGTGGAGAGTTCCACCGCCGAATGCTTTCGATCGCACCCGAATCATTCTGACGTCATGCAAATCTCATAAGGGGTCGACTACCTTTAGGATAGCAACACAATTATGGAGCGTCATTTCTAAAAAGACTCATGGCGTATGTTCCACCACACGTTTGGCTCGTGTTACCCCGACAGGTGTATGTGCACCCAGTATCTAGCGTGTTGTAATCCGGGTCGCAAAAACAGTTCACGTTCTGAAAAATACAAGAGCCGTCATAGACGCATTATGCTCTCCGAATAAGTGTTTGTCACAAAATAAAAAACAAAAACAAAAAAAAAACTCATACATTAAGCCCCATTTTTCCATGACAGATTTTTTTGTACACACATTATTTATAGAATATGGTCTAGAACATCTCATTTATCACATAAGTACAAAATTTCATTTAATTCTGCCCATTAGATAAAGAGAAATTAGAGAAAAACAATTTTTTACATTAAGGCCTCATTTTCCATGACCGTTGACGCATTTTCAAATTGGGAAACGGAGAAAATGGTCCCTGTGGATTATCCTAGGGAGTTCACATGTAAAGTTTAATTGAATTTGGACCAAGGGTTGCCGAGATCTGGCTGTGGACGGACGAAAAGACGCACGGACACACGGACAGACGGACGGACAGCGTGGCGACTATATGCTCCCCCGAATTTTTTTCGGGGAGCATAATAATATTGAGCCGGGATCTGACAAGGGTCGCTTAAGGCCTTTGAGCCCAACATGATTCCAGATCAGCCTGTGTATACACACAGTCTGAACAGGAATCATGTTATTCTCCAATAGCTTTTCCATGACCTGGAGCGTTGTATTAGACTCAGTGCATCATGGATCCTAATCAGTCTGTCTGCACTTTGGCTTAGTTTGATATTAAAACATGGAAATCCCAAAAGCCTTATGGGAGCCTTTTCCAGATGTAATGCCATATTTTCATTATAATAACAACAACATCAACAATATAACAAAAACAACAAAAGAATAATCGTAGGATCGACAGTGCTACAAGCGTTTGAAAGTCTTACAAAAGATAATACGAGGAGAACAGTAAATAAACTTTTATGGAAAACTTCCAGGTAGACGATCCCCCCATGCCACATTTTTATTTGGGCTTCCGCGCCATCATTCCCGTTTTTTTTATTTCTCCATTTCTAAAGACAATGCATTTTACGAAAGAACACACCATTTTGCAGAACAAAGTTTACTCTTAGGTGAGACCTGGGTAATGAGCTATATATGTGACCATTTAGAAAATAGAAAACTGTCGTAGCTATTGCATATATAAATTTGGTGGAGAAGTATTACTTGATACATGAGAAATGTACTTTCAAAAATGGGTTCCGTTTTTTGGGACACTCTGTAGATCTAGACTTTCAGTAGACTTGATGTGGTTAGAATTCGTTTTTCATTTATTGGTGAATGGGGACAAAATCTTGGACATGATTTAGATTAGACAAGTAAAAACTTTAAACAATTTGACGATGGCTAGTCCAATGTATAAAACTTTCTTTTTAGACATCGTCAAAATCTAAAGTTGATTTGATGACCGTTTCAAGACAATTGATTTGTGTCTTTTTTGTTCTATATGAGCAATCAATAAGGAATGAATTACCGAAATTCAAACAATGCCAAGTGTTAATCAACTTATTCTCTCTTTTTTTCGATATAATCATTGTTGTTGTTGTTTTCGTGAGTTGCACATTTAGTTGTATTGTATAGCGGACGAGAATTGACCTGGCAGAGCATTCCATTCGATTTGCATGGGCTGCTCTGCCAGGTCATTTATCGTGAGGTATATTAAGGATACAACTTATCTATAGTAGGCTATCAGGAAACGTAAGTTACGTCATCGAACGGCGCAATTTGGATAAAACGGGAAAGCATTCCTGTCGCAACCTAGAAACAAACCGATATCTGGGATGCATCGAGTCCTAATCCAGCTAAGGTTCTGTATTTTTTCATGCCATTTTTATTCATTTTTCATAATGCCTATATTTTTTCATTTTTTTTAATTTTATCACATTCTTCCATCACGAAGGAAATCTACCGCTGTGATATAGACTTAATCCAAACACAATTTTAAAGAAATGAAAGAATGATACGCCTATATCATTTAGTAACAATTCCGCTGAATCAATCAGACATTCAATTACAGTGCTCCCAGCACTTTGATTACTCTCATCCCATCTTGTGGAATTTCTGCCGTTTTCGCTGTGACACAAACTCGGTTTTCCAATGTACTTTGACCATTTCCCAAACAATACCTTGTTTTGACGTCGCAAATAGAAAAGGCTTGGGAAAATATTGAGACAAAAGACGAAACTGCTGATAATCAGCAGTTTCTCCTTTTGCCTCAATATTTTCCATGCAAAAAGTTTCTCCTTTTATCTCAATATTTTCCATGCAAAAATCTACACGAATTGTATCTTAAATAACTTTTGTTTTGTCATTTCGTCATTCGTTGCAGTTTTTTAAGAGGATCACTCTAGATTTTTGTTATTTGGGAAAGGGTTAACGGAGTCGGCTCATTAATTGGTCCTCGTTTTCGTAATGACCAATTTATATTACATTTCTTTTAATCAAAAATCCATGTCAGCATATCAGAAGCATTGTTTTGAAAATTCAACATTAGATATGTCCATTTAATTTATAACGACTTCCTTTGGGACTTGATAGCTCTATGCCATCTAGTGCGAACTAATGAATAATGAATAGTTGATAAACCGAATCCGATTGTCGTTAATCCTTTCCCAGACAACCCTTATTTGAAAAGTCCTATTGTCACAATGGTTTCTGTGATAAAAAAATGTCAACAAAAAGTGAAAGTAATTCAAACATTTACATTTCTGACTGTATATTCCTATTCATTTTTTGTGTCGACCAAATCCAATGAAAATATGATTTGTTGAAAAATGAAAAGATGTATCTTAAAAATGTTTCAATTAAAGTTAACCACATTAAATTTGGTTCGTGGTATTAGTGTAGTCTACCCCTAATGAGATTCTAGCGACGCCGGATTTTTTTTTGTGTGATCTCATTAACATTCGTTACGCATCCGAACCTATTCCATCTTCGCTCACCATGGCTGAATCCACAGGTCTACGTTTACAAGTATTCACCATTGGCGGATTTAGTCCGAATTTCGTGTAATCGCGATACGCCGCCTAGCAGTTGTCCTGCTGGCTGTTGTAGAGTAACAGCCAATCAAACGTCGTGTTCTAAACGCATTTGATGTTATTTCGTCCATTATTGATGATGACAGGGGGAAAATCGCCCATCTTTGTGGTTAAATTGCAAATATAATACTTTTACCCGCCCTTTGACATGGTTTTTTACACATAGCAAGCAGATGTATTGAGTCATCTGTTGGACAGTGAGTTCTCACCGGGGCCAATGAAAAGCCTTCATATAGGACATCAAGAAAATCCGACTAAATCCGCCAAGAGTGAACACAGAAATGACGTTACTTCGTAGATTTCGTCCTTGGTTTGCGAAGACGAACCTATTCGGACGACGTCGTAAACATTCGGCGGTGGAACGTTCAACGTGGACATCACAACCGCCGAAAGTTTTTGACATCGATAGAATAATTCCGATGTCGCGTGAATCCCATTAGGAGTAGACTACTTTTTAAAAGGTAGAATACCCGTAATTTCGTCATTCTGAGATTCATATTTTAACATCGGCTTTTTTCGAACGGCGACGTTAGGAATCCGAATCTTTTAAATTCGAGCGCGGTCGTAAACATTCGGCGGTGGAGAGTTCCACCGCCGAATGCTTTCGATCGCACCCGAATCATTCTGACGTCATAAATGCGAATCTCATAAGGGGTCGACTACCTTTAGGATAGCAACACAATTATGGAGCGTCATTTCTAAAAAGACTCATGGCGTATGTTCCACCACATGTTTGGCTCGTGTTACCCCGGCAGGTGTAGGTGCACCCAGTATCTAGCGTGTTGTAATCCGGGTCGCAAAAACAGTTCACGTTCTGAAAAATACAAGAGCCGTCATAAACGGATTATGCTCCCAGAATAAGTGTTTGTCACAAAATAAAAACTCATACATTAAGCCCCATTTTTCCATGACATCTTTTTTTGTACACACATTATTTATATAATATGATCTTGAACATCTCATTTATCACATAAGTACAAAATTTCATTAAATTCTGTCCATTAGATAAAGAGAAATTAGAGAAAAACTATTTTTTACATTAAGGCTCCTTTTTCCATGACCCAGTTTCAAATTGGGAAACGGAGAAAAAGATCCCTAGGGATTATCCTAGGGAATTTACATGTGGAGTTTCATTGAATACGGACAAAGGGTTGCCGAGATCTAGCTGTGGACGGAAGGACGGACACACGGACACACGGAAAGACAGACGGACGGACAGTGTGGCGACTGTATCCCCCCCCCCCCCCCAATTTTTTTCGGGGAGCATAATGATATTGAGCCGGGATCTAAAAATGGTCCCTTAAGGCCTTTGAGCCCAACATGATTCCAGGTCAGCCTGTGTATACACACAGTCTGATCAGGAATCATGTTATTCTCCAATAGCTTTTCCATGACCTGGAGTGTTGTATTAGACTCAGTGCATCATGGATCATAATCAGTCTGTCTGCACTTTGGCTTAGTTTGGTATTAAAACATGGAAATCCCAAAAGCCTTATGGGAGCCTTTTCCAGATGTAATGCCATTTTTTTTTTCATTATAATAACAACAACATCAACAATATAACAAATACAACAAAAGAATAATCGTAGGATCGACAGTGCTACAAGCGTTTGAAAGTCTTACAAAAGACAATACGAGGAGAACAGTAAATAAACTTTTATGGAAAACTTCCAGGTAGACGATCCCCCATGTCACATTTTTATTTGGGCTTCCGCGCCATCATTCCCGTTTTTTTATTTCTCCATTTCTAAAGACAATGCATTTTACGAAAGAACACACCATTTTGCAGAACAAAGTTTACTCTTAGGTGAGACCTGGGTAATGAGCTATATATGTGACCATTTATGGATCGAAAGCTGTATAATGTGAATAGACGATTTCAAGGGAGGAAATTTTTATTGCTCTCAAATATTTAATTTTTGACTTTTGTTGGGGCTTTCGCCTACTCTTCATACAATTTAGAAACATTTTCACAAAAATTGTTTAGAATATTCCCTGAAATTCTTAGCACGCTCAATTATTTCCGTTGTTACGGAAAAGGGCGATGATGCATCTAACGGTACGTTAAAAATGCTCGGACTTACGGACGTCACGGAATAATTATGTCGAAATATAATGATTATTACGGAAGAGCATTCATTACCCAGGTCTTACCTTAATGTGTGGTTTACAGATTGGCAGCCATTTTGTCTGGGTACCGTCGAAATTGGAAATCTTCCAATTTATGGGTTTTGACAAGAACCCAAAATTCTGAATATTTTCACAAATTTCTCGATTGATCTATTTCCTATAGAGAAGCAAACACGTTGTAGGCTTGTCAGTTGTCATAAATTCTTCATTCAACAAAATTTTCGTTGTCTATCCGTCTTGTTTCACAGTGGATAATCACGTGACTCAGAATTTTAGAAAATCTTCCATAATTCTCTTAATACTTGACCAATTTGAATTCGGTTTGAAGTAGAGAAGGTGGACAGACGTCACGCATTAAATGATCGTGGTGGATTTTTGAAAAAAAAATCAGCTGATAAAAAAGTAATCGAAGATCAACCAAAATTTTTGTTGATCTTCAATTATACTCTAAGACTTTTAAAAGTTGATTTTTAAAAAATGCACCAAGTCCAGCAAATTACTTGCATTTTCCTATTTCCTATCTTGAAATTGCGAGTTACTTGATTAACCACCGTGCTGTATGCTGTGATCATTTACACGTACAATGTATTTAATATCCTTGTTTTAGCTTTTTTCGTAGGTGTTGTTATAAAATCTCACCGTAGTTTTTACGGATTTCATTTGACCTGACAATGGCCTTAAAGGCTTTATACATAATATTATGTTCATATTTCGCATATATAGTGTAATATTCTTCGAAAAGACTGTTATCATATAATACCTCTTGATAAATGACCAGACAGAGCATCTCTTTCGATAGCATGGGGGCTGCTCTGCCAGGTCATTTATCGTGAGGTATACACAGATATAACAGGTACACGAGCAAATATTACTGAATTGTTATTTTAAAAAAGCTCAATCGTATAATTTATGATAACAAGAGGGTCGTTCGCCCTAGGTCGCTCACCTGAGATGGTGTTTTATAACAGATCAGATTTCTTACAGGTAATGCAATTAAGGGTCAAAGATCATATGAACGCTGCTATGCGAATTCAAACCATAGAAAACACAGAAAACTACCTTAGTGCAATACCGGTATCATATGTAACTCAAATATGAAGTTTCATCCAATTCGGCTATGTGGTTATGGAGAAATTGCTTTGGACAGATGGAATTAAAATAAAACATACAGACTGACAAACAAACAAAAATTTACAAAATGACCCAGATCTATGACATTGAACCTACCTAAATATATATTTCAAATAGAACATCTACTCATGATGAAGAACACATTTACCCATACATTTTTTAAATCCATGCATAAATGTAGATGCTATGCCCCTGATAAGAAGATTTTTATAAGAAGTCCCCCTTTTCTGTGACAAGGTTTCATATTGAAAAGCAAAGAAAAGCACCTCTTAGCAATATCATAAGCAATGCAAATAGTAAGTTTTGTCAAATTTGGCTCTGCGGTTATTGAGAAATTGCTTCTGACAGATGTCGTGTAATTTCTCTTTTTCTGTTGCCATGGCAACCAGATTTTTTTATATATAAATTGCAATTCTGCTAGCAATTTTTTAAATGAGATCTCCTAAGGAATATTTCTGCCTAGTTTGGTGGAAATTAGCCTGTTAGCTTAGGAGGAGATATCACTCAACAATGTCATTGAGATTTGGTGGAAAATCTCATTTTCTGTTTGCCATGGCTACCAGAGCTTTTAAAGGATTTCAATTCTCTTAGCAATTTTTGAAAGGAACCTCCTCAGAAATATTTCTGCCAAGTTTGGTTGAAATTGTCGAAGTAGTTTAGGAGGAGATGTTGTTCAAAGAAATTATTGAGAATTAGTCAAATTTCTCCTTTTCTGGTGCCATGGCAACCAGAGTTTTTAGTCAATTTCAATTCTTTTAGCAGTTCTTAAAGAAGACCTCCTAAGGAATATTTTGCCAAGTTTAGTTGAAATTGGCCTGGTAGTTTAGGAGGAGATGTCGTTCAAAGATAGTATTGAGATTCAGTCAAATTTCTCCTTTTCTGTTGCCATGGCAACCAGAGTTTTTTTTATGGATTTCAATTATTGTAGCAATTCTGAAAGGGAGTCATCTAAGGAACATTCCTGCCAAGTTTGGTTGAAATTGGCCAGGTACTTTAGGAGGAGATGTCGTTCAAAGATAGTATTGAGATTCATTGAAATTTCTCCTTTTCGGTTGCCATGGCAACCAGAGTTTTTTATGGATTTCAATTATTTTAGCAATTCTGAAAGGGGGGTCACCTAAGAAACATTCCTGCCAAGTGTGGTTGAAATTGGCCCAGTAGTTTAGGAGGAGATGTCGTTCAAAAATAGTATTGAGATCTAGTCAAATTTCTCCTTTTCTGTTGCCATGACAACCAGAATTTTTCATGGATTTCGATTCTATTAGCAATTCTGAAAGGGGGTCACCTAAGGAACTTTCCTGCCAAGTTTGGTTGAAATTGGCCTAGTAGTGTTATTTAAAGAAATTGTTGATGGACGACGCACGACGGACGACGCACGGACGCCGGACAAAAGGTGATCACAATAGCTCACTTGAGCATCTTGTGCTCAGGTGAGCTAATAAAAGCTAAAGCTGCGCCATGAGAAATGAAATCTGTAATATCTATACGAGATTTTATAACAGCACCGATTGTTAATTAATACACAACAGTAACAAAATTCATTAGCATTATTATCCCACCTTTGCAGCAAAGACTGTGTAGCCTGTTTTGCAAGCATTGTAACATATCTCGATCGTTATTTGTCCTTCGTAGATAACACGGTCGTAGTTACAAGGCTGACCATTGCAGTCTGCAGCGTAGCATCCAAGATAGGTGTAGCTTAGAGGGGCTGGAAAAAAACATTGAAATGATTAATATCTTTTTTTTATTATTTCTAATTTTACTTTTAAAGTGACATTTCACATTTATTTCAATTTTTAAAAGTATGTCTTGATGCAAAGATTGTTTATTCTAATGCGTAGAAATGCTATCAGTTTTTCGAAGTTGTTATTTATATTATGCCTTTAAAGTTGAGACAGAAATGATAAATTCTATATAAATCTGAACTGTTGTCCACAACAATTTGTTTAATTTTAGCCCCAAAATATATATTTCTCGTAAACGGTTCAATATTTTGGCCTGATATTTTCAGAATTTTCATTAGAAAAGATGCTCTTTCAGACAGAATAAAAGTAAAATTTATGTAAAAATAATTGTGAAATGTCACTTTAACACGATAGTGTAAGACGTAGGCTATTATAATAAAAGAATGAGTCGCGCTGGTTAATATTCGGCGCTACAGACCTCATAATTATGATCATTATTTTGTGGTATGTATATAGTGACGCCATGTATAACTCTACCCACTTATGTACAAATGTAGTTAGATTTTTTCATCTGGCCTAAGTAATCAATTGGAAAATATCAAGTTACTACAGTGACACAGTAATAAGGTCATTTCACTTATGTTTTAGTCTGTACCCGCAGAACACACTTCCGGAGGCAAAAAATGGGTTTATGGAAAATCAACATTGTATACATGAAAATTATTACTAAAAACAGTCACAAATCGATATTATCAAAACGAAGCTCCCTACAATAGTCCCAGCCGAAAAGGACAGTGACGTAGGCTGATGTTTACTGCTGCAAAACCAATCAATGCGTCTGATTTGCACCGTTACAAATACGAACAGAGTTGATTGGTTGGCAAGTAGTAAACATTAGCCCACGTCACTGTCATTTTCGGCCGGTACTATTGTAAATATGTGGAGAAAACAATGACGACGCACGTGCATTCAATATACAGCGATAAAGAGCACGTGCATTGAACATTAAAACGCTTTGGGTTCGAGAGTATTGTTACCAAAACGCTTTGGGATTGAGAGAATTGTTACTAAAAATAACAACTACTAAACGTTTGAGCGGCGTTTTAAGACTCCCAAGAACGACTTCTGGATGTTGTTGTGTGCGGGTGTGTGTGTGTGTGTGTGGGGGGGGGGTCTTAGATGAAATAATCTAGTTGAAGTCACAATGTAGCAAAATAGTTCAAATTAGTTTTGAATAATGCTCAGAATCGCAGTTTGCTATGCGTACAGAGCGATACTTTAAAGTCACTGAACTTCTTGCACGAAAAATACCTATTTGTTTTCTGTTTGCTCATGGTCTTAATGTAACTCGACAGTAAAATGTCGGTCAAGTGCAAGGAAATCAGTACTGTTTGTTTGGAAAGAAACATCAAAGCTTACAAAACAAATATTATGTACAATCATGGGTGCGATACCCATTTTTTTACTAAGTAGGACTATATAATCGATTGAATTATTTGAAGGCGAAACATGATATTGTTTACATTGTTCACATTATATGTATATAGTATTTAACCCTTTCACTAACAAGAACATTTGACAGATTCAATGCGGGGAATCATGTGACACAAAATCAACAACAATTGCAGGAAAGCTTTGAATATCTGTTAATATTGTGTCCAATTTGAAAATTGTTTGAAATATAGAAAACCAAAAAACAGCACCTTGTCAAAATTTATTGACTTCCAAACAATTCTGTTTGATATTTTCTTCTTTTATTTCATTGTTTCCACGGGCTATTTAAATAGGGAACGATTTTATTAAGTAAACCGTGACGTAATTTCGGACAAACAAACAGTATTTCGTGGGTGTTGTTATAAAATCTCGTAACTACGGCTTGATTCAAGCCGTAGTTACGAGACTTTGTAACAACACCGACGGGTTATCAATACATATCGATCGACCCACCCGACCCAGTTTATTTTTAGCACAAAATCCATCGCCATTATGGACGTCAAAATCAGATTTTGTTTTGAGAAAGAGTAAACTTACGTGGCGGTGGTGGTGGTTGTGTTTTTGCGTAGTACAAGCTTCCAGATAGATCGTTGGTCAGTTGTCCTGCGGTGCCGTATGTCTCCGTGCAACCCTCGCACACCTGCAACGAATAATATTATTTTGTTGACAAAACTGAGTTTTCTCCAGTTACTCTTTCCCATGACCCAAGGAGGTGTCCGATTATTTTGGGCACGATAAATATTTTTTTTGTCAAACGAAACTGAGTTTTCTCCATTTACTCTTTCACATGACCCATGGAGGTGTCCTATTATTTTGGCACGAATAATATTATTTTGTTGATAAAACGAAACTGAGTTTTCTCCATTTACTCTTTCCCATGACCCAAGGAGATGTCCTGTTATTTTGGCACGAATAATATTATTTTGTTGATAAAACGAAACTGAGTTTTCTCCATTTACTCTTTCACATGACCCAAGGAGGTGTCCTATTATTTTGGCACGAATAATATTATTTTGTTGATAAAACGAAACTGAGTTTTCTCCATTTACTCTTTCCCATGACCCAAGGAGGTGTCCTATTATTTTGGCACGAATAATATTATTTTCTTGTCAAACGAAACTGAGTTTTCTCCATTTACTCTTTCCCATGACCCAAGGAGGTGTCCTATTATTTTGGGTACGAATAATATTATTTTGTTGTCAAACGAAACTGAGTTTTCTCCATTTACTCTTTCCCATGACCCAAGGAGGTGTCCTATTATTTTGGGTACGAATAATATTATTTTGTTGTCAAACGAAACTGAGTTTTCTCCATTTACTCTTTCACATGACCCAAGGAGGTGTCCTATTATTTTGGGCACGAATAATATTATTTTCTTGTCAAACGAAACTGAGTTTTCTCCATTTACTCTTTCCCATGACCCAAGGAGGTGTCCTATTATTTTGGGTACGAATAATATTATTTTGTTGTCAAACAAAACTGAGTTTTCTCCATTTACTCTTTCCCATGACCCAAGGAGGTGTCCTATTATTTTGGGTACGAATAATATTATTTTGTTGTCAAACAAAACTGAGTTTTCTCCATTTACTCTTTCCCATGACCCAAGGAGGTGTCCTATTATTTTGGGCACGAATAATATTATTTTGTTGTCAAACAAAACTGAGTTTTCTCCATTTACTCTTTCCCATGACCTAAAGAGGTGTCCTATTATTTTGGGTACGAATAATATTATTTTGTTGATAAAACAAAACTGAGTTTTCTCCATTTACTCTTTCCCATGACCCAAGGAGGTGTCCTATTATTTTGGGTACGAATAATATTATTTTGTTGTCAAACAAAACTGAGTTTTCTCCATTTACTCTTTCCCATGACCCAAGGAGGTGTCCTATTATTTTGGGCACGAATAATATTATTTTGTTGTCAAACAAAACTGAGTTTTCTCCATTTACTCTTTCCCATGACCTAAAGAGGTGTCCTATTATTTTGGCACGAATAATATTATTTTGTTGTCAAACAAAACTGAGTTTTCTCCATTTACTCTTTCCCATGACCCAAGGAGGTGTCCTATTATTTTGGGTACGAATAATATTATTTTGTTGTCAAACAAAACTGAGTTTTCTCCATTTACTCTTTCCCATGACCTAAAGAGGTGTCCTATTATTTTGGGTACGAATAATATTATTTTGTTGATAAAACAAAACTGAGTTTTCTCCATTTACTCTTTCCCATGACCCAAGGAGGTGTCCTATTATTTTGGGCACAAATAATATTATTTTGTCGATAAAACAAAACTGAGTTTTCTCCATTTACTCTTTCCCATGACCCAAGGAGGTGTCCTATTATTTTGGGTACGAATAATATTATTTTGTCGATAAAACAAAACTGAGTTTTCTCCATTTACTCTTTCACATGACCCAAGGAGGTGTCCTATTATTTTGGGCACAAATAATATTATTTTGTCGATAAAACAAAACTGAGTTTTCTCCATTTACTCTTTCCCATGACCCAAGGAGGTGTCCTATTATTTTGGGCACGATAAATATTATTTTGTTGTCAAACGAAACTGAGTTTTCTCCATTTACTCTTTCCCATGACCCAAGGAGGTGTCCTATTATTTTGGGCACAAATAATATTATTTTGTCGATAAAACAAAACTGAGTTTTCTCCATTTACTCTTTCCCATGACCCAAGGAGGTGTCCTATTATTTTGGGTACGAATAATATTATTTTGTTGTCAAACAAAACTGAGTTTTCTCCATTTACTCTTTCCCATGACCCAAGGAGGTGTCCTATTATTTTGGCACGAATAATATTATTTTGTCGATAAAACAAAACTGAGTTTTCTCCATTTACTCTTTCCCATGACCTAAAGAGGTGTCCTATTATTTTGGGCACAAATAATATTATTTTGTCGATAAAACAAAACTGAGTTTTCTCCATTTACTCTTTCACATGACCCAAGGAGGTGTCCTATTATTTTGGGTACGAATAATATTATTTTGTCGATAAAACAAAACTGAGTTTTCTCCATTTACTCTTTCCCATGACCCAAGGAGGTGTCCTATTATTTTGGGTACGAATAATATTATTTTGTTGTCAAACGAAACTGAGTTTTCTCCATTTACTCTTTCACATGACCCAAGGAGGTGTCCTATTATTTTGGGCACGAATAATATTATTTTGTTGTCAAACGAAACTGAGTTTTCTCCATTTACTCTTTCCCATGACCCAAGGAGGTGTCCTATTATTTTGGCACGAATAATATTATTTTGTTGTCAAACAAAACTGAGTTTTCTCCATTTACTCTTTCACATGACCCAAGGAGGTGTCCTATTATTTTGGGTACGAATAATATTATTTTGTTGTCAAACAAAACTGAGTTTTCTCCATTTACTCTTTCCCATGACCCAAGGAGGTTGCCTATTATTTTGGGTACGAATAATATTATTTTGTTGATAAAACAAAACTGAGTTTTCTCCATTTACTCTTTCCCATGACCCAAGGAGGTGTCCGATTATTTTGGGTACGAATAATATTATTTTGTTGTCAAACGAAACTGAGTTTTCTCCATTTACTCTTTCCCATGACCCAAGGAGGTGTCCTATTATTTTGGGCACGAATAATATTATTTTGTTGTCAAACAAAACTGAGTTTTCTCCATTTACTCTTTCCCATGACCCAAGGAGGTGTCCTATTATTTTGGGTACGAATAATATTATTTTGTTGTCAAACAAAACTGAGTTTTCTCCATTTACTCTTTCCCATGACCCAAGGAGGTGTCCTATTATTTTGGGTACGAATAATATTATTTTGTTGATAAAACAAAACTGAGTTTTCTCCATTTACTCTTTCCCATGACCCAAGGAGGTGTCCTGTTGTTTTGGGTACGAATAATATTATTTTGTTAATAAAACAAAACTGAGTTTTCTCCATTTACTCTTTCCCATGACCCAAGGAGGTGTCCTATTATTTTGGGCACAAATAATATTATTTTGTTGATAAAACAAAACTGAGCTTTCTTCATTTACTCTTTCACATGACCCATGGAGGTGTCCTATTATTTTGGGTACGAATAATATTATTTTGTTGATAAAACAAAACTGAGTTTTCTCCATTTACTCTTTCCCATGACCTAAAGAGGTGTCCTATTATTTTGGGCACAAATAATATTATTTTGTTGATAAAACAAAACTGAGCTTTCTTCATTTACTCTTTCACATGACCCATGGAGGTGTCCTATTATTTTGGGTACGAATAATATTATTTTGTTGATAAAACGAAACTGAGTTTTCTCCATTTACTCTTTCCCATGACCCAAGGAGGTGTCCTATTATTTTGGGTACGAATAATATTATTTTGTTGTCAAACAAAACTGAGTTTTCTCCATTTACTCTTTCCCATGACCCAAGGAGGTGTCCTATTATTTTGGCACGAATAATATTATTTTGTTGTCAAACAAAACTGAGTTTTCTCCATTTACTCTTTCCCATGACCCAAAGAGGTGTCCTATTATTTTGGGTACGAATAATATTATTTTGTTGTCAAACAAAACTGAGTTTTCTCCATTTACTCTTTCCCATGACCCAAGGAGGTGTCCTATTATTTTGGGTACGAATAATATTATTTTGTTGTCAAACAAAACTGAGTTTTCTCCATTTACTCTTTCACATGACCCAAGGAGGTGTCCTATTATTTTGGCACGAATAATATTATTTTGTTGTCAAACAAAACTGAGTTTTCTCCATTTACTCTTTCCCATGACCCAAGGAGGTGTCCTATTATTTTGGGTACGAATAATATTATTTTGTTGATAAAACAAAACTGAGTTTTCTCCATTTACTCTTTCACATGACCCAAGGAGGTGTCCTATTATTTTGGGTACGAATAATATTATTTTGTTGATAAAACAAAACTGAGTTTTCTCCATTTACTCTTTCCAATGACCCAAGGAGATGTCCTGTTGTTTTGGGTTCACGAAGATCAAAGGTCAATGTCACAATTGGACTTTGTTATTTTGTTACTTCAATTCCAAACTCTTGGTACTCAATGGAATCGTCTCGAAGATACGATTCCATAGAGTACCCACAATATGTAGCTTCATAAAAATTGAAGGATAATCCTTTATATTTTAAGAAGCTAATACCCCGTTTTAGATGTAGCCCTGATTATACAAACCATGTTATAATTATCATACTGGAAAATTAGCAAAATGGTTAACCCTTTCCCAATCAAGAC
Source organism: Fragum sueziense (assembly GCA_963680895.1). Taxonomy (NCBI): domain Eukaryota; kingdom Metazoa; phylum Mollusca; class Bivalvia; order Cardiida; family Cardiidae; genus Fragum; species Fragum sueziense. The sequence goes on along the minus strand of OY804606.1, from coordinate 28,986,644 downwards.
CTGGTTTTGACGTCCCTATTTAAAAGGACATGGGAAAACATTGAAACAAAAGAAGAAACTGCTGATAACCAGCAGTTTCTCCTTTTGTCTTAATATTTTCTATGCCACATTTTACACAAGTCATGTCTTTATTATCATCATTTTTGTCGTCTGCAGCAGCTTTCAAATTGGATCACCCTAAAATTTTGTCGTTTGGGAAAGGGTTAAGAAAAAAACATTGATTGACATACCTTTCCAGACGTCGAATAGAAGAAACTGTCACAGTTTACAGTATCGACACATTTCGAGGCGCACACAAGCTCGCTCCGACCAAAGAACGTATTGAAAGCCTTGGTGTTGCATGCCTTCCCTGCTATATCCGGGTGTTCATAGAACACGGTGAAATTACTCGAGCCGGTCAGACTTATGATGAGTGAAAATATACACACGTTTGGTACAGAATTCATTCTTAAGTTCCTTGAGTTATCCTATATTATTAATTTTGAAACGACAATTTTTCAACCTAAGTCCTTCAATCGATCTGTTAAATTTGATCGATGTAGCATTTTGCCATACAATGTCAGAATTTTGACGTCCCTTTTAGAAAAGGCAGGTATAATATTAAGACAAAAGAAAATGCTTTTTACATTAATGTTTTCCGATGGCTTTTCTATTTGGGTCGTCAAACGGCAAATGTTTCAGACAAATCGAAAACAAAGATCACATTTCATTTCGCATAATTAAAGTAATTATAATTATGTAGTCAAATCATAAAATTCTAGCAACGATATAGTCCTAGCACAAAATTCGAAACTGCAGCTTGATGCTACACAAATACACCCTTTAAATGAAAATTTTCTTTAGCAAAGATTATAAAAAAAAAATAGTTTGAAAAATACTGGAGTAAACGAGATTTTCGCTTGTGTTCTGAGTTTAGACTCGTCTGACAGTGGTAGAATGTGGGTTTTGAAAGTACATTACGCGCTTTTCAACAAAAACCTCGTAACTACAGCTTTTAACAAGCTGTAGTTACGCGGTTTCTGTTGAAAAACAACGATTTTTCAGAATGTCCGGATATCAAACTCCATTGAAAGCAGCGTATTTAATAGGCATTCACAACCATAATGACTTAAGTACAACTTTAAGTCTTTGACACTTTCCTAATTAATCTCTTGTTTTGACATCCCTAGTAGTTCAGGGGAACGTTTCGAGAAAAGGCGAAAAAGCTGACCAACATTTTCCGAGATATCAAATACATAATTTCTCATGTTGGTACCACTGATTTTACCATTCACAATTCATCTAGGCTAACAATGGACCAGCCTACTACTAATTACTTAGGAAAAGAGTAAAAAAAACTACAGTTAGGACGTTTTTGTGTCCCCATTTTTGTGATACAGATAAATTATTTATAGCTTATAATGAAATTAACGACCCGCTTGAATGGCGTGATCGAATTTTAATCGGAACAGAATACTGCGGCTAATAACCAATTATTATTAAAAACCTGCTGTCAGTGTCATTTTGACTTGTTACAAAGATAATTGCCTACGAGTGAAATTATGTAAGGTAGCCATTTCAAAATAAAAGCAACATTTTAGAAATTCCCAATTAAAAATCTGCTGCATACATGTACCTGCATGCTAATAAAGATTTGAAATAATTAGCATAGAAAATATTGAGACAAAATGAGAAATTGCTGGTCTTAAACGTTTTTGACTCAATATTTTTTCGTCGAAATTATTCTGGCGACGTCGTAAACTTTCGGCGGTGGAACTTATAAAGGGGTAGGTTCACTTAGGGGTTAAAATGGCCCTACTCTAATTTTCCGAAAAACATGAGTTATTCAAATGATCAGGCATTGAAGTTTATGAAAATAACAAGTACAACACATTCTGATTGATATCGTTGCCATAGCAACGGTTTTATTATTTGCATAAAAATTGTAAATTTGCAGATATTTTATCAGAATATTTCTTTTTCGTAATTCTTTTTGCTTTTAGTGTGTATTGAATGGTTTTACATTAATTAAAATCAATTTATCAAATATAAAGACATTGGTTACCATGGTAACCAGTAAGTAGAAAAATGTTCTTTTTCTTAGAAAATTTTTATTTTACCACTCATATATTTATCACTTGAGGACCAAACGTTTTTTAATATTAACTCGTATAAGAAACCTTTCACAAACTGAACATTCTTATTCACAGTTTCCATGGTAACCAAGCAAAATAATGCATAAATGAAAATATTTTACTAGTACTTTTCTTCTTTCAAGGTACTTTCTCATATAGTATCATGTGATTTTTCTATGTAACCAATTACCAACTTATCAAACAGAAAGACATTGGTTACCATGGTAACCAGTTAATTGAAAGCATGTTCTTTTTGGAAGCAAATTTTCCAAATTTGCTTCTCTTAGCAGCCATGCGTCTCTGCACTTTACCATTCTCTGCATACCACACAACATCTTCCGGTCTTCCTCACTATAAATAGTTCTATCAAAAGCAAAGATTAATGAGGTAACAGTCATTCGAATATTCAATATGTAAGTCTGAAGTTATGTGTAGATATTGAATTGTGTGACTGAAAATGAAACATTCAATTAACCATGTCTCTAAGAGAAGAAAAGATCCACGTAGTAATTTGCTTTATTATGGATCAAAGATCAGTCCAATGGCCTTCCTTGTAAATGGGTCAGTTGAGTTTACTGAACTATGAAATATATTCAGCTTACACAAACGATTAATATGCATGAAGTTGTGCTAAAAATAAATACAACTCCATCATGAAATCAAAGTATGCAAGGTATTCTGGATAATCAAAGTACTTAATCAAAATACTCTACGAATCAAAGTATTCAAGGTATTCAAATGGATAATCAAAGTACCTAATCAAACTACTCTATTTCTGGCCCCGGTTTCTCGAAAAAAACTTGAGTATGTTCTCAAATCTGAGCACAGTGCTCAAATTGCATGAAATCCACGTGAACTTCAATGGAATACCCTTCAACGTTGGAGAGTATCCCTTTGATGTTGAGCATGTTCTCATGAGAATATACTTAAGTTTTTTTTCGAGAAACTGGGGCCTGGACAGGCCTACATTTTTGAAAAATTTGCTTCCAAACAGTACTGTCAGTACTTTGATTTTAGAAAGAATGTAATTCTAGCAATCATGAATATATTAGCCTATATTTGTGACCTGTCAAGCCGAAATGGATCATCTTGAATATCAATTAAAATTATATGAAAAACAATTTGCAGATGACTTGAAATTCAATGATCTTGGAGTAAAGTGTGAAAGTCACTCGATTATAGATCTACTTCGTAAATTTGAGACTTTAAACCACCTTTACTTTACTTTTTTACTAAATGAACACCAGTAAAGATAGAATTTGTGTACATTATACCCCAGAAAATATTAAGGCAAATGGAGAAAATGCTGATTATCAGCATTTTCTTCTTTTGTCTCAATGTTTTCCTAAGCCTATACTCTTATAGGAAAGTCAAAACCAGGTCTTGTTTGGAAAAGGTTAAATGAGTCAAGTTTGATTGATTGGACTAACAGTGCATGACTGAGTTAATTAAGTTTAATCAATTTTATCTGGGTTAAAGCCAAGTCTGATACACATTGTGTGTATTTCATTATCATGTATAAAGTCTATTTTTAGAATATGTACAGTGTACTAAATAATCTATACACCCAAACACACTTCCAGTTTGTTACTAAAAATAGTAACACTTTTTGATGCCAGATCGAGGCTCTGACCCAATTGAGAGCAAAGCTTCCAACGTGCAATGGAAATGAACGGAGGAAAGAAGAAGTTTAAGAGGAATCACACTCCGTTTTGTGATAATTCCTCTATGAATCTCGACGGGATATCATTGACTGACTTCCAATTATGGCCTTTACTGGCTTTTAAGTCATTTTTTACCCTCCGAAAACGTAGTATCCACGGATCTTTTGAGGACCTAGCCGCCAGGTTCAACTGTCATTTTCATGTATTTAACCCCCTTTCCCCAACAAAAAAATGTACGAAACATGCCATTTTCAGTGTGAAGATGACAATCTCAGTACCGAAAGGCTTATAAATGTAGATAGATAATTCATTATGGTAGATCAATTTGATAATAAAAGCATTGCTCTTAAAGCCCATTTCCCAAACGACAAATTATTTAGACTTTTCAAGTTTGACAGCGGCTTTTAAAACCCTTTTCTAAACGGCACCTGATTCAATTTGGAAGCTCTTGCAGACAACAGAATGTGCATCTTGAAAGTAGGATTTTTGTATGTGCAAGGGCGGATCTAGAGGGGGGGTTCGGGATGTTCGCCCCCGCCCCCTGGAGGCTGGAATTAGCCGAAAATTGAATGTTGACTACATGTATATAATCAAAGCGTCATAATTTAACATATTTAAATCATCATTTGGGCGTGGACCTCCCCCCCCCCCTGGCAATTGGGCTTGGACCCCCCCCCGAAAAAATCCTGGATCCACCCTTGCGTGTGTACATAGAAGTATAGAAAACGTTGAGGCAAAAGGGGAAACTGCTGATTAAAAGTATTTCATTAATTTGTCTCTTGAAATGATTTTCGAAACAATCTAGATGTATCACAGTTAAGGGCGGATCTAGAAGGGGGTCCGGACCTCGCCTTGAATTCCGGATTTTCGTAATTCCGTCGTGACAGAGTTGTCGTTCATGCGGGACGGTATGCCGTCTTCCGGTGTCAATGTAAACAAGCGCTATCAGTGGGAAAGAACCGCTACTGCTTTTATTAATGCCATAATTTTGTGTATTGATTTGGAAATTTTGAAATGCACAAACTATATCGAAAGAGGCAAATACAAGACGAGCTTGGATTCTTGTATTAAGTCGCAAGAATTAGAACCAAACATCGTATCTGGCCTATAGTAGGAGGCCTACTCGAGTCTGAGAGACAGTAGGCCTACTTATTAGTCGACACGCGTAGATCGTTGGGAGATTCCAACAAAGGAACCTCAGCGGAGAGAAGAAAGAGAAAACCCATCACAACATAGTCATAACAATCTCTAGAGAGAAACGCTTAGCCTAATAGGGGCCTACATATCAAAGTAGATCTAGATCTAGTCTATTGAGACAGAAGGAGAAAATGTTGGTTATCAGGATGCTCTTAAATTTTGCCTTTTAATGTTTCCTAAAGTATTTTCTCTTCAGAAGATCTAGGTACAGTCTTGTTTGACAAAGCTTTAACGAACAAAGAATGAATTAGGCCTACATAGATCTACTTGAACGAAATAGCAAAGTTTTGAGAGAAAAGAAAAAAAAACATGCTGACTTTGCTCACAATTTAATTTTCCCTCAATATTTCCTATTGTACAATCTACACCAAGCTGTTCTTCTTAGTAGAGCTACGTATCAAAGTCTACAGTCTACTTCAACTTTGAATTAAATTTGAAATGGTGGTTTATTATATTAACCTTTTCCTAACCAATTTTTTGTTTTGATGCCCACAAATAGCAAAATCAGAATCATTCTGACAATTAGCAAGACTTAATTTGGAAAGGACCATATTTTGCTATTTGGGTAAGGGTTAAAAAAATCATCATCTTTTCGGCACATTTATAAACGAATTCTTCATTTTTTAAGCCTTTTTCTTAATATTAAAGTCCTGTATTTGACATCAGTAGATTGTTTGGAAAAAACATTGAGAAAAAGGAAGCAATCTGATGATAGCTCTATCTAGTCAGAAATATCGCCTCTTTCCTCAATACTTTCTGTGCTTTAACATTCACTTATTCTATTTTCGATATTAAGGGGGAATGCTCCAGTTTCCTATTTTTTTTTCCAATAATAGAATTTATATATATTTTGTATATTGAAAGTACATGTTATTACCAATTGAAAAATAAATTAAAAGTTGATGGTCAGCGATCTTGTTTGAATTTTATAGGCATTTGTATCACATACCCCTACACAGAAAAATGCACAATTTCTTGCACCTGTCCAAGGTAACTAAAATGCTAATAAAATGCTGTATACTCATTGTTTAGTCCGGAAAATGGATTTAAAATAACGTCTTACAATAAATAACAACAGAAAACCCAAAATATGTGCTTCTATAAACGCGTAAATGTATAAAACAGCATGCTCACGTGTTCGGTTCGATCAACGAAGCTGGAGTGTTTTATGTCAAAATTTGCATATTTTTGGAAATATTTCAAGTTCTACATAATAGAATTTGATGAAACTCCCTCATTGTATTAAGCAACATGTCCTGGTAATAATCCAAAAAGAAAATGTATAGGTCAGCGCACTTATAAGTGAATTACAGTATGTTTTATCAGCTACATATGAATAAAATGACGCAAAACGGTGGTAACTGCATACACACTTACGACCGTCTTGCTCTAAATGATCGATTTCCATCTTGAGGAAATCAGTTTCGCATAATAAATACATTTTTACCGTCGAAAATGATAAATTGTAATGATGTGTTATATTATTGAAAATATGGTAGCGAAACATATTGGTACGAAACATATAATTTACTACAGTAAAGACCGAGTGTTCCGAAAAACTGGAGCATTCCCCCTTAATCGTTTTCCGACAGTGGAACCGTGTGGATCAGAATGTTCTTTACAAACAATTACAAAATATTCATTTAGAAAAACTCGCTCACAGCGTACATGTATAATACGTGTATCTATTTTCCCCAAAGGTGCCCCTCTACTTATTACTATGACGTCATATGACTAGAGTGTGTAACGCAAAGTCATGACGTCACACAACGACACTCGCCTGATTTGAGGCGAACCACGGGGAAAAATATTTTCAATGATAACCTATCATCGGATTATGGGAAATTTCTTTTGTTATAGATCTCTGAATGGTTTAAAAATGATGGAAGGTGCAGAGGTATTATTAGATTCCATTATTAAGTTAAAATAAAAATCATTTTTATTTCATTACTCATTGATTTGATGAAAATATTAAATTTGCCGCTTGTCAAACAGGCAAATGGAAGTAAACATACCGTCCCGCAGGAACGACAACTCTGTATTACCGGAATTACGAAAAGACCCAATTGGGCGAAAATCGAATTTTGACTATACAACGTTAGTACAGTAGGCCTATACATGTATCGTTACACAATTCACAAATTTAAAGCCATCTTCCATCTTATGGGCTAGACCCCCCCCACTCCCCCCTTGAAAAAATCCTGGATCCGCCCTTGACATTCAAAACATTAACATTTCTTGTTTGGTAAAGGTTTAAAGGGACATTTCATTCCGATTTCATTTTTTTAAAGTATGTCTTGATGCCAACATTGGGTATTCTAATGAGTATACGTATACTATTAGTTTTTGGCCTTGAAGAAGGCCAAATTTAGCATGTCATTTTTCCCAGGGCGTGCTGAATCGTTATCTTGTGAAAACGTTGAACGCAGATAGATAGTGTTCTTGCGCGATGAAAAGTAAATCGGAACTGGATTAGATCTATACTACTTTATGCAGATTTTTGACCCATGTACATTACAAAAGAAGTAAATACATACGTTGATAGTAGTAAAGGCATTAAAAATCGTAAAATATTTACAATCAAGAAATCGATTGCAACATATATTATGCGCGGATCCATTCGCCGCCAATACTCAACGTTTAGTGGGTTTTCCCCCGAATCAATATCGTAAGCAATATCTAAATATAGATACCCAGCAGACGCAAGATTATGACGATGTATTATTGCGATTAAATCATTTTTAGTCTGGTTTAAAAAGAAGATTAAAAGGTTTTCGAGAGGGTTTTACCTGTCGATGATAGAAATTTTAGTTATTTTCGGAAATAAAATGGTGTCCGATCTGACCCGAAGGAAAATTGATACGTCGGGTCTTACCGGACAAATAATGATTTTATACATTAATTATGTCACTCTTGGAACAGCAAGTTCAGTGGTCGAGTGGTAATGTCCAAGTCTCAGAACTCGGGGAACCGACGTTCAATTCCAGCTATCAGCGTATATATTTTTTTTTTATGAAATACTCGATGCAAATAAATATCTTAGATCGTTCATTTGTATTTTATCTTACCTAAAACCTTTCCAAACAAAATTTTAGATTGTTCCAAATTAATTACGTAAAAGTGCAAACATAATTATTTGAAATAAATCTAGCTCGATTATCGGCCTGTCCGATCAGACCCGATGTGTCCGAAATAACCTGTCGTTGATGACTCATTTTGTTTTCCTTATGGTACCCGGTTTTATACGCTTAATACATACTTCTCATTACCGATGCCGGGGAAAAGGCTTAGAATTTTCTGATTGTGACATAAGATACAGTTTTTGTCTTCACCTATCTAAATAATGGCTGACGAACTGTCCGAAAGTACCCGACGTTCCTCTAATATTTAAAGAAACTTGTTCATTGCAAAATTTTCCGTAAATGTTCGTTTTTTCCACCGCGAAAGAACTATTGGGTCCATATAAATACCGGAACACCATGAACGCATAGTAGGCCTAATTACCGGAACACACGGAACGCGTCAGTGATTACCGATACACACTTGAAATATTTGGTTTTCCAATACCGTAGGTATTGTCCACCCAAATTAACCCGAGACAACTTAATTTTCGTGCGCTAAGTCCGTTAGTTGAGCGTCTTAACAAAACATTGCCGAAGTAGGGTCATTACATATGCAGATGTCCCGGGTTAATCTTGCTGGACAATAATAGTAACGATTTGTTATTCTTTAATCTGTTTTAAAACTTTGTTATTTATATATCTATGTATTTGTATACATGTGTTAGATAGTTATGTTTTGATAGGCAGATTCATGATTTAATAAGGTTCTAAATGATATATTGTAAAGATATATAGAAATAACATCACGATTTGTCGGCAATGATTTAACTCCATTTAATAATCGAAATCCTTCTTACCTGATCCTTGATAATTTGGCACCCATGATTCTAGTGGCCATCCAGTACAGATGATTTCTGTTCATTTTACTTTTGTTTCATACCATACAGATGATTTCTGTTCATCTTACTTTTGTTTTATACCAAAAATCTGCATGTGTTCAAATTTGTTCGAAACTTCTTAAAAAAAATAAAAGATTAAAATATTACTCTTGTTATTTTTCGTACACTTTCCAGGCCTTCAGCACTTTCAGCACTTTGATTATTGCTGAAGTTAAAGAATATCTAAACTTTCTCATACCAATAATCTGCATGTGTTCAAATTCTTCAAGGCCTTCAGCGCTTTCAGCGCTTTGATTTAAAGTTGTTGCCAGTAAGCGAGATACACGCATTTAAAGTTGACACATAATCGATGAATTGCATATAAATCCGAACTGTTGTCCACAACAATTTGTTCAATTTTAACACAAAAATATAAATTTCTCGTAAACGGTGCAATATTTTAGCTTGAATTTTTCAGACTTTTCATAAGGAAATATGTTCTTTCAGATAAAAATAAAAGTAATATATATGACAAAAAATTCTGAAATGTCACTTTAAAACATTTTTCATTTCATTTCTTTTTTAATTTAATACCTCTCAACAATATTTCAGCCATAAGTTTATAATTGTCCTCGCTCCGAGGCTGGGAATACATCCTGTGACCTGTCCATTATTGGCTCTAATCTAGAGCACAAGCACATGTATGCAAAATATTACCGCTCACACTTGGACAGTACTAAGGAGCTCACATGCTTAGACTGCAAAATTTATTTTATTTGGTTTTCAAAAGCAGTAGCTCATCCTGAACTTGCATGGTGGTAATGGGCGATGGAGACAGGGTACGAATGATTACAAGCCAAAAAGACTCTTTTTTTTTCAATCAAAGTTGCAAAAATATTTCTGTAACTCAAAACTCTAATAATTAACGTAAATGACTGTATAAAATATTCTTAGTACTGAGGCAGAATAATTGAAAAATGCTCGCGTGAAAATAACGACTCACCCAATGAATTATATAGTAAAACGACCACGTGACCTTTTGTTTGCTCTCATGCATACACAGGTCACGGTTAAAAATTCAAAGTGTGTTTGGGTGTATTGGAAAATACACCTCTTGAAGTTTGTGGCGAGGTAAAATTTAAAAATGTGTGTGAAAATGGCAAAGCAGCGTGAATATGAGATTACTGACACAAAACAATTGAATTTTTCTTGAATAGATTTAGAGTGGATTTGCGATCTAGGTGAGTGTCTAAAAGGTTCAAATAGCAATTATGTAAAATGACTGCTTAAAAAAGAACTATTGATGCGCAGAGTAGAACCAGGGTCGCCATCGTGACAATCCATTGTCACATGCATTGGGCCACTTCAGTTGTTACCAATGTAATGCAAATAATGATACTATAATATTGATGTTGGCTTAGTTCTGAAAATAGAACACTTAATGCTGTTTGTTTTTATCATTTTTTTATTGAGGTTTTCAATCATAATCAATAGAATATGACACAAATTACCTCTTTTTAACCTTTACAATAATTTAAAAAGATATTTCAATAAAATCTTGCATGGAAACTGCGAGTTCTTTGGGGTTTTTTATTGATGAAAGGTGCAGGCCGACCGTGCAACAGGCCTCATCGATGGAAAGGAAGATATTTAAACACCAACATAATCTTTTGTTGATCTGTTATTTTTTAAGGTATACGACCCATCAATAGAATAATAAAGATACATAAGTAACTATACATATCTAAAATCAGCATGGTATCCCGCATCTAATTGCCATATTTTATCAACTTTGATCGTTTCGTTAGTGAAACTTTGATAATTTTATATCTTGCATCAGGGTCATACAAAATCATGAAATGCCAAACACCCCAAGTGAGCTTTTATACACAAAAACTGCATGATTAAAAGCAATAAACATAAGTGTTTGCATCTAATCAATAGCTTATATGATCACCAACAATGGACTAACAAGTAATTAAATGAAAACCAGCAACAAAATATTTGTCTTTGCTTTTGTAATACATGGCTACCATACTTTCGACAGGCTATTCGGACGAATCTGAAACAATAGTCAATTTTAAATAACATAAATTTCAATGATATGTCAAAATGCATGGCACAAGAGGAAGATCATAATTTTCCTATATGTATATTCTTTCAAAAAAGTAAAAATTAAACAGTTTCGCCGTACACAAATTCAAAAAAATCACTTTGACTAATACACCCCCTTTTTTACCACCGCCCAATTTTTTCAGGAAAATAGCACTTTTTGTTCATTATATTTGAATAAATTGTTCCATGCGAATTTTACAGGTTTTTTATTGTTTGTATTGGAATATTTATATAATATTAAATGTTACTATTAAAACACATATATAAACAAAAATGTGTTTAAAACAAGAGTTGTCAGTGGACAGGATAGCTCAACGAAAAAGTGTTGAATTGTGAAATTTTATAGGATGAAAAGAATAAAAAGTCTACTCAAATAGAAATTTGAAAGGGTAATGAATCTTTACCCAGTTTTTATCCTTAATAAGGAATATATACATGTCTGACCACAAGCATATGTGCAAAGTTTCAATATTTTAACAATAGAAACAAAAATGTTACAAGTATATAATATCTGAATGTAAATCGTTAGCCAAACATGACTATGTCGAAAATTTGTTAAAATGCCCCAGAAATTTGTGTGTCTGAGTGCAAGCAACTTTTGAATATCAGTTTTCTGATGTCATGTTTGAATCATGTTTGCTGCCTTATTAGTAGCTAAAGAGATGCAAAAGACGAGACCGAAACACAAAACTATAAAATCAATTAGAAATTCTACAGAGAAAGTGAATACAACTGGTTGTATCAGTATTTGCTTCTTTTCTCTCATTGGTTTCTTCACGCAAACCTAGCGTAGAGAAAGCATCAGTTGGGGTTATCTTGTGTCTAGTTTTTTGGGGAAGGGTTAAACAGAAAGAAAAGGCAAATGTCAAGCTTACCTTTTCCTAAAGAAAAAGCCCAAATTACGGTAAACAAAGTGACCAGAACTTTATGGAACGAAATATCTATGGTGCGAATCAACCTCCAAACAGTGACAAATTACGTCAGAGGTACGTAATTCTGATTTAGGGGAGATCACTGCGTGCACTGCAGTTGTTGTTGTTGCAAAGGGAGGTCATTCTAACTGCCAAAATATTTTGATTTTTTCGTCTTTTGTTGTTTCATTTGACGTTTTTATAAATTCATCTGCTGGGAATCGTTGTAGAAACTGTACGTACAAATTCAAATCTAATGTAGAAGCGTTTTTACAAGAAACGTTTTAAAAAAAATCTCCGTAAATACGAACATACTCGATTATTTCCGTTGTTGCGGAAACAGCCGACATTACACGAATCATTTAGAACTAATGATGGGTCGTATTCCTTAAGGAAAATCAAAAATAGTGTTACATTTACTTATTCTATTACTTTGGTAGATTTCTATTTCTGTTGTTTCTCAGATGAAAACTTTTGTCGGCTGCATTTGTTTACACTGGCAACGAGTGTGTTCGTACCCTGGAAGATTCGTACGTTCCAACGACGCATATGTGCTTTTTGAAAGCAAATAATCTACATATAACTTTGTTTCCTTACTAAAAAACAATTTTATTTGCAAGGAAAATATTTTCTTTTCCTGAAACAAACATTTGAGATAATCTTATCTCAGATTATTCTAACAAATGGACATTGTGCTGATAAATGGCGAAGTTTCGGCTGACGCACTATCAATGCAATTTTGAACAAGAGCTTCGCAAAGCGGCGCATATACGCCCGAGAGGGGCTTGTCAGTAAAATTGGCCATTTTTTCGATTCAAGGGCAGTTAATTCAAAAATGAAAAGTTATCAAAAGTTTTTGTTTGCACAACAAGACACCATAGAGATTAATTGTGGCTAGTTTGATTAAATTCTGCTTGAAACTATAGGAGTTGCACACAGGAGAAAATGGACATTTTTGATAAAATGGGCATTTTTTCTTAAATTCAAGGGCAGATAATTCAAGAAGGAAAACAGTTATCTAAATTCCGTAAGCGGTATGCACAACTAGATACCATGGAGATTCATTGTGGCAAGTTTGATCAAATTCTGATCAAAACTGTAGGAGGAGTTGCGCACACAAGAAAATGGGCATTTTTTTAATTCAAGGGCAGATAATTCAAGAACGAAAAGAGTAAATTAAATTCCGTAAGTGGGATGCACAACTAGACACCATGGAGATTCATTGTGGCAAGTTTGATCGAATTCCGATCAAAACTGTAGGAGGAGTTGCGCACACAAGAAATTGCTAACGGACGGACGGACAGACGGACAGACGGACAGACGGACGGACGGACAGACGGACGGACGGACAGACGGACAGACAGACGAGCGGGGCCATAACATAATACGACCCTTCGGGCGTATAAAAATACAACATGAGCACACATGTTGGCCAAAAAAATAAAAGTTTTTTTTCAATAAGTTATTTCATGTAGAATCCGCCATTTTTGCCAATTTTTCGGGCAAGCGTGTGTTCATATTTTTTTTTAGTTTTAAACATGCTGTAAATGGCGATTTTTCGCATTTTTCTCAACATATGCCTATTTGATGAGGTTATTTTTACAGTCTGCAATCAGTCCATCATTTCAAAAACAGGTATTTCACATAGTTTAAAGCTGGAACTGAGTGAAAAATAAAACTTCAGAACTTCTTTTCAAATTTTGATTTTCTCATATTTTTGGGCGAAAAATAGGGGTTAGTGAACCTAGCTCTTTACGAATGCGCCCGAATAAGTTCGGATAGGTAACGACGCCGCTCGAAAAAAATCCAATGTTTTATGAATCTCAAAATGGCCACATTACGGGTATTCTACCTTAAGACAAAAGAATATTCTGTTATCAGCATTTGCATCTTCGATGTTCCCCAACTCATTTTCTATTGAGTACATCAAAATCTGGTCTTGTTTGGGAAAGGGTTAAAATAGGATTTTACATAACAATAGAAAGATCAAAGTTGAAAACAAGAGGGCCATTGGCCCTGAAACGCTCACCTGAGATAATAGCTTTCTGTATATGATATGTACATGTAGCTAGCCTCTAAATGCATTAGTGTTACTAAGATCGGACATACATACCTATTTCACAGCCCCATTGTGACAAATATCCAATAGTGTCAGAGATATAATGCAAACAAGAATTCTGAGCAAGTTCCGACTATCATTCTGGATCAATTTCAGGTTAATTTGGCAAAATGTATGCCCTTTGGAGTGCATATGAAATTTTTCACCATGTTTGACACCATGACCTAGTTTATGACCCAAGATGACCGGGGGCCTCCATGAAATCAAATTAATTTTCAGGTTGATTGGGGAAAAATGTGACCACTAGAGTGCATACAAGGTTTTTACTAAGATTTGACCTTGTTTATGACCTCAGATGACCAAATTTCGAGCTTGTCCAAGATTTCATCGAAACAATTATTCTGACCAATTTCCAGGTTGATGCAAAAAATCTTGAATCTAGAGTGCACCATTTTTTTTTTTTACTAAGATTTGACCTTGTGACCTTGTTCATGACCCAAGATGACCCAATTTACATCTTGTCCGAGAATTGATCAAGACATTCATTCTGACCAATTTTCAAGTTAATTGGGCAAAATATGTGACCTCTAGAGTGCACACAAGGTTTCACTAAGATTTGACCTGGTGACCTAGTTTATGATTCCAGATGACCCAATTTTAGATTTGTCCAAAGATTTTATCAAGATAATTATTCTGACCAATTTTCAGGTTGATTGGGCAAAAAAGTGGCCTCTAGAGTGCACACAAGGTTTTACTAAGATTTGACCTTGTGACCTAGATAATGATCCAAGATGACACAATTTAAGACATGTCTGAGAATTGATAAAGACAATTGTTCAGACCAATTTTCAGGTTCATTCAGCAAAAAATATGACCTCTTGAGTGTACACTAGGTTTTACTAAGATTCGACCTCGTGACCTAGTTTATGACCCAAGGTGACCCAATTTCGAACTTGTCTCAGAATCGATCAAGACAATTGTTCTGGTCAATTTTCAGGTTGATTGGGCAAAAAATGTGGCCTCTAGAGTGCACATAAGGTTTTACTAAGATTTGACCTGGTGACCTAGTTTATAACCCCATATGACCCAATTTGAAACTTGTCCGAGAATTGATCAAGACAATAATTGTTCTGACTAACTTTCAGGTTGATTTGACAAAAAATGTGACCTCTAGGGTGCACACAAAGTTTTACTGAGATTTGACCTCATGACCTAGTTTATGACCCTAGACGACCCAATTTCAAACTTGTCCGAGATTTTTATCAAGACAATCATTCTGACCAAATTTAAGGTTGATTGAACAAAAACTGCGACCTCTAGAGTGCAAACAAGGCAAAGTTTGACGGACGACGAACGACAAACACCGGACACAGCGATATCACAATAGCTCATCATGAGCGCACTTTCGTGCTCAGGTGAGCTAAAAATTCATGCTTTTTAATCCAAATTCAATAGGGGAATGTAGTTAAATAGCTCATTATATTTCCTTTGCAATAAAGTAATTAGTTATAGAATAATAAATTAAGCAAATATCACCAGAATTTAGTTTTTTTTAATTAAAACTAGGCAACAATTAGATAAATTCTAAATTATATGTAACGACTGTAAACAGCGTCTTCCGAATCTCATTAGGGATGGACTACCTTAACGATAGATAAGCTATTTGATTACTTACGATATGCGCAAATGTACTCCCTAATCTCTACCAGAACTAATTCATAGATAGGGATATTAACCCTTTCCCAAACAAGAAATCCTATTAGAAAACTCTTCAGAAAACATTGATGCAAAAGAAGCAATTTTGTCACTTGGGAAAGTCTTAATAAAACGTAAACGTACATCTCCCGGACCAAATACATGTACGGTCGACACTCGATATGTCGACATTGGATAAGTCGAATTCATGCAAAGTCGAAGTGAATGTTTGGTCCAATCCTCACCACCGGATTTCAAAAAGTAATTTCGAAATAAATATAGTCATTGAAATGTAGTAGGAAAAGGATAGAAATTGCTCGTTTCGAGCAATTTCTTTCCTTTTCCTACTATATTTCAAGTATGATTGCACTTGATGGGTGATAGAATGCTAAAATGTCATTTAAATCGAAAGGAAACAAAATCGAACTCCGGATATGGCGAGGTATTTTGACTTCGACACAACTTAGTTTTAAATAGCCCATTACCAAACAGCAAATTCTAAGATGTTGTAGATAACAAATCCGAGCGATTGCAATTTTTCATTTTTTACCTTTCTATAAAGAAAATATTGTGGAAAATGAAGCAATTGCTAATGCTCGTAATAAGCAATTTCTTCATTTTCCACAATGTTTTCCAAAGCACCATCTTTTTGGGTGTCAAAAACATCAATGTATGGGAATGGGTTAATACATGACTTTTGTATAAACGAAATGTATCACAAAAGAAAAGAAGATTTCATATTCTAAAATGTATTTTATTTGTAAAATGTAACTTATTAATACAGACATGGGGTAATCGTAATCAGTAATTTAATCGATTATTAATCGATTAACAAATGCTAACAATCATGAATTAATCGATTAATTTGATTTTTCTGATTATTTGATTAATAATTTAATCAATTACTGGTGAAAAAATGTCATTAATCATGATTATTTTATGATTACTTTTCGATTATTTTGGATGTATATATGATTCTCTAAAACAAAATAAGATGCACCTGCAAGTCACACCTTTTACCTGTTCACACCTATACAAAGCAGTCTATGCCCAAAGGGCACCTAGTGTTATTCTTACAACTGTTATTGAAATTTCACACATTTTGGAGAGTTGAAACTGAAAACTTATACTAGTAAGACAATGCTGAACTTACCAAAATTTTATTTCATTTGTAAATTTTCCCTTAAAATGTAATACTATGAACATGTAAAACTAAATAACAAAGGTACATAATTATAATTATGATTCAATATTGAAGTGCTAATATCAGAATTTTTCTTTTATTATCCATAGGCATAATTAATTAAAAGATGATGTGCATAATTAATTAAAGATGATGTAAACTTATTTTGGGGAAAAAATAAAATCAGCCCTGGTGAATCGAATGGGGATATGTGAAAACAAAAAACCAACAATTTGAATAATTTGGTTATAAATTGCTTTTAATAGGTATAAATGATTTTGTTGACTAGTACCTTTTCTCTTTGCTTAACCTTTCCTTCATAAGTTTATAAATTTATAATTCTTAATATGAAATGTTTCAGAAGACTTGAGTTGAGTTGAGTTTATTGGGGTTTTACGCCGTTTTCAACTACCAGGGTCATATCGCGGCGGCTGGAGCACCTACTCATGGATTCCTGTTGTTTCTCAAACCAGTACTACCACAACACCCTTACCGAGCCTCCAGCTGCTCGCCCACTTAGGTTAACGATTTCAAACCCATTGGTGGGTGACAATTTTGTCAGAAAGGGTATTAGCTGCGGCCGGGTATCGAACCCAGGACCTCTCGATTGAGAGGCAGATGCGCTACCAACTGCGCTATGGCCACGGCCGATTCAGAAGACATTTAGGGAAAAGGAGAAATGCCTTTATCAAGCATTTCTCTATTTACATAGTCACCAATCATTGGTCCATATTGACTTCAACATGGTCTGATATTCACGAATTCCATTTTTATCATCATTATTTTTGGAATGGTTTATAAGAGCATTCAGGAAAGATAGCTAAGATATGTTCATAACGAACTTCAGTATCCAACAAGTCCATATATATACATCTTATTTTCATCCAACTTTATCAAACAGAACTCTTAAATTCTTCCTACCATGACATCTGGTAAAGACCTTTTTAGCATGACATTCATTTTGATTGAAGTATGGTAGTCTACAAATACCGAACACCTATAACCATAATAACGAAACTGATGTGTATCATGACATTTAAAAAGAAATGCAATTTCAATTAAATATATTTCATACTTTGTGATTTTGTTCAGATTATGTATTTGAAGAGAATGACATGCGATTTGCCACTTTAAACTGTTTATTTTTTGTTACGTGAAAGCATATATCGGTGATTAATGATTAATAATCGATTACTTACCCCCAAATTAATGATTAATAATCGATTACTGAGTCTTTTTTCAGTGAAAGTAATTTAATCGATTAATAATCAAGGGTGTATTAATCATTAATTTAATCGATTACTCATTCAATTAATCGACCCCATGTCTGTATTAATACTGGTCATTGGTTTCATTAGAACTACAAAATTAAAACTATTATGATACAAATTTCATGAAACTAAAATGTTTACAGTCGATGAAACGCAAAATTGCTCATGATCAGGTGAAAATGTGAAAATTTTAAATATTCCAAATCTGCTCCACAATGTAGGAAGATTTTTTACTTTTGGTAACAAGATGTGTATAACCGGGTATTAACTCTTTCCTAAACGGCAAAATTTTACGGTGATCCACTTCAAAAACTGCCACAAATGACAAAATGGAAGGTACATTTATTAAAGATAGAATTTGTGTAAAATGTGGCATATGAAATATTAAGACAAAAGGAGAAACTGCTGGTTATCAGCAGTTTCTTCTTTTGTTTCAATGTTTTCCCAAGCCTTTTCTATTAGGGACATCAAAACCAGGTCTTGTTTGGGAAGGGGTTAAGGTAAGTCCATCCCAAATGAGATTCATGCCAGATTTGTAATCATTTAGGTGACATTGCAAACATTAGGCAGTGGAACATTCCGCTGAGGAATGTTTATGACATTGCTCGAATAGGTTCAAATATGTAACAAATGTAAAGGACGTTGAACGAAAAAACCTTACGACCAATGAATCTCATCATGGGTGGACTACCTTAACTCTTTGCTAAACAAGACCTGGTTTTGACGTCCCTAATTGAAATGGTTTGGGAAAACATTGAGACAAAAGAAGAAAGTGCTGGTAATCAGCACTTTCTCCTTTTGCCTCAATGTTTTCTGCACTATTTCATGCAAAAATTCCATCTTTATCAGCTGGCGCTTTGCAGTGTGTAGCCCCTTTCAAATTAGAAAAGTGTAAATTTCTGTCGTTTGGGAAAGGGTTAACTAAGAAATTGGTCTAAATTACACAAGAGCATTGTGGAGTGGCCCATATAGGCCAGAGAAGGCCATGTCAGTAGTTTCTTCATTGTATTTTTTTTTCAGTTCATGGGCAGATAATTCAAGAACCACAATTCTCAGGCCCGTATAAACGGGGTTTGGGGGGTGCTAGCGGGGACTTAGCCCCCCAAAGTCCAAAAATGCTGAATTTTCTTGATTTTACACTAAATATGTGGGGAAATCCAAATTAGCCCCCCCCCCAATATTCAGGACAAGGGCTTTAGCCCCCCATATGAATTTGCTTCCTACGGGCCTGATTAAAACAGGACATGCTCAATTAGACATCATGGAGATTCACTGTGGTAAATTTGATCAAATTCCAATGGAAACTGTAGGATTTGGGCACTCAAGAAATTGCTATTAGACAGATGGACAGACAAATAGGGCCATAACACAATGCAGCCCTTCGAATCAAAGACCGCCTATATGATAAACTTTTAAAATAAAACAGATCATACATGAAGCTATTTTACACTAAAGACATTACACCAATTAACTCTTTCCCAAACGGCAATACATTAGACTATTCCAATTCTAAATTTTGCAGACAAACAAATACATGTTGATAAAGATAGGAGTTGTGAAAAATACAGCTGAGAGGCAATAGAAGAAAATGCTGGTTATTGGTATTTTCTTCTTTTGTCTTAAAGCTTTCCCAAGCCATTTTCATATTAGGGAGGTCAAAACCAGGTAATGTTTGGGAAAGGAATAATACACCTGAACTTAATTTGGAAATGTATTTACCACAGTGATTATTTTTCATCCTTTCAAAAACTACAAAATTAAAGGGTGGTTCAATTTGAAAGCTGCTGAAGAAAAACTGACTGGATATTGAGAAATATAGAAATTGTGTAATTCACAGCATGGAAAATATCAAAGAAAATGCTGCTCACCAGCATTTTCTTCTTTAACATCAATAATAATTTTCCAAGCCTTTTCTATATAAGTCAAATTCTGGCCTTCTTTGGAAAAAAGTTAAGATGCCTATTTAAGCCATGTAAAATTTCAATTGTGCAAGAAAATTGTCGTCTTGTTAAAGATTTTTTACAGAAAAAAAACCCACTGATTACTCAATTTTGTACCAAAATGTTATTTGGCCCCCTAATCTCAATCACATACCAAATGTCAAAATTAGCACATAATTAAACAAACAAAACAAAACTAGCTAGAGTATTATAGAGAAAAGCAGATTTCTATATAAAGCAATATGTGGCATTTATAAAAGAAAATATTTTACATTGTCATTACAACCCTACGAGTATGTTTATGGTACTTAATTTACTCCCAAAGTTTTCTTAATCTGACAGATTAAGCCTTTTCGAAACAAGACATGGTACTGAATTCCATAATAAGGCAAACTTTAAAAACACATAACTGACATCCATTTCAAATTCATATCACCCTATAGAGCCTTTTTTGTCAATTAAGAAATGGTATAAACCAATCAATTCCAGGGCTTGTTTGGATAAGGGTTCAATAGGTTTGATAAATTCATCTTCTAAGTACCTTAAAAATAGAATTAGGATGACAAACAAAATGAAAAACAAGAGCTTCGCAGAGCGGCGCATATACGCCCGAGAGGGGCTTGTCAGTAAAATTGGCATTTTTTTTCAATTCAAGGGCAGATAATTCAAACATGAAAAGTTATCAAAATTGTGTTTGCACAACAAGACACCATAGAGATTCATTGTGGCTACTTTGATTAAATTCTGGTTGAAACTGTAGAAGTAGCACACAGGAGACAAGAGCTTCGCAAAGCGGCGCATATACGCCCGAGAGGGGCTTGTCAGTAAAATTGGCCATTTTTTCGATTCAAGGGCAGTTAATTCAAAAATGAAAAGTTATCAAAAGTTTTTGTTTGCACAACAAGACACCATAGAGATTAATTGTGGCTAGTTTGATTAAATTCTGCTTGAAACTATAGGAGTTGCACACAGGAGAAAATGGACATTTTTGAGAAAATGGGCATTTTTTCTTAAATTCAAGGGCAGATAATTCAAGAAGGAAAACAGTTATCTAAATTCCGTAAGCGGTGTGCACAACTAGATACCATGGAGATTCATTGTGGCAAGTTTGATCAAATTCTGACCAAAACTGTAGGAGGAGTTGCGCACACAAGAAAATGGGCATTTTTTTAATTCAAGGGCAGATAATTCAAGAACGAAAAGAGTAAATTAAATTCCGTAAGCGGGATGCACAACTAGACACCATGGAGATTCATTGTGGCAAGTTTGATCAAATTCCGATCAAAACTGTAGGAGGAGTTGCGCACACAAGAAATTGCTAACGGACGGACGGACGGACGGACAGACGGACAGACGGACGGACGGACGGACAGACGGACGGACAGACGGACGGACAGACAGACGAGCGGGGCCATAACATAATACGACCCTTCGGGCGTATAAAAAAGGGCATTTTTGAGAAAATAGGCATTGTTCCTTAAATTCAAGGGCAGATAATTCAAGAACGAAAACAGTTATCTAAATTCCGTAAGCGAGGTGCACAACTAGACATCATGGAGATTCACTGTGGCAAGTTTGATCAAATTCTGATCAAAACTGTAGGAGGAGTTGCGCACACAAGAAAATGGGCATTTTTTTAATTCAAGGGCAGATAATTCAAGAACAAAAAGAGTTATCTGAATTCCGTAAGCAAGGTGCACAACTAGACACCATAGAGATTCATTGTGGCAAGTTTGATCAAATTCCGATCAAAACTGTAGGAGGAGTTGCGCACACAAGAAATTGCTAACGGACGGACGGACGGACAGACAGACAGACAGACGGATGGACAGACAGACACAGACGGACGGACAGACGGACGAGCAGGGCCATAACATAATACAACCCTTCGGGCGTATAATAAAAATAAGGATTACAACCCAACATTAACTACATATCATGCATCTCCATACTTCATCCACAGCAACAGAAATTGGCGAGTATATGTCTAGTTAATTTCCGTTGTCATGGATAACACCAGAAGATACACAAAGTGTTTGGTATCTAATGCTGGGTTGTAATCCTTAAAATCAACAAAATATTAAAAAAACAAAATCATGACTAGTAAATGGATTTCAATATTCAAGTTATATGATTTAATACAACAATAAAAATTTAATGCACATCTATTTCAAACACTTTATACAAAATTTATTTTGGTCCCTTAAAAAATGCAGATTTCGCAAATGTCTTCATTTTCCAAATTGATCTCCAAAGCCTTCACCTTGTGGGGCATCAAAAGGTGTCAATGTGTGGTTATTGATGAACCTTTTCCAAAACAAGACATGGTTTTGACATCCTAAACAGAAAAGGATCGAAAAAACATTAAGAGGAAAGAAGAAAATGCTGATGATCAGCATTTTCTCCTTTTGCCTAAATATTTCTATGCAAAATCATGCACAAATTCTTTCTCTATTAACATTCAATTTGTCATCTGCAGCAGCATGCAATTTAGGCCACCCCAAATCTTTGTCATTTGGGAAAGGGTTAAACCACACAGACAAAATCTTATTACAGTAAATGAAATATACCAAACTCCACATTCAGCACTATATTTACCAAAGGTGTTGCCTATGTTTTTTTAATGTAGTTGATTGATTGCGGTTAAACACCATTCTCAACTGCTATGGTCATATTACCGCTGGAGCAACTAACTATGGATTCCTGTCATTTCTCATACCAGTACTACCATAACATCCTGAGCCTTCAGCTGCTTACCCACAGTTGTTAATAATTGTGACCCGTCACTCTAAAAGGGCCCTTATCTGAACTCCAAATATCCAAATTTTGACAAACTTGTCAGACTCAGGAAAGGTCAACCAGATACTGTATGCAAAGAATGTGCATATAGTAAGATAGGGAAAACATTCCGGATTTAGAAAATAACATAAAAGTGAAAAGTGTCGGCCCTAGTCTGGCTGCGCGGACTGCGCAGACTGACTAGGGTCGATATTTTTCACAAAACCCATAAGGTCCCTTTTAGCGTGACGGGTCACAATTATCAAACCATTGGTGGCAGACAATATTGTCTGAAAAGATATTTGCCATGACCAGGCATTGAAGTCTGGACCTCACAAATCCGATGCAATACCAACTGCACCATGGCTGCGGCTGCTTCAAGTTTTAAAAGTAAATGAACCCACAATATTTAAATCTGAACTTTATATCAAGAATTTTCTTTTTAACATCATAAAAATTAATTTCTATACAGAATGGTTTTATGTCTATTTGAAACTTTCAAATTGGCAAAAACTGGCTAGGAGAAAAAGCCAAGAATTTCTCAAACAAGACTTTGGAAATGCATGATTATAAAAGCAAAAATATGAGATACATTGCAAACGATATAGCACATAATGTATTAGTAAATAAAGAAACAAACAAATATGATAAAACCAACAAAATAGCAATATCGAGTGAAATAAACATAAGACATGCAGCTAAATTAAGATAACGCAAACAATGAAAGTAATGCAAGCAGACAAAAATTGGGGCCTTAACCCTTTCCCAAACAAGACCTGGTTTTGACGTCCCTGATAAGAAAGGTTTGGGAAAACATTGAGGCAACAGAAGAAACTGCTGATAACCAGCAGCTTCTCCTTTTGCCTCAATATTTTCTATTCTATATCCTACACAAATAACATTTTTAATAACATCTATTTTGTCATTTGTGGCAGTTTTTGAAGTGGATCACCCTAGAATTTTAGCGTTTGGGAAAGGGTTAATTGGGGCAGGGTTTAATGGTGCAGACAGTAAGAGTAATGGGTAAACAGAGATTATACATGTATGAATTGACAGAAAATAGCAAAACAATGAAATACATGTACATCATTGTTCTATACAATGGCATGATAAAATCACTTACATCTGCCAAAATACAATGCTCTTTTTACTCTTTGAAATCTCGAGAAATGCCAATGGATATCCACAATATAGGCTTTGGATGGGAAAAATAAAACATGGGCCTCTTATCTGCAGCGTTTAAGTAGCAGTCCACCTAAGAATCATGCAAAAGGTGATTTATCCATAGTCACAGATTTACATCTAATGTGTCTTAATTAATGTAACTTTAGTCATGAAACACAAAAAATAACTCAAATTCGCTGAAAGTCTTACCGATGACATTGTTGTTAGGGGCCCTTAGCAACAAGGAAATTGCATTCCAATTTTGATAAAGAGGCATCAAATTTTGATCACATTTTTCAAGAATTTCTGTGCAATGTCATTGAAGAAAGTTTTTATTTTCAAGTAGTACAATATTTAAAGAATCTAAAAATCATGAAATAAAACGGTTGGTGTTATTGCACTTTGGTTACTATAGCAACCAATTCAATCAAAATTGACAATTTTGAAAATGCTGAAAATACAGCAGTTTACAGGATAATTTTTTCCAAAAATCATGGGGCCGCACAACATAGTTGTCACTTGCAAAACGTTCTACCATTACTGGGCTAAAACATATCAAAAATAATCCACTGTAGCATATTACAGATTTTTCAGAAATTTCAGTTATTTATGGGAAGAGTTTACCAAAAATCCACGATATTATTGCTCTTATGGTATAAATATTAAAGCATGTTTAGCCCTAAAAGACTAGATATGTTTACATCAGAACACTTATATGTCTTCAATCGCTGCTAGCAAAAATATTTTAATGTCTTTTCACAATTTTATGTTTAAGTTACCATGGGAACGGTTGCTAGGCAACAATATGGTGATGTAATTATCTCATTTTTCACAAACAATGGACAAAATTAATGTTTTGCAGCAATTAGTACAAGTTTTCTAATGTTTTCATTGAAGTTAAATAATAATTACTGCATTTTCTTTAAAAAGGACAAAGAGAAACCTCTGTTTCAATCAATTATTCCATTTACTGTAT
The DNA here is from genome assembly GCA_963680895.1 of Fragum sueziense. NCBI lineage: Eukaryota > Metazoa > Mollusca > Bivalvia > Cardiida > Cardiidae > Fragum > Fragum sueziense. Next base: position 28,961,637 of record OY804606.1, on the reverse strand, counting down.
TAAACCTTAGCAACAGTCGTAGCAACGAGCATATTAACAACCTGTCATACATGTCTACAAGAAATGCAAAAGGAATTAAAATGAATTGTGAAGTTGTGATAATAGTCTAAATCTTGTTACGTACGTCCCTAATAACATACTCTTTAAGAAAATGCATAGTCGCATCATTGGCAAAAAATTATGGTGGCCATTTTGAATTTCAAAATGGCTGCCAGTAAGAAATGTAAAGGTAATGGTCCTGCTCTCTGACGACGTAGAAACCTGATTTAATTGATTTGAATTGTGTTAAAAGTCTAAATTTTGTTGCCTAAGTCCCTGTTAACATGTTTTTTTTGTTTTTTTTTTAAATGCCGAGACACATGATTGGTAAAAATATGGAAGCCATTTTGAATTTTCAACATGGCTGCCATAAGAATAGGTAATGGTAATGCTCTCTGACGTTGTAGAAATACGATTTATATAATTTGAAATGTGATAAAAGTCTAAATCTTGTTGCATAAGTCCCTAAAACATGTTTTTAAAAAGAAAAATGCTGAGACACATGACGGGTAAAAATTATGGCGGCCACATTGATTTTCAAAATGGCCGCCAGTAAATAAATGATAATAGTCCTACTCTCTGACGACATAGAAACCTGATTTAATTAATTTGAATTATGATGAAAGACTAAATCTTGTTGCATAAGTCCCTAATAACATACTATTTAAGAAAATGCTGAAACGCATACCTGTTTAAAATAATGGCTGCCATTTTGAATTTCAAAATGGCTGCCAGCAAGAAAAGGCTATAGTTCTGCTCTCTGACGACATAGAAACCTTATTTTATTCCTTTAAATAGTGATGAAAGGCTAAATCTTGTTGCTTAAGTCCCCATTAACATACTTTTTAGGAAAATACCGAGACGAATGAACGGTTAGAATTATGGCAGCCATCCTAAGTTTCATAATGGCCGCCAGTTAAGAAATAAAGATTCTGCTCTCTGACGACATAGAAACATGGTTTAATTAATTTGAATTGTGATGAAACATGATTTAATTAATTTGAATTGTGATGAAAGTCTAAATACTTTTAAATGAGTCCATAGTAACATTCTTTTTAGAAAAATACTGAGTCTTAGAATTGATGAAAATTATGGCGGCAATCTTGAATTTCAAAATGGCCGCTAGTAAGAAAATGTAATGTTTCTACTCTCTGACGACGTAGAAACCTCATGTTAGTTAATTTGAATTGTGATGAAAGGCTAAATTTTGTTGCATACGTCCCTAATAACATATTTTTAAGGAAAATGCCGAAACGCATGCCTGGTAAAAAATTATGGTGGCCATATTGAGTTTCAAAATGGCTTCCAATGATAAAAGGTAATAGTTCTGCTCCCTGAAAACATTGAAACCTGATTTAACCCTTTCCCAAACAAGACCTTTTTTGACGTCTTTGTAAGAGAAGGCTTGGAAAAACATTGAGACAAAAGAAGAAACTGCTGATAACCAGCAGTTTTCTCCTTTTGTCTCAATATTTTTTATGCCATATTTAACACAAATCCTATCTTTGATAACATCCATTTTGTCGTTTGTTGCAGTTTTTGAAGTGGTTCACCCTAAAATTTTGTAGTTTGGAAAAGGGTTAATTAATTTGAATTGTGATGAAAGTCTAAATCCTGTTAGATTAGTCCCTAGTAACATACTTTTTTTTCGAAAATTACCGAGTTTCGTAGTTGATAAAAATTATGGCGGCCACCTTGAATTTCAAAATGGCCGCCAGTAAAATAAAGATAACGGTTCTGCTCTCTGACGACATAGCAACCTAGTTTAATTGATTTGAATTGTGATGAAAGTTGAAATTATGGAACATGAATCCCTAGTAACATACTTTTTAGGGAAATACCGAAACACATGATTGGTTAATATTATGGTGGCCATCTTTAGTTCAAAATGGCCACCAGTAGGAAAAAGTAATCGTTCTACTGTCTGCCGGCGTAGACACCTGATTTAAGGTAGCCGAATGCGATTCCATAACAAGAAAACTGCCCTAGAGAATTGACTCATACTGTCACATGTTATAAAGTGAATCCTTACTGACAAATTAAGATGATAAAAAAGATAAGTCACCATCTAAGGAAAGAATGAGGGCCGTCTCAAAACCAGCACTGAAATGGCTATTTTTAACATAGAGACCAATGGGAAATTTGAATATTTTTACACAAATGTTAAACAATAGAGAATTTCTGCCCTAGAGAATTTGATGATATTATTATGTAAATTGATGGAGCTGGTCATGATCTTTAAAGTAAAGAAATAAAAAACAAAAGTCACCATAGTATATGAGTGGGGGCTGTCTCGAAAGTGCCGAAACAGCACTGTTTCAGCTGATTTTTGACGTAAATGTTAAAATTTTAGGAATTTCTGCCCTAGAGAATTTGATGATATTATGTAAATTGATGGACCTGGTCATGATCTGTAAAATAACGAAGAAAAAACAAAAGTCACCATAGTATATGAATGGGGGGCTGTCTCAAAAGTGTCGGAACAACACTGTTTCAGCTGATTTTTGACGCAAATAATAAAATTTTAAGGAATTTCTGCCCAAGAGAATTTGATAGTATTTTGTAAATTGATGAACCTGGTCATGATGTGTAAAATAAAGAAATGAAAAACAAATATCACCACTGTACATAAACGGGAGACCGGTTCAAACGTGTGTTTTTCCACTGAAAAAGCAGCCTTTTAGCTCGATTTTGTATAGCTGTTAGTACATAGTTATAGGAAGTTTTGACCAAATAACAGTCATAATCAGGATCGTTATAATTATGTTTCTTGTTTTATTAAAACATAAAATCGATTTTAAAATAAATGTTTGTCGTCTCAAAATTGTTTTATTTTATTGTGGGAAAGGGAAATTTTAGGCCTAAATGGCTTTGGAGTAATCTTTATTTATCTAACATTGGTGTAATGTCAGGAACTGTAGTGTGAAAGTGGAACGTATTAGACATAAGTCAGTAGATTCCGATAATTTGAACCAAAATTCGACTTTTCTAACGATTCGTCAGAAATCGGCCGATTTTGCAAATGTTGCCTTAACTGTATTACCGACGTCGTTACCTTGAACGCCAAAACGCACGTGTTTAAATAACGTCATCAAAACATTTCCAAATACGGCCTGATATATTTTCACGTTTTATTCTTGTTCGATGAAAAACTGATGCAAAAGTTTGTATTGTTTATCTCAAATAATGGAACGGATCTAACTTTCTATCTTTTTTCTGAAACTTAAGGTCGCTATCTTATTTACGACAACATGCGCGTTTTGGATGCGCAGTCGAATCGAATTTGGCCACCTTAAATTGATTTTGAATGTGATAAAAGTCTAAATCTTGTTTAATAAGCCCCTAAGAATATACTTTTTAAGAAAATGCTGAGACACATGCTTTGTAAAAATTAATGCCGCCATTTTGGAAATTCAAAATGGCCGTCATATAGGCCTAATACATCAGAAAATGAATTTGGAATGTTATGTCTCTTTAAACGTAAACTCATCTGATAAAAACCAGATGTCGAATCTTATTTCCTTAGTAGCATCTGGCGGTCACCAGTTTAAGGTCATTTTAATGACCCTGGGAAATTCGAATCTATTTTAATCCTTTTCAATATACATATTCAAAACTTGTGTTATCCAACGCGTGCCTATGATTTAAAAATAGATTCCATATACTCTCGCGTTTAAGGTTCATGTAGTTCGTCCCTAATGAGATTCATGTGACGTTGGAATTATTCGGGCAGTGGAACTTTCCAACGTTGAATGTTTATATCCGCGCCCGAAGAGGCTAGGATACGTAACGTCGACGACGCTCGAAAAAAGCGGCCAATGTTTTATGAATCCCAAAATGGCCACATTACGGGTAGTCTACCTTAACCGCTCAGGACTCGGATATTTCCGACTCGCTCTTGACATTGTAAACTATGGCGTACCTAATGGGTCAAACGTCTATTTAGAGCGTGCACGCATAAAATATACGCATCGATGCGTAAATTCTATGCGCCGACGCGTATATTTACGCGTCAACGCATAAAATTTACGCGAGCAGTTGAGAATTTATGCGTCGACGCGTGAATTTTCAACTGCTCGCGTACATATACGCGTCGACCCGTATTTTATCTATTAACCAATCAGATCCTTCGTTTCATCCATCAATTTTATGGTATGTCACTATGAAGGGAAAGGTTGTTAACCGCCTCTCCCATTCGCCCGCTTCGGTTTCGCATTTTTTTACTCCTGCTCACGTAAAATTTAAGCGTCGACGCATATTTTTTCAACTGCTCGCGTAAATTGTATGCGTCGACATGCATATTTACGCATCGACGTATAAAATTTACGTGAGTAGTTGAAAATATATGCGTCGACGTGTATTTTTTATGCGTGCATGCTCTATCTAGACTTTTGACCCATCTAGTACGTCATAGTAAACATGACACAATACAGCACAGCTGAACTGCTTGCATTTTTTTTTGGCTACAACATTCGAACACCAAAAAAGTTCGGGTGGAAAATTGCTGTGATTTTCCATCACGACCGTAGCGTTTTTCCACTCTCAATCTCCGCTCTTCACCGGTGTTGTGCAGATGGAATAGGCTTCATTTATATTATCATATGATCAGAACTCGGTAACAGAAAAACTTCAATTCCTCGGAATCTGCCCGGCTTTAGGCATTTTTTTCCACACTCTGTCACAGAAGCTCTTGCATATCGCCTCTGTTATGGGATCAAAAGAATAAAAATAGTCCCATTTTAATAAGGATGAATAGGAAAATAGTCCCATTTTAACTAGATTAATTATAATGCTTAAATTTGAGAGCACTTGTGATGCAAACAGAATAATAATTTCTTTCTCTAATGAAAAATACATGAGATGAAACAGTTACACAGTAACTAAGGATGTTATCCGTCGGTACACCACTATTTGTGGACTCTAGCCGAGGTAGAGCCTTGCAGAGATGATGTGTGAAGAGCAACGAACGATCATTTTGCTGGGAGAATGCAATTTTTCCCACATTGTAGGAAAATCTTTAGATTTTCTTTTATGGATCTTGTATTGGAACTTTTTTCAATTGTACACATTGTATACTTAATGTTTATTTATTTGTAGATTTGAAAACAACCATTTAAATGTGAGGGTTCTTTTTAGAAATTAAGATTTCTGAAAAATGCATCATTGTCAATATGGCAACATAATAACAAAATGTAAACAATTTAAATATTTTCATGAGGACCCTTAGAATATAACAGATTTATAACCGTAAGAATACTAAATCTAGATTGACCTTTTCACCTACCAGGATGAAATATGTCGTTACTTAATATTCCATTTCAATGTTGTTGCTAAGGGAAAGAGATGGTTGCTAACAAATTTAAAGTTTTGTTTTAATGGGCAAATATATGTATGTGTAAATTGTTGCTCTGCGTAATATTTTGGTTATTTCTTTTTTTAGAACGATATGTCAAAACTATGTTTATAATTGATTTTATCTCAAGTCTTGTTATTTTTCCATAAATTCGCTATTTTAAGGACATTTTTTCAAGATTTCTTCTATAAATGCTTTACTTTTTCAATAATACTTCTTATCAAGGGGCTTTTTCGCAATTTCAAACACAATGGGAAGTATGTCTATCTAAATGCGGATTGAGGAAAAAATAATACCATGGTATATTTTTCAAACTTGCAAAGTATTGAAAAGAAGATCCTTTTTTCATCACCATAGCAACATAACGACAAGATGTAAAGTTTAAAAATATTTTAATGCTATTTAGTATATTAAAGATTGATTATTAATGTATGAAATTGAATTAGTTGTAAATGTGAATAAAATCTGTATCAAAACCACTAAACAAACTATTTTGATTATTTCCACAGTTCCACAGTGTCCTTGACAACAACTAAAATTGTCGCACAAATGGAATTATTTTTAGTTTCATTGACATAGTCAGAAATTTTTGAAATACCAACCTTTTATATGCTTTTTCGTGAATTCGGTGTGGGCTAAATTATACGAAATGATGTTTATATCAATTTTCTATTTAGTCAGAGGGCAGAATAATGGCCTCTTCAGCTTTTTGTTGGCGGCCATTTTGAAATTCAAGATGGCCGCCAATTAGTTTGGCCCATTACACAAGTCCCACAGCTTTCTTCAAGTCTATGTTTTATGGCATATCTATGCGGAGGTTTTTTTTTCGATCACATTTTCAAAATATGTTCGTTTTCTAGTTATATATGTATGGTATGCCAAAGGCATGTTATTCCCTCTTTAGCTAGCTTAAATTGCAAAATGAGTACTTAATTGTAATAAAGCATCCTTCTTTTTTCTTTTAAAGGAAAATACAACAAGTCTTATATGATTAAAATTTAAAAAAAAATGAACAATGTATATAAAATTGATGCAAAAAATATCTAAAATGCCTATATTTTGTTAATTTTGAGATATTCGCATCACTAAATTGTTGCCTAGCAACCTTTCCCATGGTAACTTAAACATAAAATTGTGAAAAGACATTAAAATATTTTTGCTAGCAGCAATTGAAGACACATAAGTGTTCTGATGTAAACATATCTAGTCTTTTTAGGGCTAAACATGCTTTAATATTTATACCATAAGAGCAATAAAATTTTGGATTTTTGGTAAACCCTTCCCATAAATAACTGAAATTTCTGAAAAATCTGTAATATGCTACAGTGGATTATTTTTGATATGTTTTAGCCCAGTAATGGTAGAAAGTTTTGCAAGTGACAACTATATTGTGTGGCCCCATGATTTTTGGAAAAAAATATCCTGAAAATTGCTGTATTTTCAGCATTTTCAAAATTGTCAAATTTGATTGAATTGGTTGCTATGGTAACCAAAGTGCAATAACACCAACCGTTTTATTTCATGATTTATAGATTCTTAAGATATTGTACTACTTGAAAATAAAAACTTTCTTCAATGACATGCACAGAAATTCTTGAAAAATATGATCAAAATTTGATGCATCTTTATCAAAATAAGAATGCAATTTCCTTGTTGCTAAGGGCCCCTAACAACAATGTCACCGGTAAGACTTTCAGCGAATTTGAGTTTATTTTTGTGTTTTATGACTAAAGTTACATTAGTTAAGACACATTAGGTGTAAATCTGTGACTATGGATAAATCACTTTTTCCTGATTTTGCATGATTCTTAGGTGGACTGCTACTCCTCTCCTCCTCCTCCTCCTCCTCCTCCTCCTCCTCCTCCTCCTCCTCCTCCTCCTCCTCCTCCTCCTCCTCCTCCTCTCCTCTCCCTCCTCTCCCTCCTCCTCCTCCTCCTCCTCCTCCTCCTCCTCTCCTTCCTCTCCCTCCTCCTCCTCCTTCTCCTCCTCCTCCTCCTCCTCCTCTTCCTCCTCCTCCTCCTCCTCCTCCTCCTCCTCTCCTTCCTCTCCCTCCTCCTCCTCCTCCTTCTCCTCCTCCTCCTCCTCCTCCTCCGCCTCCACCTCCACCTCCTCCTCCTACCCCTCCTCCTCCTCCTTCTCCATCTCCTCCTCGTGAGTAAGAATGGCCGAATCAAACGGCTACGTGAAAATGCATAACTGTCCAGTTTGTTATATGTCATTCTCGAGGCTTGACAACATGCGTAGACACCAAAGTAATAAACACGGAGGAGGGGTCGATGAGACGCGAATTTTGGCTTCCGAAAAAATGAAGTTTCAACATCCATTCACGATGGTAGTTAGCGGACCGAGTGGTAGCGGAAAAACTGAATGGACTAGAAAAATGCTACTTTCCAACATGATCAAAGAACCCGTCGAACGTATAATATGGTGTTTCGGACAGTGGCAACCCCTTTACGACGAAATCCAGCGAACGATACCTTGGATAGAATTCAGTCCCGGTATCCCCGACTTTTTAAGTAGTAAGGACTATTTCGATGTTAGTAAAAAGAATCTCATTATTTTTGACGATCTGATGACGGAAGCTAAATGCGACCAGCGTATTGCCGATCTTTTTACTAAAGGAAGTCACCATAGGAATTTATCAGTCATCTACCTAACCCAGAACCTATTCCCACAGGGCAAAGCTTGCCGAGATATCGCTCTCAACACGCAATACCTGGTCCTATTCAATAATCCTATTGACAGACAACAAGTCGCTACATTGGCCAAGAGAATATACCCCTCGAATAGCGGGATATTTATGAAAGTATTTGAGCGAGCGACGGCTAGACGCCACGGCTATTTGGTAGTCGATCTGAAATCGACAACGTCAGAAAAAGACCGTTTTCGTACCGATATATTTGAACAAATGCCCGAGTCAGAAAACGATTCCGATGACAATACTGAAGAAAGAGTACCTTTAATGGGTCAAAAACGATATAACAGTGATAGTGATACGGAATCGATTGACGAAGAAACTGTGAAGAGGCGTCCCTTGATGGGACCCCCCGGTAAAAGATATAAAGCGGATTTGCGAGAACGAAATACGCGTAAAGAAATATGGAACTCGCGATTTCAAGAGCCGCTTAGAAAGGATATTTGGGAACAGTTCGTCGAAAAAATCAAAGAATACACGGATGAGGGTCATACACGTAGGGGTGCTATGGCCAGAAGCGCGAATGAACTTTTACCGAATCTACGTAAGCGGCTTAGGTTAGAGTACGCGGATTTTCTTATCGATTATCACCGCTTAGAAGAAGGATCCGTACAACCGCAAATCTTGCAATCGGCAAAGACTCTCAGAAAGGAGCACGGAATGGATTTTGCCGAATCTGTAAGACAGGCGATTAAACTCAGAAAAGATCTATTTACCGAAATATGGCCGGACTATAATGTGAAAGACGCTGACAAGGTTGACGAAAATGATGAAAGTGAGGAAGACGACGGAAAGGAATGAGTAAGAACGAGCGTTCTATAGAAGAGATACGATTATCTCGGCGGATTCCCACAGCATACATAAGAACAAAGAAGCATTTCTCGATATAGTGGACAACGGACATACCCTGTGACGGAAATTACTATAGGTTCCATAGAGGTGTACGATTATAAACAACAGAAATGGGTGCCTTATGTAGATGACCCGGAAAAATGGTATCAACATTTCAAGGACTTGAGAGACGGTTACGTTAAACCCGATCACGAAGGTCGATATATCGTAGGCAGCGGAGCTCATCTCAGAAAACTAGCGGAAATGAAACAACAACCAACACTCAAGTTGGTAACGCCCGTAGCCCAAGCGGTTGAAATGGCTAAGTCGGAAGTTGAACGTAGGAAGGCTGAACAGAGCGAAACGCCTCAGAAGCGAAAACGTAAAAATATTTCAGTCAACATCTACCCTAAGCGACAAAAGTATGCCAATCCAGATTTTCATTACTAGACCCAGAAGAAACGCTGAAACATATTGAAATGCACATTTCGGAAGATATATTGAGTTGGTATACGGCAACAAATGCCGATCGAGCGTGAAAAGGGACCAGCCAACGCGTATACGAGCAGCCGGAAAACATTGGGTGAAGAGACATTACGATTTTTTCCCTTAGCAAAAATCGGGTACAATTTCGATCCGAAGAACGACGATGATACTGAGTCTAAATCGAATTGCGCGTGTCGAAGTATAGACGTTTAAAAGACATTGTTTTTTATGTATATAATAAACCATGATGCGTATGTAAAAAATATTGTGAATGATTTTTTATAAAAAATAAAGTTATCAAGAATAAAACTGTCTTTGTTTTTTATGATTCATCCTAAATGACCATAAATTTCGCCCCCAAAAATGTGGAAACGCCCGTTGTTTACTACACCTGTCAACTATCTATGCGTCGCCTGTCACGAATGCGTTAAAGTGCATCTGTCAATTCTCAGACAGTACGTCACCAGACAAAAATGCGTCGTTATAAAAACTGTACCTGTCAGCTGTCAGTAACGAGCACGTCAGTTGTCTATTTCCGAGTGCCTCGCCTGTCAAAAACGCTATGACTTCAATCGCACCTGTGTCTTGTCCGAACACGAATCGACGCATGCGCAATTTCTATTTTGAATCATTTCTAGTTTGGACGTTGAAGGAATAACACGTATTTTTGTGAGAGCATGCGCATAAAATTTCATTTCAAAGGAGGACGTTGAAGGGATAACAGGTATTTATATTTTTTCGTTTTGTGAGATATTAGTACCGGTTATTTGAACTTTATTAGAAACGTGCTAAAACTCGATATCGTTAAAGCAGTGTCGTCATCCTTTTGATCAGAAAGCTTATAAGAATACCTTTCCAACGGTACCGGAATTATTTAAATCGGTTGGTAAATAAGCGAGAAATCGCGTTTTTTCGATTTCATTTTAGGTCACGTGACTTTATATAAACCCTTATGAATCGGAAACGGTAAGACTTAGGCATATAAAACTATGCGTTTTTAGAATCGGCGCGTCGAGACCTTTCCAACGGTATATTACTTAGACGGGTTACTCGAAGTTGAAAATCAAGTTTAAAAATCTCTGTTACGTCATAACTCGGAAACGGTCGAAAATCGAATCGACAACCTAGGGTTAATTTTGAAGAGTTTTAGGAGGGCTTTCATTTGAAACACAAATTAACAAAATCGATATCGTAAACGGTTGCAAAAAAGACGAAAAATGGAATTTCGGGTTCATTTTATCGCTAAATCTGTAACATTTTTAGTCATTCTACATCAAAACGAGGCTATACACGTTGTATAACCAACCTATACACTATACATTTAAAAAGTGACGTCAAAAACGTGGATAGGGGTCGTTATGTAAAGTATCAGACAGTACGTCGCCCGTAAAATATGCGTCGTTATAGTGCACCTGTCAGCTGGCCAGACATTGCGTCAGGAGAAGTACGTTGAATGGATAACAGGTAGAATTTATAATGTATTTATTTTATCATGTTTATAAGATATTTTTAATTGTTTAATTTCTTTTAAAAATAGGCCATGGCTGTCTAAAAATAGTAGGTCAAATGATCGTCTAAAAATAGAAATCGTGTCATATCTATTTTTAACAGTGTCAAAAAAGTAGGTCATTCAAAATGGCCGCTGTTCTAAAAATAGAAATATCCTTATATGCTAATGAGTTGCCATATATGGTAATAATATGGCGGCGATTACGTCATCTTTGTTTGCCCCCAAAGTAGCCCCTATACTACTTCAGAAGCATTGTTTTGAAAATTCAACATTAGATATGTCCATTTAATTTATAACGACTTCCTTTGGGACTTGATAGCTCTATGACATCTAGTGCGAACTAATGAATAATGAATAGTTAATCAACCGAATCCGATTGTCGTTAATCCTTTCCCAGACAACCCTTATTTGAAAAGTCTTTTGCTATTGTCACAATGGTTTCTGTGATAAAAAAAATGTCAACAAAAAGTGAAAGTAATTCAAACATCCACATTTCTGACTGTATATTCCTATTCATTTTTTTTTTGTGTCGACCAAATCCAATGAAAATATGATTTGTTGAAAAATGAAAAGATGTAGCCTATCTTAAAAATATTTCAATTAAAGTTCATCACATTAAATTTGGTTCGAGGTATTAGTGTAGTCTACCCCTAATGAGATTCTAGCGACGCCGGAATTTATTTGTGTGTTCTCATTAACATTCGTTACGTATCCGAACCTATTCCATCTTCGCTCACCAAGGCTGAATCCACAGGTCTACGTTTACAAATATTCAGCATTGGCGGATTTAGTCCGAATTTCTTGTAATCGCGATACGTCGCATAGCGGTTGTCCTACTGGCTGTTGTAGAGTAACAAACGTCGTGTTCTAAACGCATTTGACGTTATTTCGACCATTATTGGTGATGTCAGGGGGAAAATCGCTCATCTTTGTGTTTTAATTGAAAATATAATACTTTTACCCGCCCGTTGACATGTTTTTACTCATAGCAAGCAGATGTATTGAGTCATCTGATTGGCTCCAGTGAGTTCTCACCGGAGCCAATGAAAAGCCTTCACAGGACATCAAGAAAATCCGACTAAATCCGCCAAGAGTGAATACAGAAATGACGTTACTTCGTAGATTTCGTCCTTGGTTTGCGACTTGACGAACCTATTCGGACGACGCCGTAAATATTCGGCGGTAGAACGTTCAACGTGAACACCACAACCGCCGAAAGTTTATGACGTCGACAGAATAATTCCGATGTCGCGTGAATCCCATTAGGAGTAGAATACTTTTTAAAAGGTAGAATACCCGAAATGTTGTCATTCTGAGATTCATATTTTAACATCGGCTTTTTTCGAACGGCGACGTTAGGTATCCGAACCTTTTAAATTCGGGTGCGGTCGTAAACATTCGGCGGTGGAGAGTTCCACCGCCGAATGCTTTCGATCGCACCCGAATCATTCTGACGTCATGCAAATCTCATAAGGGGTCGACTACCTTTAGGATAGCAACACAATTATGGAGCGTCATTTCTAAAAAGACTCATGGCGTATGTTCCACCACACGTTTGGCTCGTGTTACCCCGACAGGTGTATGTGCACCCAGTATCTAGCGTGTTGTAATCCGGGTCGCAAAAACAGTTCACGTTCTGAAAAATACAAGAGCCGTCATAGACGCATTATGCTCTCCGAATAAGTGTTTGTCACAAAATAAAAAACAAAAACAAAAAAAAAACTCATACATTAAGCCCCATTTTTCCATGACAGATTTTTTTTGTACACACATTATTTATAGAATATGGTCTAGAACATCTCATTTATCACATAAGTACAAAATTTCATTAAATTCTGCCCATTAGATAAAGAGAAATTAGAGAAAAACAATTTTTTACATTAAGGCCTCATTTTCCATGACCGTTGACGCATTTTCAAATTGGGAAACGGAGAAAATGGTCCCTGTGGATTATCCTAGGGAGTTCACATGTAAAGTTTAATTGAATTTGGACCAAGGGTTGCCGAGATCTGGCTGTGGACGGACGAAAAGACGCACGGACACACGGACAGACGGACGGACAGCGTGGCGACTATATGCTCCCCCGAATTTTTTTCGGGGAGCATAATAATATTGAGCCGGGATCTGACAAGGGTCGCTTAAGGCCTTTGAGCCCAACATGATTCCAGATCAGCCTGTGTATACACACAGTCTGAACAGGAATCATGTTATTCTCCAATAGCTTTTCCATGACCTGGAGCGTTGTATTAGACTCAGTGCATCATGGATCCTAATCAGTCTGTCTGCACTTTGGCTTAGTTTGATATTAAAACATGGAAATCCCAAAAGCCTTATGGGAGCCTTTTCCAGATGTAATGCCATATTTTCATTATAATAACAACAACATCAACAATATAACAAAAACAACAAAAGAATAATCGTAGGATCGACAGTGCTACAAGCGTTTGAAAGTCTTACAAAAGATAATACGAGGAGAACAGTAAATAAACTTTTATGGAAAACTTCCAGGTAGACGATCCCCCCATGCCACATTTTTATTTGGGCTTCCGCGCCATCATTCCCGTTTTTTTTATTTCTCCATTTCTAAAGACAATGTATTTTACGAAAGAACACACCATTTTGCAGAACAAAGTTTACTCTTAGGTGAGACCTGGGTAATGAGCTATATATGTGACCATTTAGAAAATAGAAAACTGTCGTAGCTATTGCATATATAAATTTGGTGGAGAAGTATTACTTGATACATGAGAAATGTACTTTCAAAAATGGGTTCCGTTTTTTGGGACACTCTGTAGATCTAGACTTTCAGTAGACTTGATGTGGTTAGAATTCGTTTTTCATTTATTGGTGAATGGGGACAAAATCTTGGACATGATTTAGATTAGACAAGTAAAAACTTTAAACAATTTGACGATGGCTAGTCCAATGTATAAAACTTTCTTTTTAGACATCGTCAAAATCTAAAGTTGATTTGATGACCGTTTCAAGACAATTGATTTGTGTCTTTTTTGTTCTATATGAGCAATCAATAAGGAATGAATTACCGAAATTCAAACAATGCCAAGTGTTAATCAACTTATTCTCTCTTTTTTTCGATATAATCATTGTTGTTGTTGTTTTCGTGAGTTGCACATTTAGTTGTATTGTATAGCGGACGAGAATTGACCTGGCAGAGCATTCCATTCGATTTGCATGGGCTGCTCTGCCAGGTCATTTATCGTGAGGTATATTAAGGATACAACTTATCTATAGTAGGCTATCAGGAAACGTAAGTTACGTCATCGAACGGCGCAATTTGGATAAAACGGGAAAGCATTCCTGTCGCAACCTAGAAACAAACCGATATCTGGGATGCATCGAGTCCTAATCCAGCTAAGGTTCTGTATTTTTTCATGCCATTTTTATTCATTTTTCATAATGCCTATATTTTTTCATTTTTTTTAATTTTATCACATTCTTCCATCACGAAGGAAATCTACCGCTGTGATATAGACTTAATCCAAACACAATTTTAAAGAAATGAAAGAATGATACGCCTATATCATTTAGTAACAATTCCGCTGAATCAATCAGACATTCAATTACAGTGCTCCCAGCACTTTGATTACTCTCATCCCATCTTGTGGAATTTCTGCCTTTTTCGCTGTGACACAAACTCGGTTTTCCAATGTACTTTGACCATTTCCCAAACAATACCTTGTTTTGACGTCGCAAATAGAAAAGGCTTGGGAAAATATTGAGACAAAAGACGAAACTGCTGATAATCAGCAGTTTCTCCTTTTGCCTCAATATTTTCCATGCAAAAAGTTTCTCCTTTTATCTCAATATTTTCCATGCAAAAATCTACACGAATTGTATCTTAAATAACTTTTGTTTTGTCATTTCGTCATTCGTTGCAGTTTTTTAAGAGGATCACTCTAGATTTTTGTTATTTGGGAAAGGGTTAACGGAGTCGGCTCATTAATTGGTCCTCATTTTCGTAATGACCAATTTATATTACATTTTTTTTTAATCAAAAATCCATGTCAGCATATCAGAAGCATTGTTTTGAAAATTCAACATTAGATATGTCCATTTAATTTATAACGACTTCCTTTGGGACTTGATAGCTCTATGCCATCTAGTGCGAACTAATGAATAATGAATAGTTGATAAACCGAATCCGATTGTCGTTAATCCTTTCCCAGACAACCCTTATTTGAAAAGTCCTATTGTCACAATGGTTTCTGTGATAAAAAAATGTCAACAAAAAGTGAAAGTAATTCAAACATTTACATTTCTGACTGTATATTCCTATTCATTTTTTGTGTCGACCAAATCCAATGAAAATATAATTTGTTGAAAAATGAAAAGATGTATCTTAAAAATGTTTCAATTAAAGTTAACCACATTAAATTTGGTTCGTGGTATTAGTGTAGTCTACCCCTAATGAGATTCTAGCGACGCCGGATTTTTTTTTGTGTGATCTCATTAACATTCGTTACGCATCCGAACCTATTCCATCTTCGCTCACCATGGCTGAATCCACAGGTCTACGTTTACAAGTATTCACCATTGGCGGATTTAGTCCGAATTTCGTGTAATCGCGATACGCCGCCTAGCAGTTGTCCTGCTGGCTGTTGTAGAGTAACAGCCAATCAAACGTCGTGTTCTAAACGCATTTGATGTTATTTCGTCCATTATTGATGATGACAGGGGGAAAATCGCCCATCTTTGTGGTTAAATTGCAAATATAATACTTTTACCCGCCCTTTGACATGGTTTTTTACACATAGCAAGCAGATGTATTGAGTCATCTGTTGGACAGTGAGTTCTCACCGGGGCCAATGAAAAGCCTTCATATAGGACATCAAGAAAATCCGACTAAATCCGCCAAGAGTGAACACAGAAATGACGTTACTTCGTAGATTTCGTCCTTGGTTTGCGAAGACGAACCTATTCGGACGACGTCGTAAACATTCGGCGGTGGAACGTTCAACGTGGACATCACAACCGCCGAAAGTTTTTGACATCGATAGAATAATTCCGATGTCGCGTGAATCCCATTAGGAGTAGACTACTTTTTAAAAGGTAGAATACCCGTAATTTCGTCATTCTGAGATTCATATTTTAACATCGGCTTTTTTCGAACGGCGACGTTAGGAATCCGAATCTTTTAAATTCGAGCGCGGTCGTAAACATTCGGCGGTGGAGAGTTCCACCGCCGAATGCTTTCGATCGCACCCGAATCATTCTGACGTCATAAATGCGAATCTCATAAGGGGTCGACTACCTTTAGGATAGCAACACAATTATGGAGCGTCATTTCTAAAAAGACTCATGGCGTATGTTCCACCACATGTTTGGCTCGTGTTACCCCGGCAGGTGTAGGTGCACCCAGTATCTAGCGTGTTGTAATCCGGGTCGCAAAAACAGTTCACGTTCTGAAAAATACAAGAGCCGTCATAAACGGATTATGCTCCCAGAATAAGTGTTTGTCACAAAATAAAAACTCATACATTAAGCCCCATTTTTCCATGACATCTTTTTTTGTACACACATTATTTATATAATATGATCTTGAACATCTCATTTATCACATAAGTACAAAATTTCATTAAATTCTGTCCATTAGATAAAGAGAAATTAGAGAAAAACTATTTTTTACATTAAGGCTCCTTTTTCCATGACCCAGTTTCAAATTGGGAAACGGAGAAAAAGATCCCTAGGGATTATCCTAGGGAATTTACATGTGGAGTTTCATTGAATACGGACAAAGGGTTGCCGAGATCTAGCTGTGGACGGAAGGACGGACACACGGACACACGGAAAGACAGACGGACGGACAGTGTGGCGACTGTATCCCCCCCCCCCCAATTTTTTTCGGGGAGCATAATGATATTGAGCCGGGATCTAAAAATGGTCCCTTAAGGCCTTTGAGCCCAACATGATTCCAGGTCAGCCTGTGTATACACACAGTCTGATCAGGAATCATGTTATTCTCCAATAGCTTTTCCATGACCTGGAGTGTTGTATTAGACTCAGTGCATCATGGATCATAATCAGTCTGTCTGCACTTTGGCTTAGTTTGGTATTAAAACATGGAAATCCCAAAAGCCTTATGGGAGCCTTTTCCAGATGTAATGCCATTTTTTTTTTCATTATAATAACAACAACATCAACAATATAACAAAAACAACAAAAGAATAATCGTAGGATCGACAGTGCTACAAGCGTTTGAAAGTCTTACAAAAGACAATACGAGGAGAACAGTAAATAAACTTTTATGGAAAACTTCCAGGTAGACGATCCCCCATGTCACATTTTTATTTGGGCTTCCGCGCCATCATTCCCGTTTTTTTATTTCTCCATTTCTAAAGACAATGCATTTTACGAAAGAACACACCATTTTGCAGAACAAAGTTTACTCTTAGGTGAGACCTGGGTAATGAGCTATATATGTGACCATTTATGGATCGAAAGCTGTATAATGTGAATAGACGATTTCAAGGGAGGAAATTTTTATTGCTCTCAAATATTTAATTTTTGACTTTTGTTGGGGCTTTCGCCTACTCTTCATACAATTTAGAAACATTTTCACAAAAATTGTTTAGAATATTCCCTGAAATTCTTAGCACGCTCAATTATTTCCGTTGTTACGGAAAAGGGCGATGATGCATCTAACGGTACGTTAAAAATGCTCGGACTTACGGACGTCACGGAATAATTATGTCGAAATATAATGATTATTACGGAAGAGCATTCATTACCCAGGTCTTACCTTAATGTGTGGTTTACAGATTGGCAGCCATTTTGTCTGGGTACCGTCGAAATTGGAAATCTTCCAATTTATGGGTTTTGACAAGAACCCAAAATTCTGAATATTTTCACAAATTTCTCGATTGATCTATTTCCTATAGAGAAGCAAACACGTTGTAGGCTTGTCAGTTGTCATAAATTCTTCATTCAACAAAATTTTCGTTGTCTATCCGTCTTGTTTCACAGTGGATAATCACGTGACTCAGAATTTTAGAAAATCTTCCATAATTCTCTTAATACTTGACCAATTTGAATTCGGTTTGAAGTAGAGAAGGTGGACAGACGTCACGCATTAAATGATCGTGGTGGATTTTTGAAAAAAAAATCAGCTGATAAAAAAGTAATCGAAGATCAACCAAAATTTTTGTTGATCTTCAATTATACTCTAAGACTTTTAAAAGTTGATTTTTAAAAAATGCACCAAGTCCAGCAAATTACTTGCATTTTCCTATTTCCTATCTTGAAATTGCGAGTTACTTGATTAACCACCGTGCTGTATGCTGTGATCATTTACACGTACAATGTATTTAATATCCTTGTTTTAGCTTTTTTCGTAGGTGTTGTTATAAAATCTCACCGTAGTTTTTACGGATTTCATTTGACCTGACAATGGCCTTAAAGGCTTTATTCATAATATTATGTTCATATTTCGCATATATAGTGTAATATTCTTCGAAAAGACTGTTATCATATAATACCTCTTGATAAATGACCAGACAGAGCATCTCTTTCGATAGCATGGGGGCTGCTCTGCCAGGTCATTTATCGTGAGGTATACACAGATATAACAGGTTCACGAGCAAATATTACTGAATTGTTATTTTAAAAAAGCTCAATCGTATAATTTATGATAACAAGAGGGTCGTTCGCCCTAGGTCGCTCACTTGAGATGGTGTTTTATAACAGATCAGATTTCTTACAGGTAATGCAATTAAGGGTCAAAGATCATATGAACGCTGCTATGCGAATTCAAACCATAGAAAACACAGAAAACTACCTTAGTGCAATACCGGTATCATATGTAACTCAAATATGAAGTTTCATCCAATTCGGCTATGTGGTTATGGAGAAATTGCTTTGGACAGATGGAATTAAAATAAAACATACAGACTGACAAACAAACAAAAATTTACAAAATGACCCAGATCTATGACATTGAACCTACCTAAATATATATTTCAAATAGAACATCTACTCATGATGAAGAACGCATTTACCCATACATTTTTTAAATCCATGCATAAATGTAGATGCTATGCCCCTGATAAGAAGATTTTTATAAGAAGTCCCCCTTTTCTGTGACAAGGTTTCATATTGAAAAGCAAAGAAAAGCACCTCTTAGCAATATCATAAGCAATGCAAATAGTAAGTTTTGTCAAATTTGGCTCTGCGGTTATTGAGAAATTGCTTCTGACAGATGTCGTGTAATTTCTCTTTTTCTGTTGCCATGGCAACCAGATTTTTTTATATATAAATTGCAATTCTGCTAGCAATTTTTTAAATGAGATCTCCTAAGGAATATTTCTGCCTAGTTTGGTGGAAATTAGCCTGTTAGCTTAGGAGGAGATATCACTCAACAATGTCATTGAGATTTGGTGGAAAATCTCATTTTCTGTTTGCCATGGCTACCAGAGCTTTTAAAGGATTTCAATTCTCTTAGCAATTTTTGAAAGGAACCTCCTCAGAAATATTTCTGCCAAGTTTGGTTGAAATTGTCGAAGTAGTTTAGGAGGAGATGTTGTTCAAAGAAATTATTGAGAATTAGTCAAATTTCTCCTTTTCTGGTGCCATGGCAACCAGAGTTTTTAGTCAATTTCAATTCTTTTAGCAGTTCTTAAAGAAGACCTCCTAAGGAATATTTTGCCAAGTTTAGTTGAAATTGGCCTGGTAGTTTAGGAGGAGATGTCGTTCAAAGATAGTATTGAGATTCAGTCAAATTTCTCCTTTTCTGTTGCCATGGCAACCAGAGTTTTTTTTATGGATTTCAATTATTGTAGCAATTCTGAAAGGGAGTCATCTAAGGAACATTCCTGCCAAGTTTGGTTGAAATTGGCCAGGTACTTTAGGAGGAGATGTCGTTCAAAGATAGTATTGAGATTCATTGAAATTTCTCCTTTTCGGTTGCCATGGCAACCAGAGTTTTTTATGGATTTCAATTATTTTAGCAATTCTGAAAGGGGGGTCACCTAAGAAACATTCCTGCCAAGTGTGGTTGAAATTGGCCCAGTAGTTTAGGAGGAGATGTCGTTCAAAAATAGTATTGAGATCTAGTCAAATTTCTCCTTTTCTGTTGCCATGACAACCAGAATTTTTCATGGATTTCGATTCTATTAGCAATTCTGAAAGGGGGTCACCTAAGGAACTTTCCTGCCAAGTTTGGTTGAAATTGGCCTAGTAGTGTTATTTAAAGAAATTGTTGATGGACGACGCACGACGGACGACGCACGGACGCCGGACAAAAGGTGATCACAATAGCTCACTTGAGCATCTTGTGCTCAGGTGAGCTAATAAAAGCTAAAGCTGCGCCATGAGAAATGAAATCTGTAATATCTATACGAGATTTTATAACAGCACCGATTGTTAATTAATACACAACAGTAACAAAATTCATTAGCATTATTATCCCACCTTTGCAGCAAAGACTGTGTAGCCTGTTTTGCAAGCATTGTAACATATCTCGATCGTTATTTGTCCTTCGTAGATAACACGGTCGTAGTTACAAGGCTGACCATTGCAGTCTGCAGCGTAGCATCCAAGATAGGTGTAGCTTAGAGGGGCTGGAAAAAAACATTGAAATAATTAATATCTTTTTTTTATTATTTCTAATTTTACTTTTAAAGTGACATTTCACATTTATTTCAATTTTTAAAAGTATGTCTTGATGCAAAGATTGTTTATTCTAATGCGTAGAAATGCTATCAGTTTTTCGAAGTTGTTATTTATATTATGCCTTTAAAGTTGAGACAGAAATGATAAATTCTATATAAATCTGAACTGTTGTCCACAACAATTTGTTTAATTTTAGCCCCAAAATATATATTTCTCGTAAACGGTTCAATATTTTGGCCTGATATTTTCAGAATTTTCATTAGAAAAGATGCTCTTTCAGACAGAATAAAAGTAAAATTTATGTAAAAATAATTGTGAAATGTCACTTTAACACGATAGTGTAAGACGTAGGCTATTATAATAAAAGAATGAGTCGCGCTGGTTAATATTCGGCGCTACAGACCTCATAATTATGATCATTATTTTGTGGTATGTATATAGTGACGCCATGTATAACTCTACCCACTTATGTACAAATGTAGTTAGATTTTTTCATCTGGCCTAAGTAATCAATTGGAAAATATCAAGTTACTACAGTGACACAGTAATAAGGTCATTTCACTTATGTTTTAGTCTGTACCCGCAGAACACACTTCCGGAGGCAAAAAATGGGTTTATGGAAAATCAACATTGTATACATGAAAATTATTACTAAAAACAGTCACAAATCGATATTATCAAAACGAAGCTCCCTACAATAGTCCCAGCCGAAAAGGACAGTGACGTAGGCTGATGTTTACTGCTGCAAAACCAATCAATGCGTCTGATTTGCACCGTTACAAATACGAACAGAGTTGATTGGTTGTCAAGTAGTAAACATTAGCCCACGTCACTGTCATTTTCGGCCGGTACTATTGTAAATATGTGGAGAAAACAATGACGACGCACGTGCATTCAATATACAGCGATAAAGAGCACGTGCATTGAACATTAAAACGCTTTGGGTTCGAGAGTATTGTTACCAAAACGCTTTGGGATTGAGAGAATTGTTACTAAAAATAACAACTACTAAACGTTTGAGCGGCGTTTTAAGACTCCCAAGAACGACTTCTGGATGTTGTTGTGTGCGGGTGTGTGTGTGTGTGTGGGGGGGGGGTCTTAGATGAAATAATCTAGTTGAAGTCACAATGTAGCAAAATAGTTCAAATTAGTTTTGAATAATGCTCAGAATCGCAGTTTGCTATGCGTACAGAGCGATACTTTAAAGTCACTGAACTTCTTGCACGAAAAATACCTATTTGTTTTCTGTTTGCTCATGGTCTTAATGTAACTCGACAGTAAAATGTCGGTCAAGTGCAAGGAAATCAGTACTGTTTGTTTGGAAAGAAACATCAAAGCTTACAAAACAAATATTATGTACAATCATGGGTGCGATACCCATTTTTTTACTAAGTAGGACTATATAATCGATTGAATTATTTGAAGGCGAAACATGATATTGTTTACATTGTTCACATTATATGTATATAGTATTTAACCCTTTCACTAACAAGAACATTTGACAGATTCAATGCGGGGAATCATGTGACACAAAATCAACAACAATTGCAGGAAAGCTTTGAATATCTGTTAATATTGTGTCCAATTTGAAAATTGTTTGAAATATAGAAAACCAAAAAACAGCACCTTGTCAAAATTTATTGACTTCCAAACAATTCTGTTTGATATTTTCTTCTTTTATTTCATTGTTTCCACGGGCTATTTAAATAGGGAACGATTTTATTAAGTAAACCGTGACGTAATTTCGGACAAACAAACAGTATTTCGTGGGTGTTGTTATAAAATCTCGTAACTACGGCTTGATTCAAGCCGTAGTTACGAGACTTTGTAACAACACCGACGGGTTATCAATACATATCGATCGACCCACCCGACCCAGTTTATTTTTAGCACAAAATCCATCGCCATTATGGACGTCAAAATCAGATTTTGTTTTGAGAAAGAGTAAACTTACGTGGCGGTGGTGGTGGTTGTGTTTTTGCGTAGTACAAGCTTCCAGATAGATCGTTGGTCAGTTGTCCTGCGGTGCCGTATGTCTCCGTGCAACCCTCGCACACCTGCAACGAATAATATTATTTTGTTGACAAAACTGAGTTTTCTCCAGTTACTCTTTCCCATGACCCAAGGAGGTGTCCGATTATTTTGGGCACGATAAATATTTTTTTTTGTCAAACGAAACTGAGTTTTCTCCATTTACTCTTTCACATGACCCATGGAGGTGTCCTATTATTTTGGCACGAATAATATTATTTTCTTGTCAAACGAAACTGAGTTTTCTCCATTTACTCTTTCCCATGACCCAAGGAGGTGTCCTATTATTTTGGGTACGAATAATATTATTTTGTTGTCAAACGAAACTGAGTTTTCTCCATTTACTCTTTCCCATGACCCATGGAGGTGTCCTATTATTTTGGCACGAATAATATTATTTTCTTGTCAAACGAAACTGAGTTTTCTCCATTTACTCTTTCCCATGACCCAAGGAGGTGTCCTATTATTTTGGGTACGAATAATATTATTTTGTTGTCAAACGAAACTGAGTTTTCTCCATTTACTCTTTCCCATGACCCAAGGAGGTGTCCTATTATTTTGGGTACGAATAATATTATTTTGTTGTCAAACGAAACTGAGTTTTCTCCATTTACTCTTTCCCATGACCCAAGGAGGTGTCCTATTATTTTGGGCACGAATAATATTATTTTGTTGTCAAACAAAACTGAGTTTTCTCCATTTACTCTTTCCCATGACCCATGGAGGTGTCCTATTATTTTGGCACGAATAATATTATTTTGTTGTCAAACAAAACTGAGTTTTCTCCATTTACTCTTTCCCATGACCCAAGGAGGTGTCCTATTATTTTGGGCACAAATAATATTATTTTGTCGATAAAACAAAACTGAGTTTTCTCCATTTACTCTTTCCCATGACCCAAGGAGGTGTCCGATTATTTTGGGTACGAATAATATTATTTTGTCGATAAAACAAAACTGAGCTTTCTTCATTTACTCTTTCACATGACCCAAGGAGGTGTCCGATTATTTTGGGTACGAATAATATTATTTTGTTGATAAAACAAAACTGAGCTTTCTTCATTTACTCTTTCACATGACCCAAGGAGGTGTCCGATTATTTTGGGTACGAATAATATTATTTTGTTGTCAAACGAAACTGAGTTTTCTCCATTTACTCTTTCCCATGACCCAAGGAGGTGTCCTATTATTTTGGGCACGATAAATATTATTTTGTTGTCAAACAAAACTGAGTTTTCTCCATTTACTCTTTCACATGACCCAAGGAGGTGTCCTATTATTTTGGGTACGAATAATATTATTTTGTTGTCAAACGAAACTGAGTTTTCTCCATTTACTCTTTCCCATGACCCAAGGAGGTGTCCGATTATTTTGGGTACGAATAATATTATTTTGTTGATAAAACAAAACTGAGTTTTCTCCATTTACTCTTTCCCATGACCCAAGGAGGTGTCCTATTATTTTGGGCACAAATAATATTATTTTGTTGTCAAACGAAACTGAGTTTTCTCCATTTACTCTTTCCCATGACCCAAGGAGGTGTCCTATTATTTTGGGCACGAATAATATTATTTTGTTGTCAAACAAAACTGAGTTTTCTCCATTTACTCTTTCCCATGACCCAAGGAGGTGTCCGATTATTTTGGGTACGAATAATATTATTTTGTTGTCAAACGAAACTGAGTTTTCTCCATTTACTCTTTCCCATGACCCAAGGAGGTGTCCTATTATTTTGGGCACAAATAATATTATTTTGTCGTCAAACGAAACTGAGTTTTCTCCATTTACTCTTTCCCATGACCCAAGGAGGTGTCCTATTATTTTGGGCACGAATAATATTATTTTGTTGTCAAACAAAACTGAGTTTTCTCCATTTACTCTTTCCCATGACCCAAGGAGGTGTCCTATTATTTTGGCACGAATAATATTATTTTGTTGTCAAACGAAACTGAGTTTTCTCCATTTACTCTTTCCCATGACCTAAAGAGGTGTCCTATTATTTTGGGCACGAATAATATTATTTTGTTGTCAAACAAAACTGAGTTTTCTCCATTTACTCTTTCCCATGACCCAAGGAGGTGTCCGATTATTTTGGGCACGAATAATATTATTTTGTTGTCAAACAAAACTGAGTTTTCTCCATTTACTCTTTCCCATGACCCAAGGAGGTTTCCTATTATTTTGGGCACAAATAATATTATTTTGTCGATAAAACAAAACTGAGTTTTCTCCATTTACTCTTTCCCATGACCCAAGGAGGTGTCCTATTATTTTGGGTACGAATAATATTATTTTGTCGATAAAACAAAACTGAGTTTTCTCCATTTACTCTTTCCCATGACCCAAGGAGGTGTCCTATTATTTTGGGCACAAATAATATTATTTTGTCGATAAAACAAAACTGAGTTTTCTCCATTTACTCTTTCCCATGACCCAAGGAGGTGTCCTATTATTTTGGGTACGAATAATATTATTTTGTTGTCAAACGAAACTGAGTTTTCTCCATTTACTCTTTCCCATGACCTAAAGAGGTGTCCTATTATTTTGGGCACAAATAATATTATTTTGTCGATAAAACAAAACTGAGTTTTCTCCATTTACTCTTTCACATGACCCAAGGAGGTGTCCTATTATTTTGGGCACAAATAATATTATTTTGTCGATAAAACAAAACTGAGCTTTCTTCATTTACTCTTTCACATGACCCAAGGAGGTGTCCTATTATTTTGGGCACAAATAATATTATTTTGTTGTCAAACAAAACTGAGTTTTCTCCATTTACTCTTTCCCATGACCCAAGGAGGTGTCCTATTATTTTGGGCACGAATAATATTATTTTGTCGATAAAACAAAACTGAGTTTTCTCCATTTACTCTTTCACATGACCCAAGGAGGTGTCCTATTATTTTGGGTACGAATAATATTATTTTGTTGTCAAACAAAACTGAGTTTTCTCCATTTACTCTTTCCCATGACCCAAGGAGGTGTCCTATTATTTTGGGTACGAATAATATTATTTTGTTGATAAAACAAAACTGAGTTTTCTCCATTTACTCTTTCCCATGACCCAAGGAGGTGTCCGATTATTTTGGGTACGAATAATATTATTTTGTTGTCAAACGAAACTGAGTTTTCTCCATTTACTCTTTCCCATGACCCAAGGAGGTGTCCTATTATTTTGGGCACGAATAATATTATTTTGTTGTCAAACGAAACTGAGTTTTCTCCATTTACTCTTTCACATGACCCAAAGGAGGTGTCCTATTATTTTGGGCACGAATAATATTATTTTGTTGTCAAACGAAACTGAGTTTTCTCCATTTACTCTTTCCAATGACCCAAGGAGGTGTCCTATTATTTTGGCACGAATAATATTATTTTGTTGTCAAACGAAACTGAGTTTTCTCCATTTACTCTTTCCCATGACCCAAGGAGGTGTCCTATTATTTTGGGTACGAATAATATTATTTTGTTGATAAAACAAAACTGAGTTTTCTCCATTTACTCTTTCCCATGACCCAAGGAGGTGTCCTATTATTTTGGGTACGAATAATATTATTTTGTTGTCAAACGAAACTGAGTTTTCTCCATTTACTCTTTCCCATGACCCAAGGAGGTGTCCGATTATTTTGGGCACAAATAATATTATTTTGTTGTCAAACAAAACTGAGTTTTCTCCATTTACTCTTTCCATGACCCAAGGAGGTGTCCTATTATTTTGGGCACGATAAATATTATTTTGTTGATAAAACAAAACTGAGTTTTCTCCATTTACTCTTTCCCATGACCTAAAGAGGTGTCCTATTATTTTGGGCACAAATAATATTATTTTGTTGATAAAACAAAACTGAGCTTTCTTCATTTACTCTTTCACATGACCCATGGAGGTGTCCTATTATTTTGGGTACGAATAATATTATTTTGTTGATAAAACGAAACTGAGTTTTCTCCATTTACTCTTTCCCATGACCCAAGGAGGTGTCCTATTATTTTGGGCACGATAAATATTATTTTTTTGTCAAACAAAACTGAGTTTTCTCCATTTACTCTTTCCATGACCTAAGGAGGTGTCCTATTATTTTGGGTACGAATAATATTATTTTGTTGTCAAACAAAACTGAGTTTTCTCCATTTACTCTTTCCCATGACCCAAGGAGGTGTCCTATTATTTTGGGTACGAATAATATTATTTTGTTGATAAAACAAAACTGAGTTTTCCCCATTTACTCTTTCCCATGACCCAAAGGAGGTGTCCTATTATTTTGGGCACGAATAATATTATTTTGTTGTCAAACGAAACTGAGTTTTCTCCATTTACTCTTTCACATGACCCATGGAGGTGTCCTATTATTTTGGCACGAATAATATTATTTTGTTGATAAAACAAAACTGAGTTTTCTCCATTTACTCTTTCCAATGACCCAAGGAGATGTCCTGTTGTTTTGGGTTCACGAAGATCAAAGGTCAATGTCACAATTGGACTTTGTTATTTTGTTACTTCAATTCCAAACTCTTGGTACTCAATGGAATCGTCTCGAAGATACGATTCCATAGAGTACCCACAATATGTAGCTTCATAAAAATTGAAGGATAATCCTTTATATTTTAAGAAGCTAATACCCCGTTTTAGATGTAGCCCTGATTATACAAACCATGTTATAATTATCATACTGGAAAATTAGCAAAATGGTTAACCCTTTCCCAATCAAGACCTGGTTTTGACGTCCCTATTTAAAAGGACATGGGAAAACATTGAAACAAAAGAAGAAACTGCTGATAACCAGCAGTTTCTCCTTTTGTCTTAATATTTTCTATGCCACATTTTACACAAGTCATGTCTTTATTATCATCATTTTTGTCGTCTGCAGCAGCTTTCAAATTGGATCACCCTAAAATTTTGTCGTTTGGGAAAGGGTTAAGAAAAAAACATTGATTGACATACCTTTCCAGACGTCGAATAGAAGAAACTGTCACAGTTTACAGTATCGACACATTTCGAGGCGCACACAAGCTCGCTCCGACCAAAGAACGTATTGAAAGCCTTGGTGTTGCATGCCTTCCCTGCTATATCCGGGTGTTCATAGAACACAGTGAAATTACTCGAGCCGGTCAGACTTATGATGAGTGAAAATATACACACGTTTGGTACAGAATTCATTCTTAAGTTCCTTGAGTTATCCTATATTATTAATTTTGAAACGACAATTTTTCAACTTAAGTCCTTCAATCGATCTGTTAAATTTGATCGATGTAGCATTTTGCCATACAATGTCAGAATTTTGACGTCCCTTTTAGAAAAGGCAGGTATAATATTAAGACAAAAGAAAATGCTTTTTACATTAATGTTTTCCGATGGCTTTTCTATTTGGGTCGTCAAACGGCAAATGTTTCAGACAAATCGAAAACAAAGATCACATTTCATTTCGCATAATTAAAGTAATTATAATTATGTAGTCAAATCATAAAATTCTAGCAACGATATAGTCCTAGCACAAAATTCGAAACTGCAGCTTGATGCTACACAAATACACCCTTTAAATGAAAATTTTCTTTAGCAAAGATTATAAAAAAAAAAATAGTTTGAAAAATACTGGAGTAAACGAGATTTTCGCTTGTGTTCTGAGTTTAGACTCGTCTGACAGTGGTAGAATGTGGGTTTTGAAAGTACATTACGCGCTTTTCAACAAAAACCTCGTAACTACAGCTTTTAACAAGCTGTAGTTACGCGGTTTCTGTTGAAAAACAACGATTTTTCAGAATGTCCGGATATCAAACTCCATTGAAAGCAGCGTATTTAATAGGCATTCACAACCATAATGACTTAAGTACAACTTTAAGTCTTTGACACTTTCCTAATTAATCTCTTGTTTTGACATCCCTAGTAGTTCAGGGGAACGTTTCGAGAAAAGGCGAAAAAGCTGACCAACATTTTTCGAGATATCAAATACATAATTTCTCATGTTGGTACCACTGATTTTACCATTCACAATTCATCTAGGCTAACAATGGACCAGCCTACTACTAATTACTTAGGAAAAGAGTAAAAAAAACTACAGTTAGGACGTTTTTGTGTCCCCATTTTTGTGATACAGATAAATTATTTATAGCTTATAATGAAATTAACGACCCGCTTGAATGGCGTGATCGAATTTTAATCGGAACAGAATACTGCGGCTAATAACCAATTATTATTAAAAACCTGCTGTCAGTGTCATTTTGACTTGTTACAAAGATAATTGCCTACGAGTGAAATTATGTAAGGTAGCCATTTCAAAATAAAAGCAACATTTTAGAAATTCCCAATTAAAAATCTGCTGCATACATGTACCTGCATGCTAATAAAGATTTGAAATAATTAGCATAGAAAATATTGAGACAAAATGAGAAATTGCTGGTCTTAAACGTTTTTGACTCAATATTTTTTCGTCGAAATTATTCTGGCGACGTCGTAAACTTTCGGCGGTGGAACTTATAAAGGGGTAGGTTCACTTAGGGGTTAAAATGGCCCTACTCTAATTTTCCGAAAAACATGAGTTATTCAAATGATCAGGCATTGAAGTTTATGAAAATAACAAGTACAACACATTCTGATTGATATCGTTGCCATAGCAACGGTTTTATTATTTGCATAAAAATTGTAAATTTGCAGATATTTTATCAGAATATTTCTTTTTCGTAATTCTTTTTGCTTTTAGTGTGTATTGAATGGTTTTACATTAATTAAAATCAATTTATCAAATATAAAGACATTGGTTACCATGGTAACCAGTAAGTAGAAAAATGTTCTTTTTCTTAGAAAATTTTTATTTTACCACTCATATATTTATCACTTGAGGACCAAACGTTTTTTAATATTAACTCGTATAAGAAACCTTTCACAAACTGAACATTCTTATTCACAGTTTCCATGGTAACCAAGCAAAATAATGCATAAATGAAAATATTTTACTAGTACTTTTCTTCTTTCAAGGTACTTTCTCATATAGTATCATGTGATTTTTCTATGTAACCAATTACCAACTTATCAAACAGAAAGACATTGGTTACCATGGTAACCAGTTAATTGAAAGCATGTTCTTTTTGGAAGCAAATTTTCCAAATTTGCTTCTCTTAGCAGCCATGCGTCTCTGCACTTTACCATTCTCTGCATACCACACAACATCTTCCGGTCTTCCTCACTATAAATAGTTCTATCAAAAGCAAAGATTAATGAGGTAACAGTCATTCGAATATTCAATATGTAAGTCTGAAGTTATGTGTAGATATTGAATTGTGTGACTGAAAATGAAACATTCAATTAACCATGTCTCTAAGAGAAGAAAAGATCCACGTAGTAATTTGCTTTATTATGGATCAAAGATCAGTCCAATGGCCTTCCTTGTAAATGGGTCAGTTGAGTTTACTGAACTACGAAATATATTCAGCTTACACAAACGATTAATATGCATGAAGTTGTGCTAAAAATAAATACAACTCCATCATGAAATCAAAGTATGCAAGGTATTCTGGATAATCAAAGTACTTAATCAAAATACTCTACGAATCAAAGTATTCAAGGTATTCAAATGGATAATCAAAGTACCTAATCAAACTACTCTATTTCTGGCCCCGGTTTCTCGAAAAAAACTTGAGTATGTTCTCAAATCTGAGCACAGTGCTCAAATTGCATGAAATCCACGTGAACTTCAATGGAATACCCTTCAACGTTGGAGAGTATCCCTTTGATGTTGAGCATGTTCTCATGAGAATATACTTAAGTTTTTTTTCGAGAAACTGGGGCCTGGACAGGCCTACATTTTTGAAAAATTTGCTTCCAAACAGTACTGTCAGTACTTTGATTTTAGAAAGAATGTAATTCTAGCAATCATGAATATATTAGCCTATATTTGTGACCTGTCAAGCCGAAATGGATCATCTTGAATATCAATTAAAATTATATGAAAAACAATTTGCAGATGACTTGAAATTCAATGATCTTGGAGTAAAGTGTGAAAGTCACTCGATTATAGATCTACTTCGTAAATTTGAGACTTTAAACCACCTTTACTTTACTTTTTTACTAAATGAACACCAGTAAAGATAGAATTTGTGTACATTATACCCCAGAAAATATTAAGGCAAATGGAGAAAATGCTGATTATCAGCATTTTCTTCTTTTGTCTCAATGTTTTCCTAAGCCTATACTCTTATAGGAAAGTCAAAACCAGGTCTTGTTTGGAAAAGGTTAAATGAGTCAAGTTTGATTGATTGGACTAACAGTGCATGACTGAGTTAATTAAGTTTAATCAATTTTATCTGGGTTAAAGCCAAGTCTGATACACATTGTGTGTATTTCATTATCATGTATAAAGTCTATTTTTAGAATATGTACAGTGTACTAAATAATCTATACACCCAAACACACTTCCAGTTTGTTACTAAAAATAGTAACACTTTTTGATGCCAGATCGAGGCTCTGACCCAATTGAGAGCAAAGCTTCCAACGTGCAATGGAAATGAACGGAGGAAAGAAGAAGTTTAAGAGGAATCACACTCCGTTTTGTGATAATTCCTCTATGAATCTCGACGGGATATCATTGACTGACTTCCAATTATGGCCTTTACTGGCTTTTAAGTCATTTTTTACCCTCCGAAAACGTAGTATCCACGGATCTTTTGAGGACCTAGCCGCCAGGTTCAACTGTCATTTTCATGTATTTAACCCCCTTTCCCCAACAAAAAAATGTACGAAACATGCCATTTTCAGTGTGAAGATGACAATCTCAGTACCGAAAGGCTTATAAATGTAGATAGATAATTCATTATGGTAGATCAATTTGATAATAAAAGCATTGCTCTTAAAGCCCATTTCCCAAACGACAAATTATTTAGACTTTTCAAGTTTGACAGCGGCTTTTAAAACCCTTTTCTAAACGGCACCTGATTCAATTTGGAAGCTCTTGCAGACAACAGAATGTGCATCTTGAAAGTAGGATTTTTGTATGTGCAAGGGCGGATCTAGAGGGGGGGTTCGGGATGTTCGCCCCCGCCCCCTGGAGGCTGGAATTAGCCGAAAATTGAATGTTGACTACATGTATATAATCAAAGCGTCATAATTTAACATATTTAAGTCATCATTTGGGCGTGGACCTCCCCCCCCCCTGGCAATTGGGCTTGGACCCCCCCCCCCCCCCGAAAAAATCCTGGATCCACCCTTGCGTGTGTACATAGAAGTATAGAAAACGTTGAGGCAAAAGGGGAAACTGCTGATTAAAAGTATTTCATTAATTTGTCTCTTGAAATGATTTTCGAAACAATCTAGATGTATCACAGTTAAGGGCGGATCTAGAAGGGGGTCCGGACCTCGCCTTGAATTCCGGATTTTCGTAATTCCGTCGTGACAGAGTTGTCGTTCATGCGGGACGGTATGCCGTCTTCCGGTGTCAATGTAAACAAGCGCTATCAGTGGGAAAGAACCGCTACTGCTTTTATTAATGCCATAATTTTGTGTATTGATTTGGAAATTTTGAAATGCACAAACTATATCGAAAGAGGCAAATACAAGACGAGCTTGGATTCTTGTATTAAGTCGCAAGAATTAGAACCAAACATCGTATCTGGCCTATAGTAGGAGGCCTACTCGAGTCTGAGAGACAGTAGGCCTACTTATTAGTCGACACGCGTAGATCGTTGGGAGATTCCAACAAAGGAACCTCAGCGGAGAGAAGAAAGAGAAAACCCATCACAACATAGTCATAACAATCTCTAGAGAGAAACGCTTAGCCTAATAGGGGCCTACATATCAAAGTAGATCTAGATCTAGTCTATTGAGACAGAAGGAGAAAATGTTGGTTATCAGGATGCTCTTAAATTTTGCCTTTTAATGTTTCCTAAAGTATTTTCTCTTCAGAAGATCTAGGTACAGTCTTGTTTGACAAAGCTTTAACGAACAAAGAATGAATTAGGCCTACATAGATCTACTTGAACGAAATAGCAAAGTTTTGAGAGAAAAGAAAAAAAAACATGCTGACTTTGCTCACAATTTAATTTTCCCTCAATATTTCCTATTGTACAATCTACACCAAGCTGTTCTTCTTAGTAGAGCTACGTATCAAAGTCTACAGTCTACTTCAACTTTGAATTAAATTTGAAATGGTGGTTTATTATATTAACCTTTTCCTAACCAATTTTTTGTTTTGATGCCCACAAATAGCAAAATCAGAATCATTCTGACAATTAGCAAGACTTAATTTGGAAAGGACCATATTTTGCTGTTTGGGTAAGGGTTAAAAAAATCATCATCTTTTCGGCACATTTATAAACGAATTCTTCATTTTTTAAGCCTTTTTCTTAATATTAAAGTCCTGTATTTGACATCAGTAGATTGTTTGGAAAAAACATTGAGAAAAAGGAAGCAATCTGATGATAGCTCTATCTAGTCAGAAATATCGCCTCTTTCCTCAATACTTTCTGTGCTTTAACATTCACTTATTCTATTTTCGATATTAAGGGGGAATGCTCCAGTTTCCTATTTTTTTTTCCAATAATAGAATTTATATATATTTTGTATATTGAAAGTACATGTTATTACCAATTGAAAAATAAATTAAAAGTTGATGGTCAGCGATCTTGTTTGAATTTTATAGGCATTTGTATCACATACCCCTACACAGAAAAATGCACAATTTCTTGCACCTGTCCAAGGTAACTAAAATGCTAATAAAATGCTGTATACTCATTGTTTAGTCCGGAAAATGGATTTAAAATAACGTCTTACAATAAATAACAACAGAAAACCCAAAATATGTGCTTCTATAAACGCGTAAATGTATAAAACAGCATGCTCACGTGTTCGGTTCGATCAACGAAGCTGGAGTGTTTTATGTCAAAATTTGCATATTTTTGGAAATATTTCAAGTTCTACATAATAGAATTTGATGAAACTCCCTCATTGTATTAAGCAACATGTCCTGGTAATAATCCAAAAAGAAAATGTATAGGTCAGCGCACTTATAAGTGAATTACAGTATGTTTTATCAGCTACATATGAATAAAATGACGCAAAACGGTGGTAACTGCATACACACTTACGACCGTCTTGCTCTAAATGATCGATTTCCATCTTGAGGAAATCAGTTTCGCATAATAAATACATTTTTACCGTCGAAAATGATAAATTGTAATGATGTGTTATATTATTGAAAATATGGTAGCGAAACATATTGGTACGAAACATATAATTTACTACAGTAAAGACCGAGTGTTCCGAAAAACTGGAGCATTCCCCCTTAATCGTTTTCCGACAGTGGAACCGTGTGGATCAGAATGTTCTTTACAAACAATTACAAAATATTCATTTAGAAAAACTCGCTCACAGCGTACATGTATAATACGTGTATCTATTTTCCCCAAAGGTGCCCCTCTACTTATTACTATGACGTCATATGACTAGAGTGTGTAACGCAAAGTCATGACGTCACACAACGACACTCGCCTGATTTGAGGCGAACCACGGGGAAAAATATTTTCAATGATAACCTATCATCGGATTATGGGAAATTTCTTTTGTTATAGATCTCTGAATGGTTTAAAAATGATGGAAGGTGCAGAGGTATTATTAGATTCCATTATTAAGTTAAAATAAAAATCATTTTTATTTCATTACTCATTGATTTGATGAAAATATTAAATTTGCCGCTTGTCAAACAGGCAAATGGAAGTAAACATACCGTCCCGCAGGAACGACAACTCTGTATTACCGGAATTACGAAAAGACCCAATTGGGCGAAAATCGAATTTTGACTATACAACGTTAGTACAGTAGGCCTATACATGTATCGTTACACAATTCACAAATTTAAAGCCATCTTCCATCTTATGGGCTAGACCCCCCCCCCCCCACTCCCCCCTTGAAAAAATCCTGGATCCGCCCTTGACATTCAAAACATTAACATTTCTTGTTTGGTAAAGGTTTAAAGGGACATTTCATTCCGATTTCATTTTTTTAAAGTATGTCTTGATGCCAACATTGGGTATTCTAATGAGTATACGTATACTATTAGTTTTTGGCCTTGAAGAAGGCCAAATTTAGCATGTCATTTTTCCCAGGGCGTGCTGAATCGTTATCTTGTGAAAACGTTGAACGCAGATAGATAGTGTTCTTGCGCGATGAAAAGTAAATCGGAACTGGATTAGATCTATACTACTTTATGCAGATTTTTGACCCATGTACATTACAAAAGAAGTAAATACATACGTTGATAGTAGTAAAGGCATTAAAAATCGTAAAATATTTACAATCAAGAAATCGATTGCAACATATATTATGCGCGGATCCATTCGCCGCCAATACTCAACGTTTAGTGGGTTTTCCCCCGAATCAATATCGTAAGCAATATCTAAATATAGATACCCAGCAGACGCAAGATTATGACGATGTATTATTGCGATTAAATCATTTTTAGTCTGGTTTAAAAAGAAGATTAAAAGGTTTTCGAGAGGGTTTTACCTGTCGATGATAGAAATTTTAGTTATTTTCGGAAATAAAATGGTGTCCGATCTGACCCGAAGGAAAATTGATACGTCGGGTCTTACCGGACAAATAATGATTTTATACATTAATTATGTCACTCTTGGAACAGCAAGTTCAGTGGTCGAGTGGTAATGTCCAAGTCTCAGAACTCGGGGAACCGACGTTCAATTCCAGCTATCAGCGTATATATTTTTTTTTTATGAAATACTCGATGCAAATAAATATCTTAGATCGTTCATTTGTATTTTATCTTACCTAAAACCTTTCCAAACAAAATTTTAGATTGTTCCAAATTAATTACGTAAAAGTGCAAACATAATTATTTGAAATAAATCTAGCTCGATTATCGGCCTGTCCGATCAGACCCGATGTGTCCGAAATAACCTGTCGTTGATGACTCATTTTGTTTTCCTTATGGTACCCGGTTTTATACGCTTAATACATACTTCTCATTACCGATGCCGGGGAAAAGGCTTAGAATTTTCTGATTGTGACATAAGATACAGTTTTTGTCTTCACCTATCTAAATAATGGCTGACGAACTGTCCGAAAGTACCCGACGTTCCTCTAATATTTAAAGAAACTTGTTCATTGCAAAATTTTCCGTAAATGTTCGTTTTTTCCACCGCGAAAGAACTATTGGGTCCATATAAATACCGGAACACCATGAACGCATAGTAGGCCTAATTACCGGAACACACGGAACGCGTCAGTGATTACCGATACACACTTGAAATATTTGGTTTTCCAATACCGTAGGTATTGTCCACCCAAATTAACCCGAGACAACTTAATTTTCGTGCGCTAAGTCCGTTAGTTGAGCGTCTTAACAAAACATTGCCGAAGTAGGGTCATTACATATGCAGATGTCCCGGGTTAATCTTGCTGGACAATAATAGTAACGATTTGTTATTCTTTAATCTGTTTTAAAACTTTGTTATTTATATATCTATGTATTTGTATACATGTGTTAGATAGTTATGTTTTAATAGGCAGATTCATGATTTAATAAGGTTCTAAATGATATATTGTAAAGATATATAGAAATAACATCACGATTTGTCGGCAATGATTTAACTCCATTTAATAATCGAAATCCTTCTTACCTGATCCTTGATAATTTGGCACCCATGATTCTAGTGGCCATCCAGTACAGATGATTTCTGTTCATTTTACTTTTGTTTCATACCATACAGATGATTTCTGTTCATCTTACTTTTGTTTTATACCAAAAATCTGCATGTGTTCAAATTTGTTCGAAACTTCTTAAAAAAAATAAAAGATTAAAATATTACTCTTGTTATTTTTCGTACACTTTCCAGGCCTTCAGCACTTTCAGCACTTTGATTATTGCTGAAGTTAAAGAATATCTAAACTTTCTCATACCAATAATCTGCATGTGTTCAAATTCTTCAAGGCCTTCAGCGCTTTCAGCGCTTTGATTTAAAGTTGTTGCCAGTAAGCGAGATACACGCATTTAAAGTTGACACATAATCGATGAATTGCATATAAATCCGAACTGTTGTCCACAACAATTTGTTCAATTTTAACACAAAAATATAAATTTCTCGTAAACGGTGCAATATTTTAGCTTGAATTTTTCAGACTTTTCATAAGGAAATATGTTCTTTCAGATAAAAATAAAAGTAATATATATGACAAAAAATTCTGAAATGTCACTTTAAAACATTTTTCATTTCATTTCTTTTTTAATTTAATACCTCTCAACAATATTTCAGCCATAAGTTTATAATTGTCCTCGCTCCGAGGCTGGGAATACATCCTGTGACCTGTCCATTATTGGCTCTAATCTAGAGCACAAGCACATGTATGCAAAATATTACCGCTCACACTTGGACAGTACTAAGGAGCTCACATGCTTAGACTGCAAAATTTATTTTATTTGGTTTTCAAAAGCAGTAGCTCATCCTGAACTTGCATGGTGGTAATGGGCGATGGAGACAGGGTACGAATGATTACAAGCCAAAAAGACTCTTTTTTTTTTCAATCAAAGTTGCAAAAATATTTCTGTAACTCAAAACTCTAATAATTAACGTAAATGACTGTATAAAATATTCTTAGTACTGAGGCAGAATAATTGAAAAATGCTCGCGTGAAAATAACGACTCACCCAATGAATTATATAGTAAAACGACCACGTGACCTTTTGTTTGCTCTCATGCATACACAGGTCACGGTTAAAAATTCA
Organism: Fragum sueziense; assembly: GCA_963680895.1. Lineage (NCBI taxonomy): Eukaryota > Metazoa > Mollusca > Bivalvia > Cardiida > Cardiidae > Fragum > Fragum sueziense. Next base: position 28,924,346 of record OY804606.1, on the reverse strand, counting down.
AAGTGTGTTTGGGTGTATTGGAAAATACACCTCTTGAAGTTTGTGGCGAGGTAAAATTTAAAAATGTGTGTGAAAATGGCAAAGCAGCGTGAATATGAGATTACTGACACAAAACAATTGAATTTTTCTTGAATAGATTTAGAGTGGATTTGCGATCTAGGTGAGTGTCTAAAAGGTTCAAATAGCAATTATGTAAAATGACTGCTTAAAAAAGAACTATTGATGCGCAGAGTAGAACCAGGGTCGCCATCGTGACAATCCATTGTCACATGCATTGGGCCACTTCAGTTGTTACCAATGTAATGCAAATAATGATACTATAATATTGATGTTGGCTTAGTTCTGAAAATAGAACACTTAATGCTGTTTGTTTTTATCATTTTTTTTATTGAGGTTTTCAATCATAATCAATAGAATATGACACAAATTACCTCTTTTTAACCTTTACAATAATTTAAAAAGATATTTCAATAAAATCTTGCATGGAAACTGCGAGTTCTTTGGGGTTTTTTATTGATGAAAGGTGCAGGCCGACCGTGCAACAGGCCTCATCGATGGAAAGGAAGATATTTAAACACCAACATAATCTTTTGTTGATCTGTTATTTTTTAAGGTATACGACCCATCAATAGAATAATAAAGATACATAAGTAACTATACATATCTAAAATCAGCATGGTATCCCGCATCTAATTGCCATATTTTATCAACTTTGATCGTTTCGTTAGTGAAACTTTGATAATTTTATATCTTGCATCAGGGTCATACAAAATCATGAAATGCCAAACACCCCAAGTGAGCTTTTATACACAAAAACTGCATGATTAAAAGCAATAAACATAAGTGTTTGCATCTAATCAATAGCTTATATGATCACCAACAATGGACTAACAAGTAATTAAATGAAAACCAGCAACAAAATATTTGTCTTTGCTTTTGTAATACATGGCTACCATACTTTCGACAGGCTATTCGGACGAATCTGAAACAATAGTCAATTTTAAATAACATAAATTTCAATGATATGTCAAAATGCATGGCACAAGAGGAAGATCATAATTTTCCTATATGTATATTCTTTCAAAAAAGTAAAAATTAAACAGTTTCGCCGTACACAAATTCAAAAAAATCACTTTGACTAATACACCCCCTTTTTTACCACCGCCCAATTTTTTCAGGAAAATAGCACTTTTTGTTCATTATATTTGAATAAATTGTTCCATGCGAATTTTACAGGTTTTTTATTGTTTGTATTGGAATATTTATATAATATTAAATGTTACTATTAAAACACATATATAAACAAAAATGTGTTTAAAACAAGAGTTGTCAGTGGACAGGATAGCTCAACGAAAAAGTGTTGAATTGTGAAATTTTATAGGATGAAAAGAATAAAAAGTCTACTCAAATAGAAATTTGAAAGGGTAATGAATCTTTACCCAGTTTTTATCCTTAATAAGGAATATATACATGTCTGACCACAAGCATATGTGCAAAGTTTCAATATTTTAACAATAGAAACAAAAATGTTACAAGTATATAATATCTGAATGTAAATCGTTAGCCAAACATGACTATGTCGAAAATTTGTTAAAATGCCCCAGAAATTTGTGTGTCTGAGTGCAAGCAACTTTTGAATATCAGTTTTCTGATGTCATGTTTGAATCATGTTTGCTGCCTTATTAGTAGCTAAAGAGATGCAAAAGACGAGACCGAAACACAAAACTATAAAATCAATTAGAAATTCTACAGAGAAAGTGAATACAACTGGTTGTATCAGTATTTGCTTCTTTTCTCTCATTGGTTTCTTCACGCAAACCTAGCGTAGAGAAAGCATCAGTTGGGGTTATCTTGTGTCTAGTTTTTTGGGGAAGGGTTAAACAGAAAGAAAAGGCAAATGTCAAGCTTACCTTTTCCTAAAGAAAAAGCCCAAATTACGGTAAACAAAGTGACCAGAACTTTATGGAACGAAATATCTATGGTGCGAATCAACCTCCAAACAGTGACAAATTACGTCAGAGGTACGTAATTCTGATTTAGGGGAGATCACTGCGTGCACTGCAGTTGTTGTTGTTGCAAAGGGAGGTCATTCTAACTGCCAAAATATTTTGATTTTTTCGTCTTTTGTTGTTTCATTTGACGTTTTTATAAATTCATCTGCTGGGAATCGTTGTAGAAACTGTACGTACAAATTCAAATCTAATGTAGAAGCGTTTTTACAAGAAACGTTTTAAAAAAAATCTCCGTAAATACGAACATACTCGATTATTTCCGTTGTTGCGGAAACAGCCGACATTACACGAATCATTTAGAACTAATGATGGGTCGTATTCCTTAAGGAAAATCAAAAATAGTGTTACATTTACTTATTCTATTACTTTGGTAGATTTCTATTTCTGTTGTTTCTCAGATGAAAACTTTTGTCGGCTGCATTTGTTTACACTGGCAACGAGTGTGTTCGTACCCTGGAAGATTCGTACGTTCCAACGACGCATATGTGCTTTTTGAAAGCAAATAATCTACATATAACTTTGTTTCCTTACTAAAAAACAATTTTATTTGCAAGGAAAATATTTTCTTTTCCTGAAACAAACATTTGAGATAATCTTATCTCAGATTATTCTAACAAATGGACATTGTGCTGATAAATGGCGAAGTTTCGGCTGACGCACTATCAATGCAATTTTGAACAAGAGCTTCGCAAAGCGGCGCATATACGCCCGAGAGGGGCTTGTCAGTAAAATTGGCCATTTTTTTCGATTCAAGGGCAGTTAATTCAAAAATGAAAAGTTATCAAAAGTTTTTGTTTGCACAACAAGACACCATAGAGATTAATTGTGGCTAGTTTGATTAAATTCTGCTTGAAACTATAGGAGTTGCACACAGGAGAAAATGGACATTTTTGATAAAATGGGCATTTTTTCTTAAATTCAAGGGCAGATAATTCAAGAAGGAAAACAGTTATCTAAATTCCGTAAGCGGTATGCACAACTAGATACCATGGAGATTCATTGTGGCAAGTTTGATCAAATTCTGATCAAAACTGTAGGAGGAGTTGCGCACACAAGAAAATGGGCATTTTTTTAATTCAAGGGCAGATAATTCAAGAACGAAAAGAGTAAATTAAATTCCGTAAGTGGGATGCACAACTAGACACCATGGAGATTCATTGTGGCAAGTTTGATCGAATTCCGATCAAAACTGTAGGAGGAGTTGCGCACACAAGAAATTGCTAACGGACGGACGGACAGACGGACAGACGGACAGACGGACGGACGGACAGACGGACGGACGGACAGACGGACAGACAGACGAGCGGGGCCATAACATAATACGACCCTTCGGGCGTATAAAAATACAACATGAGCACACATGTTGGCCAAAAAAATAAAAGTTTTTTTTCAATAAGTTATTTCATGTAGAATCCGCCATTTTTGCCAATTTTTCGGGCAAGCGTGTGTTCATATTTTTTTTTAGTTTTAAACATGCTGTAAATGGCGATTTTTCGCATTTTTCTCAACATATGCCTATTTGATGAGGTTATTTTTACAGTCTGCAATCAGTCCATCATTTCAAAAACAGGTATTTCACATAGTTTAAAGCTGGAACTGAGTGAAAAATAAAACTTCAGAACTTCTTTTCAAATTTTGATTTTCTCATATTTTTGGGCGAAAAATAGGGGTTAGTGAACCTAGCTCTTTACGAATGCGCCCGAATAAGTTCGGATAGGTAACGACGCCGCTCGAAAAAAATCCAATGTTTTATGAATCTCAAAATGGCCACATTACGGGTATTCTACCTTAAGACAAAAGAATATTCTGTTATCAGCATTTGCATCTTCGATGTTCCCCAACTCATTTTCTATTGAGTACATCAAAATCTGGTCTTGTTTGGGAAAGGGTTAAAATACGATTTTACATAACAATAGAAAGATCAAAGTTGAAAACAAGAGGGCCATTGGCCCTGAAACGCTCACCTGAGATAATAGCTTTCTGTATATGATATGTACATGTAGCTAGCCTCTAAATGCATTAGTGTTACTAAGATCGGACATACATACCTATTTCACAGCCCCATTGTGACAAATATCCAATAGTGTCAGAGATATAATGCAAACAAGAATTCTGAGCAAGTTCCGACTATCATTCTGGATCAATTTCAGGTTAATTTGGCAAAATGTATGCCCTTTGGAGTGCATATGAAATTTTTCACCATGTTTGACACCATGACCTAGTTTATGACCCAAGATGACCGGGGGCCTCCATGAAATCAAATTAATTTTCAGGTTGATTGGGGAAAAATGTGACCACTAGAGTGCATACAAGGTTTTTACTAAGATTTGACCTTGTTTATGACCTCAGATGACCAAATTTCGAGCTTGTCCAAGATTTCATCGAAACAATTATTCTGACCAATTTCCAGGTTGATTGGGCAAAAAATCTTGAATCTAGAGTGCACCATTTTTTTTTTTTACTAAGATTTGACCTTGTGACCTTGTTCATGACCCAAGATGACCCAATTTACATCTTGTCCGAGAATTGATCAAGACATTCATTCTGACCAATTTTCAAGTTAATTGGGCAAAATATGTGACCTCTAGAGTGCACACAAGGTTTCACTAAGATTTGACCTGGTGACCTAGTTTATGATTCCAGATGACCCAATTTTAGATTTGTCCAAAGATTTTATCAAGATAATTATTCTGACCAATTTTCAGGTTGATTGGGCAAAAAAGTGGCCTCTAGAGTGCACACAAGGTTTTACTAAGATTTGACCTTGTGACCTAGATAATGATCCAAGATGACACAATTTAAGACATGTCTGAGAATTGATAAAGACAATTGTTCAGACCAATTTTCAGGTTCATTCAGCAAAAAATATGACCTCTTGAGTGTACACTAGGTTTTACTAAGATTCGACCTCGTGACCTAGTTTATGACCCAAGGTGACCCAATTTCGAACTTGTCTCAGAATCGATCAAGACAATTGTTCTGGTCAATTTTCAGGTTGATTGGGCAAAAAATGTGGCCTCTAGAGTGCACATAAGGTTTTACTAAGATTTGACCTGGTGACCTAGTTTATAACCCCATATGACCCAATTTGAAACTTGTCCGAGAATTGATCAAGACAATAATTGTTCTGACTAACTTTCAGGTTGATTTGACAAAAAATGTGACCTCTAGGGTGCACACAAAGTTTTACTGAGATTTGACCTCATGACCTAGTTTATGACCCTAGACGACCCAATTTCAAACTTGTCCGAGATTTTTATCAAGACAATCATTCTGACCAAATTTAAGGTTGATTGAACAAAAACTGCGACCTCTAGAGTGCAAACAAGGCAAAGTTTGACGGACGACGAACGACAAACACCGGACACAGCGATATCACAATAGCTCATCATGAGCGCACTTTCGTGCTCAGGTGAGCTAAAAATTCATGCTTTTTAATCCAAATTCAATAGGGGAATGTAGTTAAATAGCTCATTATATTTCCTTTGCAATAAAGTAATTAGTTATAGAATAATAAATTAAGCAAATATCACCAGAATTTAGTTTTTTTTAATTAAAACTAGGCAACAATTAGATAAATTCTAAATTATATGTAACGACTGTAAACAGCGTCTTCCGAATCTCATTAGGGATGGACTACCTTAACGATAGATAAGCTATTTGATTACTTACGATATGCGCAAATGTACTCCCTAATCTCTACCAGAACTAATTCATAGATAGGGATATTAACCCTTTCCCAAACAAGAAATCCTATTAGAAAACTCTTCAGAAAACATTGATGCAAAAGAAGCAATTTTGTCACTTGGGAAAGTCTTAATAAAACGTAAACGTACATCTCCCGGACCAAATACATGTACGGTCGACACTCGATATGTCGACATTGGATAAGTCGAATTCATGCAAAGTCGAAGTGAATGTTTGGTCCAATCCTCACCACCGGATTTCAAAAAGTAATTTCGAAATAAATATAGTCATTGAAATGTAGTAGGAAAAGGATAGAAATTGCTCGTTTCGAGCAATTTCTTTCCTTTTCCTACTATATTTCAAGTATGATTGCACTTGATGGGTGATAGAATGCTAAAATGTCATTTAAATCGAAAGGAAACAAAATCGAACTCCGGATATGGCGAGGTATTTTGACTTCGACACAACTTAGTTTTAAATAGCCCATTACCAAACAGCAAATTCTAAGATGTTGTAGATAACAAATCCGAGCGATTGCAATTTTTCATTTTTTACCTTTCTATAAAGAAAATATTGTGGAAAATGAAGCAATTGCTAATGCTCGTAATAAGCAATTTCTTCATTTTCCACAATGTTTTCCAAAGCACCATCTTTTTGGGTGTCAAAAACATCAATGTATGGGAATGGGTTAATACATGACTTTTGTATAAACGAAATGTATCACAAAAGAAAAGAAGATTTCATATTCTAAAATGTATTTTATTTGTAAAATGTAACTTATTAATACAGACATGGGGTAATCGTAATCAGTAATTTAATCGATTATTAATCGATTAACAAATGCTAACAATCATGAATTAATCGATTAATTTGATTTTTCTGATTATTTGATTAATAATTTAATCAATTACTGGTGAAAAAATGTCATTAATCATGATTATTTTATGATTACTTTTCGATTATTTTGGATGTATATATGATTCTCTAAAACAAAATAAGATGCACCTGCAAGTCACACCTTTTACCTGTTCACACCTATACAAAGCAGTCTATGCCCAAAGGGCACCTAGTGTTATTCTTACAACTGTTATTGAAATTTCACACATTTTGGAGAGTTGAAACTGAAAACTTATACTAGTAAGACAATGCTGAACTTACCAAAATTTTATTTCATTTGTAAATTTTCCCTTAAAATGTAATACTATGAACATGTAAAACTAAATAACAAAGGTACATAATTATAATTATGATTCAATATTGAAGTGCTAATATCAGAATTTTTCTTTTATTATCCATAGGCATAATTAATTAAAAGATGATGTGCATAATTAATTAAAGATGATGTAAACTTATTTTGGGGAAAAAATAAAATCAGCCCTGGTGAATCGAATGGGGATATGTGAAAACAAAAAACCAACAATTTGAATAATTTGGTTATAAATTGCTTTTAATAGGTATAAATGATTTTGTTGACTAGTACCTTTTCTCTTTGCTTAACCTTTCCTTCATAAGTTTATAAATTTATAATTCTTAATATGAAATGTTTCAGAAGACTTGAGTTGAGTTGAGTTTATTGGGGTTTTACGCCGTTTTCAACTACCAGGGTCATATCGCGGCGGCTGGAGCACCTACTCATGGATTCCTGTTGTTTCTCAAACCAGTACTACCACAACACCCTTACCGAGCCTCCAGCTGCTCGCCCACTTAGGTTAACGATTTCAAACCCATTGGTGGGTGACAATTTTGTCAGAAAGGGTATTAGCTGCGGCCGGGTATCGAACCCAGGACCTCTCGATTGAGAGGCAGATGCGCTACCAACTGCGCTATGGCCACGGCCGATTCAGAAGACATTTAGGGAAAAGGAGAAAATGCCTTTATCAAGCATTTCTCTATTTACATAGTCACCAATCATTGGTCCATATTGACTTCAACATGGTCTGATATTCACGAATTCCATTTTTATCATCATTATTTTTGGAATGGTTTATAAGAGCATTCAGGAAAGATAGCTAAGATATGTTCATAACGAACTTCAGTATCCAACAAGTCCATATATATACATCTTATTTTCATCCAACTTTATCAAACAGAACTCTTAAATTCTTCCTACCATGACATCTGGTAAAGACCTTTTTAGCATGACATTCATTTTGATTGAAGTATGGTAGTCTACAAATACCGAACACCTATAACCATAATAACGAAACTGATGTGTATCATGACATTTAAAAAGAAATGCAATTTCAATTAAATATATTTCATACTTTGTGATTTTGTTCAGATTATGTATTTGAAGAGAATGACATGCGATTTGCCACTTTAAACTGTTTATTTTTTGTTACGTGAAAGCATATATCGGTGATTAATGATTAATAATCGATTACTTACCCCCAAATTAATGATTAATAATCGATTACTGAGTCTTTTTTCAGTGAAAGTAATTTAATCGATTAATAATCAAGGGTGTATTAATCATTAATTTAATCGATTACTCATTCAATTAATCGACCCCATGTCTGTATTAATACTGGTCATTGGTTTCATTAGAACTACAAAATTAAAACTATTATGATACAAATTTCATGAAACTAAAATGTTTACAGTCGATGAAACGCAAAATTGCTCATGATCAGGTGAAAATGTGAAAATTTTAAATATTCCAAATCTGCTCCACAATGTAGGAAGATTTTTTACTTTTGGTAACAAGATGTGTATAACCGGGTATTAACTCTTTCCTAAACGGCAAAATTTTACGGTGATCCACTTCAAAAACTGCCACAAATGACAAAATGGAAGGTACATTTATTAAAGATAGAATTTGTGTAAAATGTGGCATATGAAATATTAAGACAAAAGGAGAAACTGCTGGTTATCAGCAGTTTCTTCTTTTGTTTCAATGTTTTCCCAAGCCTTTTCTATTAGGGACATCAAAACCAGGTCTTGTTTGGGAAGGGGTTAAGGTAAGTCCATCCCAAATGAGATTCATGCCAGATTTGTAATCATTTAGGTGACATTGCAAACATTAGGCAGTGGAACATTCCGCTGAGGAATGTTTATGACATTGCTCGAATAGGTTCAAATATGTAACAAATGTAAAGGACGTTGAACGAAAAAACCTTACGACCAATGAATCTCATCATGGGTGGACTACCTTAACTCTTTGCTAAACAAGACCTGGTTTTGACGTCCCTAATTGAAATGGTTTGGGAAAACATTGAGACAAAAGAAGAAAGTGCTGGTAATCAGCACTTTCTCCTTTTGCCTCAATGTTTTCTGCACTATTTCATGCAAAAATTCCATCTTTATCAGCTGGCGCTTTGCAGTGTGTAGCCCCTTTCAAATTAGAAAAGTGTAAATTTCTGTCGTTTGGGAAAGGGTTAACTAAGAAATTGGTCTAAATTACACAAGAGCATTGTGGAGTGGCCCATATAGGCCAGAGAAGGCCATGTCAGTAGTTTCTTCATTGTATTTTTTTTTCAGTTCATGGGCAGATAATTCAAGAACCAAAATTCTCAGGCCCGTATAAACGGGGTTTGGGGGGTGCTAGCGGGGACTTAGCCCCCCAAAGTCCAAAAATGCTGAATTTTCTTGATTTTACACTAAATATGTGGGGAAATCCAAATTAGCCCCCCCCCAATATTCAGGACAAGGGCTTTAGCCCCCCATATGAATTTGCTTCCTACGGGCCTGATTAAAACAGGACATGCTCAATTAGACATCATGGAGATTCACTGTGGTAAATTTGATCAAATTCCAATGGAAACTGTAGGATTTGGGCACTCAAGAAATTGCTATTAGACAGATGGACAGACAAATAGGGCCATAACACAATGCAGCCCTTCGAATCAAAGACCGCCTATATGATAAACTTTTAAAATAAAACAGATCATACATGAAGCTATTTTACACTAAAGACATTACACCAATTAACTCTTTCCCAAACGGCAATACATTAGACTATTCCAATTCTAAATTTTGCAGACAAACAAATACATGTTGATAAAGATAGGAGTTGTGAAAAATACAGCTGAGAGGCAATAGAAGAAAATGCTGGTTATTGGTATTTTCTTCTTTTGTCTTAAAGCTTTCCCAAGCCATTTTCATATTAGGGAGGTCAAAACCAGGTAATGTTTGGGAAAGGAATAATACACCTGAACTTAATTTGGAAATGTATTTACCACAGTGATTATTTTTCATCCTTTCAAAAACTACAAAATTAAAGGGTGGTTCAATTTGAAAGCTGCTGAAGAAAAACTGACTGGATATTGAGAAATATAGAAATTGTGTAATTCACAGCATGGAAAATATCAAAGAAAATGCTGCTCACCAGCATTTTCTTCTTTAACATCAATAATAATTTTCCAAGCCTTTTCTATATAAGTCAAATTCTGGCCTTCTTTGGAAAAAAGTTAAGATGCCTATTTAAGCCATGTAAAATTTCAATTGTGCAAGAAAATTGTCGTCTTGTTAAAGATTTTTTACAGAAAAAAAACCCACTGATTACTCAATTTTGTACCAAAATGTTATTTGGCCCCCTAATCTCAATCACATACCAAATGTCAAAATTAGCACATAATTAAACAAACAAAACAAAACTAGCTAGAGTATTATAGAGAAAAGCAGATTTCTATATAAAGCAATATGTGGCATTTATAAAAGAAAATATTTTACATTGTCATTACAACCCTACGAGTATGTTTATGGTACTTAATTTACTCCCAAAGTTTTCTTAATCTGACAGATTAAGCCTTTTCGAAACAAGACATGGTACTGAATTCCATAATAAGGCAAACTTTAAAAACACATAACTGACATCCATTTCAAATTCATATCACCCTATAGAGCCTTTTTTGTCAATTAAGAAATGGTATAAACCAATCAATTCCAGGGCTTGTTTGGATAAGGGTTCAATAGGTTTGATAAATTCATCTTCTAAGTACCTTAAAAATAGAATTAGGATGACAAACAAAATGAAAAACAAGAGCTTCGCAGAGCGGCGCATATACGCCCGAGAGGGGCTTGTCAGTAAAATTGGCATTTTTTTTCAATTCAAGGGCAGATAATTCAAACATGAAAAGTTATCAAAATTGTGTTTGCACAACAAGACACCATAGAGATTCATTGTGGCTACTTTGATTAAATTCTGGTTGAAACTGTAGAAGTAGCACACAGGAGACAAGAGCTTCGCAAAGCGGCGCATATACGCCCGAGAGGGGCTTGTCAGTAAAATTGGCCATTTTTTCGATTCAAGGGCAGTTAATTCAAAAATGAAAAGTTATCAAAAGTTTTTGTTTGCACAACAAGACACCATAGAGATTAATTGTGGCTAGTTTGATTAAATTCTGCACACAGGAGAAAATGGACATTTTTGAGAAAATGGGCATTTTTTCTTAAATTCAAGGGCAGATAATTCAAGAAGGAAAACAGTTATCTAAATTCCGTAAGCGGTGTGCACAACTAGATACCATGGAGATTCATTGTGGCAAGTTTGATCAAATTCTGACCAAAACTGTAGGAGGAGTTGCGCACACAAGAAAATGGGCATTTTTTTAATTCAAGGGCAGATAATTCAAGAACGAAAAGAGTAAATTAAATTCCGTAAGCGGGATGCACAACTAGACACCATGGAGATTCATTGTGGCAAGTTTGATCAAATTCCGATCAAAACTGTAGGAGGAGTTGCGCACACAAGAAATTGCTAACGGACGGACGGACGGACGGACGGACAGACGGACAGACGGACGGACGGACGGACAGACGGACGGACAGACGGACGGACAGACAGACGAGCGGGGCCATAACATAATACGACCCTTCGGGCGTATAAAAATGGGCATTTTTGAGAAAATAGGCATTGTTCCTTAAATTCAAGGGCAGATAATTCAAGAACGAAAACAGTTATCTAAATTCCGTAAGCGAGGTGCACAACTAGACATCATGGAGATTCACTGTGGCAAGTTTGATCAAATTCTGATCAAAACTGTAGGAGGAGTTGCGCACACAAGAAAATGGGCATTTTTTTAATTCAAGGGCAGATAATTCAAGAACAAAAAGAGTTATCTGAATTCCGTAAGCAAGGTGCACAACTAGACACCATAGAGATTCATTGTGGCAAGTTTGATCAAATTCCGATCAAAACTGTAGGAGGAGTTGCGCACACAAGAAATTGCTAACGGACGGACGGACGGACAGACAGACAGACAGACGGATGGACAGACAGACACAGACGGACGGACAGACGGACGAGCAGGGCCATAACATAATACAACCCTTCGGGCGTATAATAAAAATAAGGATTACAACCCAACATTAACTACATATCATGCATCTCCATACTTCATCCACAGCAACAGAAATTGGCGAGTATATGTCTAGTTAATTTCCGTTGTCATGGATAACACCAGAAGATACACAAAGTGTTTGGTATCTAATGCTGGGTTGTAATCCTTAAAATCAACAAAATATTAAAAAAACAAAATCATGACTAGTAAATGGATTTCAATATTCAAGTTATATGATTTAATACAACAATAAAAATTTAATGCACATCTATTTCAAACACTTTATACAAAATTTATTTTGGTCCCTTAAAAAATGCAGATTTCGCAAATGTCTTCATTTTCCAAATTGATCTCCAAAGCCTTCACCTTGTGGGGCATCAAAAGGTGTCAATGTGTGGTTATTGATGAACCTTTTCCAAAACAAGACATGGTTTTGACATCCTAAACAGAAAAGGATCGAAAAAACATTAAGAGGAAAGAAGAAAATGCTGATGATCAGCATTTTCTCCTTTTGCCTAAATATTTCTATGCAAAATCATGCACAAATTCTTTCTCTATTAACATTCAATTTGTCATCTGCAGCAGCATGCAATTTAGGCCACCCCAAATCTTTGTCATTTGGGAAAGGGTTAAACCACACAGACAAAATCTTATTACAGTAAATGAAATATACCAAACTCCACATTCAGCACTATATTTACCAAAGGTGTTGCCTATGTTTTTTTAATGTAGTTGATTGATTGCGGTTAAACACCATTCTCAACTGCTATGGTCATATTACCGCTGGAGCAACTAACTATGGATTCCTGTCATTTCTCATACCAGTACTACCATAACGTCCTGAGCCTTCAGTTGCTTACCCACAGTTGTTAATAATTATCAAACCATTGGTGGGAGACAATTTTGTCTGCAAACATATTTGCCATGACCAGGCATTGAAGCCTAGACCTCACAAATCCGATGTGATACCAACTGCACAATGGTTGCGGCTGGTTCAAGTTTTAAAAGTAAATGAACCCACAATATTTAAATCTGAACTTTATATCCAGAATTTTCTTTTTAACATCATAAAAATTAATTTCTATACAGAATGGTTTTATGTCAATTTGAAACTTTTAATAAATCAAATTGGCAAAAACTGGCTAGGAGAAAGAGCCAAGAATTTCTCAAACAAGACTTTGGAAATGCATGATTATAGAAGCAAAATTATAAGATACATTGCAAATGATATAGCACATAATGTATTAGTAAATAAAGAAACAAACAAATATGATAAAACCAACAAAATAGCAATATCGAGTGAAATAAACATAAAACATGCAACTAAATTAAGTTTATGCAAAAAATGAAAGTAATGCAAGCAGACAAAAATTGGGGCCTTAATTGGGACAGGGTTAAATTGTGCAGACAGTAAGAGTAATGGGTAACAGAGATACATGTATGAATTGACAGAAAATAATAAAACAATGAAATACATGTACATGATTGTTCTATACAATGGCATGATAAAATCACTTACATTTGCCAATGTACAATGCTCTGTTTACTCTTTGAAATCTCAGTTCATATCACATAAAAATAGTAATTGGTCCATAGATGATGGTCAACAGCATGCATGTTAACCCATTCCCACATAATGACACCTTTCCATGCCCTACAAGATGAAAGCTTTGGAAAACATTGTGAAAAAAAAGAAATAGCTTGTCACAAGCTATTTCTTCATTTTCTACAATTTTTTCCCAAAGCATTCATCTTGTAAGGCGTCAAAAGATGTCACTGTTTGAGGATAGATTAAGGGTTAATATTTGATCTTATTTCATACTTTTGACTTGTTCATATCTATTGGTCAGACATTTTGTAATCTCTTCAAAAAGCACTTTGTCTTTCATCCCATGCACTTCTTGATCAACTCTGTCTGGATGATAATGTATCACAGCTTTTTGTAGACTCTTATATTTAACCCTTTCTCAAACAGCTAAAATTAAACTTGTCCAAAGTCATAGATATTTCAGATGACAATATCAAGTGCATGGATTTTTTTCATTTTTTGTGTGTTTTTGTTTGGAAAACATTGTGGAAAATAGAGAAATTGCTTGTCACAAGCAATTTCTTTATTTTTCACAATGTTTTCCAAAGCCATCATCTTAAAGGGCATTTAAAGGTGTCATATCAATTATGTGGGAATGGGTTAATATTTTGATCTCATTTCATACTTTTAACTTGTTCATATCTATTGGTCAGACATTTCATAATCTCTTCAAACAACACTTTGTCTTTCATTCCATGCACTTCCTGATCAATTCTGTCTGGATGATAATGTATCACAGCTTTTTGTAGACTCTTATATTTAACCCTTTCTCAAACAGCTAAAATTAAACTTGTCCAAAGTCATAGATATTTCAGATGACAAAATCAAGAGCATGGAATTGTTTCTGTTTTTTGTGTTTTTGTATTAAAAACATCATGGAAAATGAAGAAATTGCTTGTCCCAAGCAATTTCTTTATTTTTCACAATGTTTTCCAAAGCCATCATCTTAAAGGGCATTAAAAGGTGTCATATCAATTATGTGGGAATGGGTTAATATTTTGATCTCATTTCATACTTTTAACCTGTTCATATCTATTGGTCAGACATTTTGTAATCTCCTCAAACAACACTTTGTCTTTCATTCCATGCACTTCCTGATCAACTCCATAATACATGTAGGACCTGATCTTGATGTCTGTCATACAAAAAGCGTAGGAAAATATCTCACTTCATGCTTTTGATTCGTTCACATCTATTTGAAATCTTAATTTTATCCATTTGTGAAAGTGCTAATACACATAATCATTTTGATCTTATTTCATACTTTTAACCTGTTCATATCTATTGGTCAGACATTTTGTAATCTCCTCAAACAGCACTTTGTCTTTCATTCCATGAACTTCCTGATCAACCCTGTCAGGGTGATAATGTATCACAGCCTTTTGTAGACTCTTATATTTCACGCTAAAATCCTCTTCGCCATCTTTCTTGGTGAGATCGAGTTTATGGTTGGGATTTTTCGGCGGCCATTTATTGTAGACAAATTTGAGAAAGACGTCATAAGTGTCGGATTCGTGTTTCTTAAGTTCGTCTAATTCGGGTTTCAGCATTTCCAAAATGGCCGCCTTCTTTTTCTTGTCCTCTTCCTGTTCGTTGACGAGGTTTTCTTTCTGATAGCGTTCCAGTATTTCTGTGCAGTCTTTGTACCATTCTGTTAATAGAGTGTTCAGTATGATTGACGAATAAAACTACAGCTGAAACCTTTCTCATACAAGACCTCAGCCCCGTATTATCAACAGTCGTACTATTATTTTTTGCGTAATTACTTGTAACAACAAACCTGATTGGCCAAAACTGATTTCTAGTGCAATCAGATGTCTTCTTACACAGTTTACACAAAAATGTGGTCTTAGGATCTTTGGTAATACAGGCCCCTGGTTTTGAAGTACCTAATATGGAAGACATGGAAAAATATTGAGGCAAAAGAAGAAAATGCTGATCACCAGCATTTTCTCCTTTTGCCTAAATATTTTCTGAGTCTTGTAACACTCTGTCAAAAGAACGTTATGTATGATTGAAAAAAACAACAGTTTAGTTTACCCTATCTCACTAGATCAGCTGTGTAACCTTATTCTTCGAAAAGTCGTGCTTGAAATTTGTGCCTTCTTTTTATCCTGCCAATCAAAATCTACATATGGATGTAATAATCCCTTTATTGGATTCAGTTCTACCTATTCTTTTCCAGACGGACCAAATAATCTGTGACAAAAACTTGGAAGTTCTAAGTCAGAAGATAAACCCTTTCCCAAACAAGACTGGATTTTCATGTCTCTATTAGAAATGGTTTGGGAAAAGATTGAGACAAAAGAAGAAACTGCTGATGAACAGCAGTTTCTCCTTTTGTCTCAATACTTACTGTGCTATCTTATGCACAAATTCTATATTTAACCACATATCTTTTGTACTCTGTAGCAGCTTTTAAAATTGGATCATCTTAGAAGTTTGCTGTTTATGAAAGGGTTACCAGTATATAGCATTGAGGGAAAAGAAAAGAATGGTTACTTCTGATGCAGAACTTATAATTAACAACTGCATGGCCAGCTAAAAATTACTGACCATTTAGTCCATTAATTCTTTATTTAGCTTCTTTGAATTGAGCTGTATCACAGTGCATAATCACCTGATACACCACTTTCAGAAAATCTTTAATAGTTTTGTTAATACGGGACCAATTTGAATTTGGCTTGAAGCACAGAAGGTGGACAGACGAATGTTGTGGATTTTTTAAAAATCAGCTGACAAAAAAGTTTTTGAAGATCAACCCAAAATTTGGTTGATCTTCAATAACTTTTTTATCTGTTACTTTATCAGAAATCCACCATAAGGAGCTAATTCCTAGCATTTACCCACCTTCTCTACTTTAAGCCGGATTCAAATTGGTAAAGTATCAACAAAAATACTGAGAATTTTCTGAAAATCTGAGGCACATGATTATCCACTCTGTTTATTGTATTACAAAATGTAAAACTATCTTACTTTCACTGGATACATTGAAGGGTGTAATAGCGTGGGCAAGTTCCAGAGACTTCTTCAGGTATTCCTTGGCTTTATATTTAACCTTGAGGACACGATCATACACTACACCAATCCTGCTCAGTGACTTGGCCTCCAGCTTTATGTCAAGATCTCGTACCTGGTGGTGAGAGGAATATTTTTTTTCTACAAGAGTTGTCCACACACAATATTATGCAGCATTCATTAATGGCAGCTTGTCCAGCACCAAAAGGGAAAATCTCAAAGGTCACAAGGCCATGATCCCAAATAGAAAGATCTTGGCAGAACATATCCATGTGTGAGCTATCGAGGCTTCTTTGTAAGAATGCATAATAATAATTCCATAATTGTGAATTCATCCAAGTAAGATAAAACATATTCATATGGCATCATCGACAACATTTCTATCAGTGACAATTTGGAAATGGTCTCACAATTTCTTTCTAACAAGAGTTGTCCGTGGACAACATAGCTCGCCTATACGGGAGCTTGTCACAAAAACAGCAATTTTTTTAAAAGTAAGTCAAACTCAAAGGTCAAGGTCACAAGGTCAAAAGTCATGGTCCCAAATGAAAGGTCTTGTCGAGATGTATCTATGTATGAAATATCAAGGCTGTATCTCTAATAGTGCCTGAGATAAAGGCCAGGTTAAAGTTTTTCAAAAGTAGGTCAAACTCCAAGGTCAAGGTCACTAGGTCAAAGGTCATGGTCCCAAATGAAAGGTCTTGTTGAGATGTATCTATGTATGAAATATCAAAGCTGTATCTCTATTAGTACCTGAGATAAAGACCAGGTTAAAGTTTTTCAAGTGAAGATGGGACGGGACGCCAACGCCGACACTAGGGCTGTGACATTAGCTCCACGGACATAAGTCCCGGCTCGCTAAAAAGTAAGCGGATAAATACTGTTATAATCGGTTTACCTTGAGGATGGAGTCCTTATACCAATCTATCACTTCCCAGATCATATCTATATTCAGCTGTTCCTCGTCTTGTAATACAGAGGCAAACATCTGATCCCCTGGAGAGAAAGATACGAGGGACAGTCGGAAAGTAGTTTGACTTTTGACTAGTTCTCTAAAACCATTCAACTTTTTAACAAAATTCTTTCTACATTGTTTTAACAAATTGTCCATCTATGTCTATGCATTTCTGCAATATTCATAGGAGCTTAATTATTCCGACCATTAACTATGGCGTAGACCCACTGTATTAGGTACAGTGTAACAGGCTGTCACGTGGGTCAAGGTCTGGGCTATAAGAACAGTAAAACAACTATTGTCATGTATAATAGTTGATAATCTCCACTGTAGATGCGGTGATATGGGAGCATACGTAATCATGAAGTAGAAAACATTTTCTTTGCTAATCTGGGACGCGTTTACTTCAGCATTTATTCTTAGATTTTTCTTAATTACTTCAGAATTGTACTTGGCATTGACAGTTTTTACCATTTGACATGAAATGAGTAACTATCAATCCTCGTGAATCCCCAAAAGCAACAAACATGGCGTCCAACCGAAGGTAACAGCTAAATCTTTTCAGGGGTGGGGAACCAGCTCGTTACCATGACTGCTTTGGCTAATTTTTATCCCAAATTCGGAATTATGAACCCTTATTTAATCTTCAGTGATAATGTAGTTCAAAAACTTAACTCCATTGCGATGAATTTGACTAGAAAATTCTTTTGTTTTGGTTACCCGTATTGATCCTCTAACAAATAGCCTATGATACATGAAACACCTATCGCTTATAAGTGGACAAAATATTGTATGTATACAACTACCTTTGAAAATAAACTGACCACATTATTGGCAAATGGTTGCAGATTCCACCAATATATAATGTGTTTATACAAACTTTGCAAATGGAGAGACAGTAGCACGAAAAGTCCAACTACTTTCCGACCATCCCTCGTAGATATTTTTGCGCACCCCAAACATAAAATGTTTATGCAAATGATCATGTATGTTTGTAAACAATATTCAACCTATTACCAGACTACAAAATTAAGCCTTTCCCAAACGACTAAATTTTAGACTGTTCCAATTTGAAAGCTGCAGCAGACGACAAAATTGTTGTTTTTAAAGAAGAAAATTGTGTACAGATACCCCAGAAAATATTGAGGCAAATGGAGAAAATGCTGATTATCAGCATTTTCCTTGTTTGCCTCAATGTTTTCTCAAGCCTTTTCTAACAGGGACGTCAAAACCAGAGGTGCGTTCTTTAGAGCGAGATTTTTTAAGATTTCTTAAGATGTTTTTGATACAGTGTCTTTGGTACCTAGATTATAAGCGAGGTGTTCCGAATGTTTCATACTTCATACAAATGACGTCATCATGATGTCATTTGTATGAAGTATGGAGCATTCGGAACTCTGTGGTCTAAGAATCATGGAGCATTCGGAACAACTCGGTTAATTCTCTCCAATATAGATTATACAGAATTTACAAAGGGGTTCCGAAAGAAGTATAGAGCAATGGTGGCTCGCAGTGATCGTCTTAAAAATCTTGCTCAAAAGAGCGCTTTACCCTAAAACATCTTAAGAAATCTCAAGATATCTCAAGAAATCTCGCTCTAAAGAACGCAGCTCAGGTCTTGTTTGGGAAAGAGTTAACTACATGTATTCCAATTTGAAAGTTGTTGAAGATGGTAATTTTGGTTGGTTAAATTCTTAAAATCTTAGTATTTTGGGGTAGAACACATTACAGAAAATGAAGAAATTGCTTGTTACAAGCAATTTCTTCATTTTCCTCAATGTTTTCCAAAGCATTTTTGTTAAAGGGCATCAAAAAGCATCACTGTGTGGAAATAGGTTAACTGTTCCTTATCTTGTACCACAGAGGCAAACATCTGATCCCCTGGAGAGAAAATTACAGCAAGCTGTGAGATCATGCATTAAATGTTGAAGTTGACTGACTGATTAGGGTTTGACGCCTGTTTCAACTGCTATGGTCATACTTAGTTGCATTTTCTTACTAACTACTTTTCTTACCACTGTAGACATCTACATAGGCAATGTCTGCCTTTCTTGGTGCTTTATGAAATGGGTTGATAAGGGTTAAAAGATGACGTCAAGGAAGGTCAATTGCATGGAACATATGGTTATCCTTCAAATGTTACGTACATACCAAATTTAGGTTTTGTATGTGGAATACTTATGGAGAAAATGCTTAAGTTAAGTTTTCATGTTGAATTGCATGTTAAGGGTTAACTAGAACTGTCGCAAAGTGGACGAATACCCCCCACTAGGGCCTTGTCACTGAAAAAGTGCTATCGGTCAAAAGGTTCTTGACTTAGAGCATGGAAACGGATTTTAAACAAAGTCCAACTGTGACCTTGACCTTTGACCTTGGTGACCCCAAAACAATAGGGCACCTCCTTGGGCCCCATGGGCAACAACTGTGTAAGGTTTCATGATCCTAGGTCAAACGGTTCTCGAGTTAGAACACAGAAACCAAATTGTAAATTTTGACTATTCACCCCCCCCCAATTAAAAAGTTCAAAGTGGCATAACTCTGAAACTAATGACTGGATCAAGATGAAAATTGCAGGTGCACAACTTCATATGATAGGAAACATCATGATAAAATTTCAGAAAAATTGGTCAAAATCTGTGGGAGGAAGAGAGGACACAATATTATGTCCACGGACGGACAGACAGACGGACAACCTGATTCCAGTATAACCCCCCCCCCCCATAACTTTGTTGTGGGGGTATAATAAGGGTTAGTACATGACCAAGGAGTTCATATTGCATGGGGCAAATAGATATCATTCATAGAAGGTTAGAAACGAATTTGGACTTTTTATGTCTAACACTTTTGGAGAATATGTCAATGTTAAGTTTTCACAATAAGACTTTTGTTTCTAACAGAATGACAAACACATGGATGAACAAACAGACAGACAAGAGCAAAACAATGTGCCCCGATCTTTCCATACAGGGGCATTAAATATGTATTAATTGTTTAAGCACATTTACCAGTTTCCATAGATTGCATAGATAGAGCAAGACCAGTCTGCATGTTAATGTCAGCAACAAGTACTCGGTGCTCGCGCTCGATCTTGTCCATACCCGCTCCGAACCGTATCGCTTCATTCAAGGGGTAGTAAGCTTCACGCATGCTGTTGAGGCAACCTTTAAAATTTTGTCGTCTGGTTGTTTAAGCAAGTTTAGTACCAGTTTCCATAGATTGCATAGATAGAGCAAGGCCAGTCTGCATGTTAATGTCGGCAACAAGTACTCGGTGCTCGCGCTCGATCGTGTCCATACCGGCTCCGCCACAAGAACTCGGAGCTCGCGCTCAATTGAGTCCATACCAGCTCCGAACCGTATTGCTTCATTAACCCATTACCATACGACAAAATGTTTAGGTGGTCCAAATTGAAAGAATTTGCAGACGACAATTTCAAGTGAATAATATCAAAAATTTTGTTGTCCATTTGGGTAGAAAACATTGTGGGAAATGAAGAAATTGCTTGTCACAAGCAATTTCTTTATTTTCCACGATGTTTTCCTAAATCATTATCTCATAAGGAGTCAAAAAGAGTCAGTGTGTGGTAATGGGTTAAGGACAGGAGGTAGTAGCATTTGATACATGGACATAAAGATACTTTTGAAATGTTTAACATATTTGTGTAAGTAACACTTTTTTACGCTCATCAAGAAAAAGGCTTGAGAAAACATTGAGGAAAATGAAGAAATTGCTTGTTACAAGCAATTTCTTCATTTTCCACATTGTTTTCGATCTCAAAATGGAAAGATTTTTGAAATTTCATCAACTTCAAATTGTCGTCTGCAACAATTTTGAATTAAGACCAGTCCAAAATTTTGTCGTCTGGTAATGAGTTAAGCAAGTTTAGTACCTGTTTCCATGGATTGCATAGACAGAGCAAGACCAGTCTGCATGTTAATGTCGGCAACAAGCACTCGGTGCTCGCTCTCGATCGTGTCCATAACAGCTCCGCCACAAGAACTCTGAGCTCGCACTCGATCATGTCCATACCAGCTCCGCCACAAGAACTCGGAGCTCGCACTCGTTCATGTCCAAACCGTATTGCTTCATTAAGGAGGTAATAGCATTTGATACATGGACATAAAGATACTTTTGAAATGTTTAACACATTTGTGACAGTGACACTTTTTTACGCTCATCAAGAAAAAGGCTTGAGAAAACATTGAGGAAAATGAAGAAATTGCTTGTTACAAGCAATTTCTTCATTTTCCACATTGTTTTCGATCTCAAAATGGAAAGATTTTTGAAATTTCATCAACTTCAAATTGTCGTCTGCAACAATTTTGAATTAAGACCTGTCCAAAATTTTGTCGTCTGGTAATGAGTTAAGCAAGTTTAGTACCTGTTTCCACGGATTGTATAGATAGAGCAAGACCAGTCTGCATGTTAATGTCGGCAACAAGTACTCGGTGCTCGCGCTCAATCGTGTCCATACCGGCTCCGAACCGTATCGCTTCATTTAGGGGGTAGTAAGCTTCACGCATGCTGTTGAGGCAGCCTTTAAAGTCGCCATTTGACACCTGAATCACTCCTTTACCAAAGTGGTATTCTATAATATAAGGAATTCAATGAAATACTGAGCTTTAGGTGATGTAAGAAGGCATCTTATCCTTTCCGAAACAAGACTTAGATTTGACATCCCTAATAGAATTTCTCATCTGTCTCGATATTTTCCATGCTAGTGCTACATTTCACATAATTTCTATCTTTATAAACATCCATTTTGTGGTCTAAAGAAACTTTTGAATAAGATCACCCAAAACATTTTGCTGTTTGGGAAAGGATCAATCATGCCTTATCGCTCTTTAACCCTTTCCCAAATTACAGAATTTAACACATTGTACATTTCTAAATAGATTCTAGTTGAAGTTCAAAACAAAACAAAATGCCATTGAAAACAGAAATTCTATAATTCATTACATAGAAATCCTTCTAACAATAGGAGAAAATGCTGATAATTTTTTTGAAGATGTTTCAAAACCAGGGAGTGGTCAAACGCACAAAAATAAACTAAAATATCTTACTAGCAATATCAATCATACAGTCGGCTTTCATTAACGCTCCAGGGATAAACTCTATCATCTCTAGCACGGTGATCACCCGCTCATGTTCATTCAGTCCGTAATCAGATTCTGACAGCGACAAAAACTCTTCAAAACATCCTCTGAAATGTACAAATGAACATAATTGTTGAAATGAAAGGAGAGATCTTGCAAACCAGGGAAAAGGTAAACTGGCAATATCTTACTTGCAATACCAATCAGAAAGTCAGCTTTCATTAAACATTTCCCAAACATCAAAAATTTGGATTGCATTTTGAAGCTGCTGTAGAGGACAAATTAAGAGATTCTCTAGATAGAATATTACGATGATAAAACAAAAAATAATTGAGGCAAAAGGAGAAAATGCTGATTATCAGCATTTTCTTCTTTTGCCTCAATGTTTTCCCATGCCTATTCCATTAGAAAAGCGAAAGCAAGGTATTGTTTGGGAACAGATTAAGGCTCAAGGTATAAATTCTATCATCTCTAGCATGGTGATCACCCGCTCATGTTCATTCAGTCCGTAATCAGATTCTGACAACGACAAAAACTCCTCAAAACACCCTCTGAAAATTAATGTACATGTATGAAATTAATTTTTTAAAACATCTTGAACAACTTTAGGTCTTGTTTAATCTTTCCCAAACAAGACCAGGGCCCCGTATTACGAAACATCTTACAATCAAGTTTTTGTGTAAACTGTGTAACAAGACATCTGATTGCACGAGAAATCCGACTGATCAAATCAGGGCTGTTGTTACAAGTAATTATGCAAAAATTAAAAGTATGATTGTTAGTAATACGGGCCCCTGGTTTTGAGGTCCCTAACAGAATAGGCTTGGAAAAACATTGAGGCAAAAGAAGAAATTGATGATTATCAGCAATTTCTCCTTTTCCCTCACTATTTTCTGTGCTTTTATATACACCAAATCCTTCATCATTAATACATATTTTGTTGTTTGTAGCAGCTTTTATAACAAACCACCCAAAAATTTTGTTGTTTGGAAACGGGTTAAGGCTCCAGGTATAAATTTTATCATTTCTAGAACCGTGATCACCCGCTCATGTTCATTCAGTCCGTAATCAGATTCTGACAGCGACAAAAACTCTTCAAAACACCCTCTGAAACGATGAAAGGCAAGATCTTGTAACAAGAGTTGTCCGCGGACAACGTAGCTCACCTATATGAGAGCTTGTCACATAAAGAGTCCAAGGTCAAAGGTCAAGGTTATTGGGTCAAAGGTCATGGTTTCAAGGTCAAGGTCATGGTATGAAGTATTCATATGTGAAAAATCAAGGCTCTATCTATAATAGTGCATGAGATATAGGCCAGTTTTTGAAAAGTAGGTTAAACTCCAAGGTCAAGGTCACTAGGTCAAAGGTCATGGTCCCAAATGAAAAGTCATGGGAGGAGGTATCCATGTGTGAAGTATCAAGGCTGTATCTCAAATAGTGCCTGAGATATAAACCAGGTTAAAGTTTTTGAAGACACGAAGCTGACGCCGACGCCTACACTAGGTCTGTGACATTAGCTCCCTGGACATAAAGTCCTGACTCGCTAAAAAGGAAGGAAATATGACAGCATTTCAATTATTAATGGAACATATTGCTGGCAATTGCTAGAATGTTTTGGTGGACAAATGGAAGACTTTCCTTTTTCCAGTAATGTTTGTTTTGATTTATTAGATTATAGATACATTTCTCAATTGAATGCCCTTTTTTTCTTTGAAAGGGTTCCTACAAATGACATTTTCCTAATGGCAAAAAGAATTAGTTCAGAATATTTAATATTGTTCATCAAACCCATGTTGTGGGAGCTCATTGGGTTCCTCCCATAGAGAAGATTTAACCCATTCCCACACATTGACGCCTTTTGACACCCTTTTAGATAATGACTTTGGAAAACATTGTGGAAAATGAAGAAAATTTCTTCCTTTCCCACAATGTTTTCTACGTAAAATGGCAAATAAATGTTAAATTTCATTCACTTGAAATCGTCGTCTGCAGCATCTTTGAATTTGGACCAGCCTAATTTTTTCCCGTTTGGTAATGGGTTAAATGAGAACCCACAACATAGGGCTAGGATCTCAAATAACGAAAAATTATTTGTTAAGAAAGGGTTGAATACCTGCTGGAAGCCAGAATGTCGTCAATCCAAGATGGAGGCTTGTAACCAGTCATTCCTTTATTGAATGCAATGTAGAAGTTCTTGAGAGCTTGTTTGTATTGGTACTTCAAGATTGACCAACCCTTTGCTGTAATAGAAATAATGATGACCAAAATGAAGGAAATAATTCAACCCTTTAACCCTTTCCCAAACAAGACCTGCTTTTGAGATCCCTGAAAGAAAAGGCTTGGGAAAATATTGAATCAAAAGAAGAAACTGCTGATAACCAGCAGTTTCTCCTTTTGTCTCATATTTTCTGTGCCATATTTTACACAAATCCTATCTTTAATGACATCCATTTTGTCACTTGTAACAGTTTTTGAAGTGGATCACCCTAAAATTTTCATGTTTGGGAAAGGGTTAATCTCCAGAATGTTCAACAAAATTTCAGCAGTTTTGATTTGAAACTTGCTTTAGAATAGACAGGACAATGGATATTGATTATTTAGAAAGAGTTTATGTGTGATATAGCATGGAAACCAAACAGGCAATCTGACAAAATGCTTGATATAATTATCAGCATTTTGTTATTTTGTCTCAATGTTTTCCAAAAAGCATTTTCTATTGCCAGACTATTGGGCATGTCAACTCTGTTTGAGAAAGGGTTAACCCTCTCCCAAACAAGAACTGGTTTTGTCGTCCCTATTAGAAAAGGCATGGGCAAACATTGAAACAAAAGAAGAAACTGCTGATAACCAGCAGTTTCTCCTTTTGTTTCAATATTTTCTATGCCATATTTCACACAAATCCCATCTTTAGAAACACCCATTTAGTTATTTGTGGCAGTTTTTGAAGTGGGTCACCCTAAAATTTTGCCGTTTGAGAAAGGCTTAAACAGTTTTTAGTTTTTCTGGGACAATGAGTACGACCAATTAGACTACCAAAAAAATCCAAGGTCAAGATCAGTACAGTCAGGTTACTTTTTACACAAAAGGATGGGTTGCAATAAGGGGTCAAAAAATAGATTTTCTTTAAATGTTGTGGATTGATAGGGTTACATAATATCTTTAATTTGTATGTGTAAAAAATCTCGTTTTCGCTTATTTTTCGAGATATGGGTAAATAAAGTGGGTGGGGTAAGATGGACTGAAACACAGTAGGGGTCATTCTAAGTCGTTTATATTTCTTATTTTTAGCCCCAGATGCGTGAAAATTTGTATGCGTGTCTTGTGATATATGCGTTAAACATTTATGGGCTTACATTTGATATTCCATGTATATCTTTTCCGTAATACCCGTTCTTCTTTCTTTCGAAGAATTTCGCTATTTTTTACCGACCAACTTTACCAAACTATCTCCACACGTTTTATTTGAAACCCGATTTCTATGAAACTTTACAGATGCATTATCCAGGTATTAATATAACTTTGTATTAAATTTGAAAGAAAAGCGTTGACTCGTTGTTGAGATATTTGACCTTGACCTTCAAAATAACATCAAATTCGGGAAAGTCCGTTAAAACTACGCATTGTTGGGAAAATGGTTAGGGTTGAATGGCATGTGACAGCCCATTCATAAAAGAATGCATTTCACATATGATTGGGTTTTTTATTGTATGATTTTACCGTTAAAAATGATATACTCAATATAATAAACTTGGTCACCTCTCAGAGTTACCCGGTTATTTCATCTAATGAAATCATTCTTAGACAGATATTTGTTTTAAGACATGTCTACACATTTAACATTTTTTTCTTTTTGTTGATATTATATAACATTATATAAATATTTAGCTTAAGTTAACTAATTGTAAGCACATTTGGTCATTTAGTAAAATCATTCACAATGCGTCTTCATTATAACCATATAAGAAATACAATCTGAAAATGATCAGTTTTCTCCTAGCAAATTGATAATTCTTGTCCATCATGAGATGAGTGAATATAAACTCATAGACAATTCAAGATGCATATAAAGCTTTGGTAGTTCTAGCAATCTTAACATAACGCTAATATTTAATTTCACTCACCTGTGGTAGTAATATTAATCACAGCGGTTTCCGCGTAGACATGTTTCATGTGCAATATTTAGTTTGATAAGAAAACTGAGAAGTAAAAAGAATTTCTTTTCTTTCCCATTCTTCCGAATGGGTTGTACGACACAAACTAGAAGACCTGAAGGTCTTGAGTCGCTCCACAGGCCTGAAAGTAAAACTATATGTTTGCCATTTGAGAAAGGGTAAAAGGAAATGAGAAAACATTCCAGCTTAAGATGATGCTAGCTTACTACCATTGCTTACTCCAAAATGTTTCATATTTCTAAAAATAGATTTCAAGGTGATAATTCTAAAAATAGATTCAGGGAAATACCCAATTGTAAAATGCCTGTCTAATAACTAGAAAGCCTTGGATTTCTAGCAATATCAAATCGAAGTTTTGACTAGATTTTTCAATACTTGTTGTTCTTAGAGCAATAACAAGGTAACTAAAAAGCTGAAAATACCTTCATATAAGATCTAATGGTTAGCCAGATTTGTCTTGGTTAGAGTGAGTTTGGTGGTAGAGTGAAGACAAAGTCACAATTAGTAATTTTGTCAAATTGAAAGGCACTTAACAGAGGATGTCATATTCTTTTCAAGCTAAGAATCACACTTAAGCAAGATGATAACTTCACCTACATCTTGCTTAAAGTTTTAACCTGATTGTTCAAAATATGAGGATGTAAAGAGAGTAAAAACAAAGTCGAAAAGTCGAAAACAGCAATTTTGTCAAATTCAAGGGCACATAAATCAAGATTTAAGATTCAGATGAGGCTGAAAATTACACCCATGCAAGATCTTATCGACAGTAAGATTAGGTTAAAGGTTTGTGTTGATTGGTGGATATTATTTGTTGTTTGAGTAAAAATAAGGTCAAAAAATGGTAATTTTTGTCAATTTCAAGGGCACATAAATAAAGATGTAATTTTCAGATCAAGCTGAAAATTGCACTCTGGCAAGATCTTATTGTCACCACCATTCTGACCAAGTTATGTCTTGATTGGTCAATATTTGTAGTGGCTAGAGTGAAAACAAAGACTAAATAAAGCCGAAAATAGCAATTTTGTCAATTTCAAGGGCACATAACTCATGATATAAAATTCAGATCAAGTTGAAAACTGCACTCAGTGAAGATATTATTGTCTCAACCATTCTGACCAAGTTTGGTCTTGATTGGTCAATATTTGTAGTTGCTAGAGTGAAAACAAAGTAAAAACAGCCATTTTTCAATTAAAGGGCAGATAACTCCAGACTTTCTGGTTCAATCAGAATCAATAGAAGGAATCTGATAGAGGACCACCTAAGCATCATTCCTGTGAAGTTTGGTTGAAATCCATCCAATAGTTTCTGAGGAGAAGATTTTTTAAGAAAAAGTTGACGACCGGACGGACGGACGGACGCACGAACGGACGCACGCACGACGGACACAACGCCATGACAATAGCCCGCTGGCCTGAAGGCCAGTGGAGCTAAAAATTAAATATTGCTACGAAACTCATTAGGAACAATAAAAAGAAACCATGCCTCCAATCCTTCTGAATAAAATTGGCGCTTTAAATATCACATTTTGGCATTTTCCGAGTTTTGAAGTCATTTTGAAGGTCAAGGTCAAATATCTCAAAAACGGACCTACGCTTTTCTTTCAAATTTTACACAAAGTTACATTAATATCTGGACAAAATATCTGTAAAGTTTCATAGAAATCGGGTTTCAAATAAAACGTGTGGAGATAGTTTGGTAAAGTTGGTCGGTAAAAAATAGCGAAATTCTTCGAAAGAAAGAAGAACGGGTATTACGGAGAAGATATACATGGAATATCAAATATAAGCCCATAAATGTTTAACGCATATATCACAAGACATGCATACAAATTTTCACGCATCTTGGGCTAAAAATAAGATAGATAAGCGACTTAGAATGACCCCTACTGTGTTTCAGTCCATCTTACCCCACCCACTTTATTTACCCATATCTCGAAAAATAAGCCGAAACCAGATTTTTTACACATACAAATTAAAGATATTATGTAACCCTATCAATCCACGAAATTTAAAGAAAATCTATTTTTTGACCCCTTATTGCAACCCATCCTTTGTAGAAATTGGCTTCAACCCCTTTTAAAAGGTATGGTACAGTACCATGTTGTTGCAGTCAGGTTTTGACATTTGAAAGTACCCAATTTGAAAAAGGTTCAGAAAAGAGATGGAAATGCATAGAAAGACTAAAATTTTTGCAATTTGTGAAAGGGTTAAGTAAGCATACACTGTTCCATAATCCGAGTCTTCTCTGATGTAAATACGCTCTTTGATATTTTGATTTTTCGCTATTTACATCAGAGAGCGTTGCTCTTTGAAAACAGCGGAAAGTTCGGTAACGTTACAAGTAACTTGAAGCTTTGTTTTTGTGTATCATATCGAATCACTCGGTAAAACACTGTAGGGTATAGATCAATAAATCATTTTTTGTCATACCTGACCAAAAATTTCATTTCAAATCGGCCTGCTGGATGAGTATAACGTTTGGTTTTGAATGGAAGGTAAAGGTAAACAAAGGCTGCTCAGGTGAGGGTTGTTGCAAAACATTGCCTATTAACCTTTTAGAAATACTTTTTGGTCGTAATTTTTTCAGCAGCCATAACAATAAATGGTTCATTTATCGATATCCTCAGGGGTTTTAACGATAGCGTTTAAGATCGGACGGTGAACGATGCGCAACAATTTGTTGCGAACTTCTTGATTTTTTCAAAGAGCAACGCTCTCTGATGTAAAAAGCGAAAAATCAAAATATCAAAGAGCGTATTTACATCAGAGAAGACTCGGATTAACTGTTCCATT
Organism: Fragum sueziense; assembly: GCA_963680895.1. Taxonomy (NCBI): domain Eukaryota; kingdom Metazoa; phylum Mollusca; class Bivalvia; order Cardiida; family Cardiidae; genus Fragum; species Fragum sueziense. Next base: position 28,894,745 of record OY804606.1, on the reverse strand, counting down.
GAGACCGCAGCAAGCTTCCATGTGGTTTTGACCATGTTCTTTCCCAAACAAGACCTGGCCCCGGTTTCTCGAAAAAACTTAAGTATCTTCTCATGCTCAAATCTGAGCATCGTGTTCAAATCGCACGAAATCCACGTGAACTTCAATTGAATACCAATCAACGTTGATTGGTATTGAATAGAAGTTGAGCATGAACTCGTGAGAATATACTTAAGTTTTTTCGAGAAACCGGGGCCTGGTTTTGATGTCCCTGATAGAAACGGCTTGGGAAAATATTGAGACAAAAGAAGAAACTGCTGATAACCAGCAGTTTCTCCTTTTGCCTCAATATTTTCTTGGCAATAAACAAACATTTTGGCTTTTTGTGATCATTTACTTTGTCGTCTGCGGCAGCTTTCAAATTGAACTGCCTTAAAAATGTTGTCGTTTGTGAAAGGGTCAAGTAAGCATACACTGTTCCATTGCGACCGCAGCAAGTTTCCATGTGGTTTTGGCGATGTTTTTTCCCAAACAAGACCTGGTTTTGATGTCCCTGATAGAAACGGCTTGGGAAAATATTGAGACAAAAGAAGAAACTGCTGATAACCAGCAGTTTCTCCTTTTGCCTCAATATTTTCTTGGCAATAACAAACATTTTGGCCTTTTGTGATCATTTACTTTGTCGTCTGCGGCAGCTTTCAAATTGAACTGCCTTAAAAATGTTGTCGTTTGTGAAAGGGTCAAGTAAGCATACACTGTTCCATTGAGACGGCAGCAAGTTTCCATGTGGTTTTGGCGATGTTTTTAGCAGCCGAGGACAGTTCATCGTCAGTGTTAGCACTCGAAAAGGCCTTTTCATAGCATGACAGTGCCTTCTGAAATCTGCCGCTTCTGACAAGCGGGGCCAAGTCGGGTCTGGCAGACACATAATGCTGGTTCCCTTCGTTCCTTAATCGCCCCGACACTGACTCCTCGGCCATTACTTTCCTGTAAAATGAAAAAATAAATTCTTACATGATTGCACTAAACACTTTCCCAGAGCATGAGATATAGGGAGACTTGTAAAGAAAGGTGTTTTAAATTTGTCGTTTCATATCCAACACTTATGCTGTGGGTACTAATTTGAATCATTTAGCCGAGATGATTCTCATGAGTAGGCCTACCCATAACATGTAGCTGCGATATCGTAGCCACAAAATTGATGATTGGTATTGGTTAAACCGTTTGTGAAACCCAGATCAAAATTCCAAAAGGTTTCCGTTACATTATTGCAACTAATAACATGGGGTTAATGAAAATAAAATCTAGATGCAGGGGTCTCGTTTGCCAAAATTTGGGGCCGTTATTGGGCCCCATTCCCAATGGCAAAAAGTATCTTTTTTTCCCAATTATCTGGTGAAAATTCCCATTGAGGACCCAGAATGCCCCAAGTTAAGACCTCATCTTCATTTACAAACATTTTGAAGACAGATTTAGAGTAGATTCTTAAACAAGAGTATGTACAAATGCATTTTACATCACTACAGTCTAATTTGCAGCTGAAACTGAGTGACAGTATGAATACAAACTTGTTTTAGTTTTTCCCAATTTGGGTAAAAACGTCGCTATTTTTCCCAATTTCACTGGCCCCTGGCCCCAAGCAAAAATTGGTAGCGAGACCCGAGATGAAATATTGCATCTTGAAAATCCATAACAGCTCTCATCTGAGACTGTAGCCCTGCTTTCGGAGTGTAGACTGGAAATTTTTCCTTTTCACTAACTAAATGTGCTAAGCCTTTTCACTAACTAAATTAATCCGAGTCTTCTCTGATGTAAATACGCTCTTTGATATTTTGATTTTTCGCTATTTACATCAGAGAGCGTTGCTCTTTGAAAACAGCGGAAAGTTCGGTAACGTTACAAGTAACTTGAAGCTTTGTTTTTGCAGTGCTTCTGAAATAAGTTGCCCGAGTTGTCCGACTTGTCCGTTTACCTCAGAAAACCTGTATGGACAAGCAGATTTTGAAATCTAGGTTGTCCGTGGACAAGTGAAAAATACAGTTATAATAAAGAGTGTTTTTTTCTTTCTTTTTCTCACAATTTTTTCATACAATGCAGCATTCCCATTCACGCAAGAACACGTGTAATTTACGCAAATAAATACAAGTGCACGCTAGTTTTAATTTCATACTGCGTACATGCACGCAATGTTTTTTGTAAGGTCCGAGCGTCGAATTTGGGCATGAAACTAATTATAAACTAGAAACCTAATTCGCCGCCGTAAATCTCCGTGCTATCATCTTTGTTTACGGGCATTTTTGACCTTTCCATTCTAGTGTTAAACAAACAGCGCATGTCGGCTGTATAAGCCAGTCAAATATTTTTCACTCGGGTTGTGAATTAAAATGGTCGAACCCGCATTCATGATCAGTGAATGACGTCATCGGAATTGTCTTCTGCATCTGCAAAAAATGTCAGGCCAAAATGTCAGGCCGTCAGTTGAAAATAGGATCGTTTTCCCCAATAGTAAGCTTGCAATTTTGATTTTATTTTATTGTCTGTCGGATATTGATGGCTATTTAACTTTATGTAACTTGTACATGTACAGTAGATCAAAACAAAAATGAGCGACCGCGCCCGTGTGAACCAACAAGGGACGTCACTCGTCTAACATTAAATCAAGTTCAAAAAGAGTTGCCTATCATTGCCCTCTGCTCATTAACCCTTTCCCAAACAAGATCTGGTTTTGACGTCCCCTAAACAAATAAACATACATAGATATGATATAAAATGACATGTACTTAAAATACATGGCCTCGACAATGTACCCATATATATGGGTCATGTACCCAGGTTTTACTTGACATGTGGGTACACGTACCCAACTTCAAAAAATGTGGTGGGAATGCTGCAATGTAATTACTGATAGTTAAATGTACAAATTTTGTTGTAGACAATAGTAAGAAAGTCATAATAGATATGCAATAAACAAATGAAGCTATTGAAAAGTATATGAGTTTTGTACGGACAAGTTGATTTTTGATACGGACAAGTCAATTTTGGATCAACACAAGTCTTGTCTGTGGACAAGTAGATTTTCAAAATATTTCAGAAGCACTGTTTTGTGTATCATATCGAATCACTCGGTAAAACACTGCAGGGTATAGATCAATAAATCATTTTTTGCCATACCTGACCAAAAATTTCATTTCAAATCGGCCTGCTGGATGAGTATAACCTTTGGTTTTGAATGGAAGGTCAAGGTAAACAAAGGCTGTTCAGGTGAGGGTTGTTGCAAAACATTGCCTATTAACCTTTTAGAAATACTTTTTGGTCGTAATTTTTTCAGCAGCCATAACAATAAATGGTTCATTTATCGATATCATCAGGGGTTTTAACGATAACGTTCAAGATCGGACGGTGAACGATGTGCAACAATTTGTTGCGAACTTCTTGATTTTTTCAAAGAGCAACGCTCTCTGATGTAAATAGCGAAAAATCAAAATATCAAAGAGCGTATTTACATCAGAGAAGACTCGGATTATAACTAAATGTGCTAAGGAAATGTTCATGGCAAGTGTTTTTTTTTTTTTTTTTTTTTTCTCTAAAATTTCTGCTTCAATGTTTTCTTACAAAAACTATAAATAACACAAGTTTCCTTTTTAAGTTTCATTGAATTCTTAGTTCTACCAAGGAGTTTTTATTCACTTCAACCTCCTTGGTTCTACAAATTATAATTTAGCTTTCACTTTTCTTTTTTTTTTTAAAAATTTCTCACGATTTTCCAAGAAGTTCTCGTTAGTTTGATATAGTTTAAAAGGTCAGATTTTAGAAAGAATCGAAATAAATATTTTTAAATAAATAGTTCATAGGATAATCTCCAATAAAAAAAGACAATATGCTTTTGTTTTCATTAGTAAGTTTCAACTGTAGGCCCCCTGTTCTTTTTAAGGTGCGATCTTATCTGGGCACGAAAGAACTTGGTTTCGCTTTCGGTTTGAAAGCAAATAAAAACGCAAGCGACAATAACATGTTCATCTTTAGGCTTAAAAATAGAGTTGTTCTACAATTATTATTGTATGAGAAAAGTAAACAAACGATTGTTTTACCTGGATTTTGGTGGTGGTTCCATCGATCTTTATTTGGAAATGACGTAGACTGGAAATTAACAGTTCTTCCAGTCTAAATAAGTTTGCCTTTTAAAGCTGCTCCAATGCGGATTTGGACCTAAATCCGATTATCGTCAAAACGAATTAAACGTTTCATTTTCAAATTTCATATGATTAAATGATATAAGACAGATATTGAAGAGTCAAACCATTTTGCGACGGATCTAGGATTTCTGTGAGGGTGGTTCAAATATAATTATGATTTTAGTTGTCTACTAACGCTTTTCATTTCGAACGTGAATTTACTTTTAATTCGGCGATTATAGTTGTCATATTGTCGGTTATTTCTTTTGAATCACCTTCTGTCACATATTCAATGGTGGCCAGCACAATGTTCCGCATTTCTTTCCTAAAAAATATTATCTTTTCTCAATTTGACCAAACGTAGACCAGTAGCTTTAGCCTAATAAAGACGATTTTCTTAGGTATACAGTCAAATCTCTTTATGTCGAACGTCCCTAAGCCGAATTTCTCCCTACGTCGAAGTAATTTTCAAGTCTCGATTATTTTGCTCTTTATTTCTATATATATATTTCAACCTCTATACGACGTTTTCTCTTGCACGAACTTCCTCTTACGTCGAACCAATTTCCAAGTCCAACCAACTTTATTTGCACAAATTCACACCTCTGTTTATACGACGAACCTCAAACTTACATGATGAAAATTGCAATCAAGTCAGTTTTTCACACCTTTCGACCTGTCAACTCGAGTAATCAACAAAGGTGTTTACCTTTATCGAATATTGATTTTTATAGATCCACACGCAAAAATTGACAGTGACGTAGTTTTGTGTTTACTGTTTCTAAACCAATAAACTCTTCCCATTTGTACCGTTTACAATGTGCATGTGATAAATGAACAGGTTGGTTGGTTGTAAACGATAAACACAAATTACGTCACTGTCAATTTTTGCTTGTGGATTTATACCTGATTGTGTTTGATTGTTTGTATTACAGTTGAAGATACCTCACGATAATTGACCTGGCAGAGGATCTCATTCGATTAGCATGGGCTACTCTGCCAGGTCATTTATCGTGAGGTATACGTCAAAATTAAGTGATTTAATGATTTGAAATAAAAAGGCCAGGGAAATTGTATACAGCGTTACATTTGTAATTCATAATGACAACAGAAGCATCTAACGCTTATTCCACACAGGACTTGCTTGGTGAAGGGCCCGCGGTCAACCCGGGGAGTAGCCAGCAACTCCGACAGACATGACGTGCCCATAACAGCAATGATGACCGTCTGTCTCCAAAATATCTGTTCGTCGAACATTCTATACGTCGAAGTTTTCTCGTAGGTCCCATGAAGTTCGACATAGAGAGATTTTTACAGTACAAGAAAGAAAGAAAATGAAAACGCCAACGAAATCCGGCGGTATTAGGCCTACATCGATTTTTTTTTTTTTTTTTTTTTTTTTTTTTTTTTTTTTTTTTATCCTTGGTATGTTGCAGACTTGCAGTGGTCGGTTGCGTGAAAAGGTCAAGCATTCAGAATACAGCGACTCTTTAGAGTTTTAAACAAACGGACGATTTTGGCAATAAGGAACACTGGCTTAGATTTATTTGCGAAAATAAGTCTTCCAATCGGACATAGATATTCTCGAAATCTAACTACATTTCTAACTATTTACTCAAATTCAATCAGCAAGGGAAATATTGTAAATTCGAAAATGAATACCGTGCACGGACAAAATATTTGAATACAATAATGCCCCTACATGGACAATCTTTCAAGGTAAGATTGCATACACGGTTTACTAGTTCGACCCATTTCTCTAAAATTCTCCATTTTTGAATAAATTATCTGCTAGAGCTAGGACAGCGCGATTTATATATAAATGTGCGACAAGAAATCGCCTTTTACCCCTTTCCCAAACAAGACCTTGTTTTGAAGTCCCTGATAGAAAAATCCTAAGAAAACATTGAGGCAAAAGAAGAAAATGCTGATAATCAGCATTTTCTCCTTTTGCCTCAATGTTTTCTGTGCTACATGTATAGGCCTATTATTCAGAGATTTTACCCTCAAAGGGACATAACATTCCAAGTTAATTTTTTCAAAGTATATATTTATGCAAAGATTGGTTATTCTAATGCGTATAAATGCTATCAGTTTTTTGAAGTTGTTATTTATAAGCGAAAAATACGCCTTTAAAGTTGAGACAAAAATGACAAATTCTATATAAATCTGAACTGTTGTCCACAACAATTTGTTCAATTTTAGCACAAAAATATATATTTCTCGTAAACGCTCCACATGAATACTTTGGCTTGAATTTTTCAGAATTTTCATAAGGAAAGATGCTCTTTCAGATAGAATAAAAGTAAAATTTATGTAAAATAATTGTGAAATGTCACTTTAAATGTGGAAGAAATTGAAATCAAAAGCAGGAAAGTAGACTAGTTCGATCCATTTCTCAAAAATTCTCCATTTTTTTTGAATTTCTGCTAGAGCTAGGATAGCGCAATTTAAAAAGGCCTTTCAGTTGCGACAAGAAATTGCCTTTTAACCCTTTCCCAAACGGCAAAATTTCAAGTTCCATTTTAGTCTGGTTCCCGTACCTGAAATCTACTACGAATTTAGAACGTAGTGTATCAGAGGCGGGAACCAGACTAGTTCCATTTCAAAAGCTGCTGCTGACGACAAATGGATCTTGTTTAAGATAGAATTTGTATACAATATAGCATGGAAAATATTGAGACAAAAGGAGAAACTGCTGATTATCAGCAGTTTCTTCTTTTGTTTCAATGTTTTCCCCCAAGCCATTTTTATAAGGGAAACCAGGTCTTGTTTGGAAAAGGGTTGACATCGATTATCCGTTTGGTGGTGGAGGAACATGGTGGGAAAAATGGCAAAAATAAAGATTTAGCGCTGTTATAATATCAATAGTGTCGCAGTGTTCTCCCCAGCCTGATAAGCTGTACTATATCGGCCCCACTACAGCTCCATGTAATTCTTTGTAATATGCTCATACAGCTTGAAAATTACCCCTACAGCTTCAAAATTACCCCTACAGCTTAATTTCTCCAAAATGGTTACCAAATAGAGTCATTTAGATGTGTTTCGTATCAAAAACTGATAAGTAATTCATTCTTATACATTAAAATGTGATAATTATGGATGAAAAACATAATATGAAAAGAAGAAATTGCTCAAATTGAGCAATTCCTTTTTTCCCATTATGTTTTTAGGTCGGGAAATCTCTTTGAGATTTTCCTAACTATAGCTACGCAACGCTTGTAACGCTTTTCTACGAAATTCTTGTATCTGCGGCTTTGTTTTTTCTGTAAATACGAGGTTTTCGGTATCACCTGGCCGCCGCATAGTCGTTTGTCTGAGTCCGCCGCGAAAAAGTAGACCTACCCTTTAACAATTCAAAATTGCTCAAATAACATAATCATCGTTAATAGACTTTCATTTCCTAATTGTTTTATCAAAACAATGCAGCAGTTTGCTCATAAGTGCGAAAACTATCAACCTTTCTTTTTTGGCGAAAAGGTTGATAATTGGTGTGGCAGACTAGAGCAGACGAGAATTTAATCACCAAAACAAATAACTGCGCCACATTTCGTTTAATCGGACATTTCCGTAAAGCACTCGTAGAGACATGGAAAATCTATTTATATCATGAGTCTACAGTTGTCGCCACGTCGTATGGCACAATGTTTATATTTTGTTCAAATGTATAGCGGACGAGAATTGACCTGGCAGAGTATCTTATTCGATTAGCATGGGCTGCTCTGCCAGGTCATTTATCGTGAGGTATAATTGAACGTTAAACAAAACATAAACACGTGCCATACGATGTGGCGACAACTGTAGTCATGTTCAATCGCTATGCGCATAATCGCTATAGGCATTTTACAACACATGCATTGTATCGGGTTCTACGTGTACACTTCGCGGTGTATAGCTAGTATAACAAGAGATGTTTGTAAAACATATATGCCCCCTCAAGGGCCTACATTTGATGTAGGTCAAAGTCCAAGGTCAAGTTAACAAGGTCCAAGGTCATGGTCTAATATGAAAGGTCTTGGTAGGAGGTGTCTATGTGTGAAATATCAAAGCTGTATATGTAAAAGTAAAATGAAACATAGGCAAGGTTAAAGTTTTTAAAAGTAGGCCAAATGCCAAGGTCAAGGTCATGGTCAAATGTGAAAGGTCTTGGTTGGAGGTGTCCATGTGCGAATTATCAAGGCTGTAGGTGTAAAAGGACATGAAATATATGCCTAGTTTCAGTCTTTTTAAAAGTAGGTCAAACTCCAAGGTCAAGGTTGCAATATTCAAGGTCATTGTCAAATGTGAAAGGTCTTGGTAGGAGGTGCCTGTGTGAAATAACAAGGCTGTAGGTGTAATAGGACATAAGATAAAGGATAGGCTAAAGATTTCTAAAAGTATGTAAAAATCAAAGGTCAAGGTCACACAGGCCAAGGTCATGGTCAAATGTGAAAGGTCTTGGTAGGAGGTGTCCATGTGTGAAATATTGAGACTGTATAGGTAACAGGACATGAGATATAGGCCTAGTTTAAGTTTTTTAAAAGTAGGTCAAACTCCAAGGTCAAAGTCCAAGGTCATGGTCAAAAGTGAAATATCTTGGTTGGAAGTGACCATGCGTGAAATATCAAGGCTGCATATGTAAAATGACATGAAATATAGGCCAGGTTAATGTATTATTAAAGTAGGTCAAACACCAAGGTCAAGGTCACATGGTCCAAGGTCATGGTCAAATGTGAAAGGTCTTGGTCGTAGGTGTCCATGTGTCAAATATCAAGGCTGTATGTGTAAAAGGAATTGATATATCGGCTAGGTTAAAGTTTTTTTTAAAGTAGGTCAAAGTCAAAGGTCAAGGTCACAAGGTCCAAGGTCATGTCAAATGTGAAAGGTCTTGGTAAGATGTGTCCATGTGTGAAATACCAAGGCTGTATGTGAGGCCCAGTTTATTTTTTTTAAAAGTAGGTCAAACTCCAAGGTCAAGGCCACATGGTCCAAGGTCATAGTCGTATGTGATAGGTCTAGGTCAGTGGTTTCCATGTGTCAAATATCAAGGCTTTATGTGTAAAAGGACATGATATATTGGCAAGGTTAAAGTTTTTTAAAAGTAGGTCAAACCCCAAGGTCAAGGTCACAAAGTCCAAGGTCATGGTCAATTGTGAAAGGTCTTGGTAAGATGTGTCCATGTGTGAAATATCAAGGCTGTTTTTGTAAAAGGTTATGAGATATATGCCGGATTTAATTTTTTTTAAAGTAGGTCAAACTCCAAGGTCAAAGTCACAAGGTCCAAGGTCATGGTTAAATGTGAACCATGTTGAAAGGAGGTATCTATGTGTGAGATATCAAGGCTGTATGTTTAAAAGGACATGAGATATAGGCAAGGTTAAGAATTAAGTGTAAAAATCAACAAAGGGAAATAACTCCAAGAATTTGATTGGCAGAGTTACGGTTCTTAAGCACTGCACCTCTCCATAATGAAATCTATTCACCTGTAAAGTTTCATGATTCTACCTTACATATTTTTTGAGTTGTGCTCCGGACAAGAATCAAGTTATAAAATCAACAAAGGGCAATAACTCAGAAAATTTGATCGGCAGAGTTACGGTTCTTGTGCACTGCACCTCTCCATAATGAGATCTATCCACCTGTAAAGTTTCATGATTCTACCTTACATACTTTTTGAGTTATGCTCCGGACAATAATCAAATTTGAAAATCAACAAAGGGCAATAACTCCAAAAATATGATCGGCAGAGTTACGGTTCTTGTGCACTGCACCTCTCCATATTGAGATCTATTCACCTGTAAAGTTTCATGATTCTACCTTACGTACTTTTTGAGTTATGCTCCGGACAAGAATCAAGTTTGAAAATCAACAAAGGGCAATAACTCCAAAAATGTGATCGGCAGAGTTACGGTTCTTGTGCACTGTACCTCTCCATAATGAGATCTATCCACCTGTGAAGTTTCATGATTCTACCTTACATACTTCCTGAGTTATGCTCCGGACAAGAATCAAGTTATAAAATCAACAAAGGGCAATAACTCAAAAAATTTGATCGGCAGAGTTACGGTTCTTGTGCACTGCACCTCTCCATAATGAGATCTATCCACCTGTGAAGTTTCAGGATTCTACCTTTAATGCTTTTCGAGTTATGCTCCGGACAAGGTTTGGTCTACGGACAGACCGACCGACCTACGGACCGACCGACCGACCGACCGACCGACCGACCGACAGACCGACCGACCGACAGACCGACCGACCGACCTTCCGACCGACACTTGCAAAACAATATACCCCCATTTTCTTCGAAAGGGGGCATAATTATTAGGCATATGCTTTGACCAACCAAAGTGTTATCGTAACGGCGTTGTACGAACTTTGGGCCGTCTTGGGTACCTACAACGTAATTTTCGTGATATATTCATCCTTATTTATCCAGGCTTGGGTTTAACGGGTATTTAATAATCTTTCTTCGGCCTGGGTTTGAGATATATGCTATTTATGAGCTAATTGTAGGGTTCTATCTCTGCAGAAGAAATGGGTGATACAGTTGTCTCTTTCACAAACGTCAGAAAGAACCATTCTTAAGTGAAAGCTAATGCGACAAGAGCCGTCAGTGACGGACAATGCTCCCCGATTAAGGCATTGTCACAATAATTGTATGCCATGCAGAGCTAAGATTAAGCTAACAAACGTTAAGCCCCCTTTTTCCATGACATACTTTTTATACGCAAATTTAAAATAGTTTCTTGTCAAGGGCATCTGATTTGCTACTCAAATATGAAATTTCATTAAATTCTGACCATTAGACTATGAGAAATTAGAGAAAAAGTGTATTTGACCTTAAGTCCCCTTTTCCCATGACGAGGCCTCAAATCCAAAAACTGGGAAAAGTACATCGGCATTATGTCATAGGGAGTTCACATGGTAAGTTTCATTTGATTTGGCCCAAGGGTTAAGAGAAATCGCTTCGGACGGACGGACGGACGGACGGAATGACGGACGGACGGACGGACGGACAGACGAAGCGGCGACTATATGCTCTCCCTTCGAGGAGCATAAAAAGCAAAAAGGACATCAAAAATAAAAAGAAAACAAGATCTAGATTTGTGTGTAGAAAATACGAGCTCACCTTTTCAAATTCTGAGTTTAACACACATGTTAAGGTAAAATGGGCCTAATTAGCACCAAAGAGCCCGCGCCGAAATTTGAAAAGGGCTAGTTATTCCTAAAGTGTTTTACATTTCTATTCCAAATATAAACATAAGCATTTTGTACGGTTTAGAATTTTGAATTAATGCATATTTATGGAAATATTAGACAAAAATGTTCCAAATTACCTCCCTTTTGTATGAATATAGAGTAAAATAATATTTGTAAATTACTTTCTCCTTGAAGCATTATCTTAAAATCCGGCATGGTGAATCAACTTATGTGAAGTGTATTTACAAGTGTGTGTAATTTGATGCATTTCGTATGGCTAGAAAGTGGTGTTTTTAATTAGGCACTTCATACCTTAAATATTAGAATTGTTGATCAATGTTTATGCCATTATTTACAATGTACTACATGTATATTGTAAATTCAATGATCTAGATCTAGTCAGTTCTCATGTCACTTTTGTGAACCATGTTAAAGTGACAATTCACAATTATTTGTACATAAATTTTACTTTGATTCTGTCTGAAAGAGCATGTTTTCTTAGGAAAATTCTGAAAATTTCAAGCCAAAATATTGAGCCGTTTACGTTAAATATATATTTTTGTGCTAAAATTAAGCAAGTTGTTGTGGACAACAGTTCAGATTTATATAGAATTTGTCATTTTGTCTCAACTATAAAGGCATATTTTCGCTTATAAATAACAACTTCACAAAACTGATAGCATTTCTATGCATTAGAATAAACAATCTTTGCATCAAGACATACTTGTAAAAAATGAAATAAATGTGAAATGTCACTTTAATTTTAACTTCATTTCTTATTCTGAATTTTGTTCAGAAATTTTCCCGTCATAAAATTAATATTTTTCATCGTGCAAAGTTTAACCTTTCCTAAACAGTGATATGTAAAACTGCTCTCAGGCCCGTAGGAAGCAATTTGATAAGGGAGGAGGGGGCTCAAAACTCTGTCCGGGTTTGTGTCTGAACATTTTAGGGGCTTACTTGGCTTTCTCTTCAATTTTCTATGTAAAATGAGGAAAATTCGGTATTTTTGACCAACATTTGGGGCTTATCCCCTCTCTCCCTCCAGTAGCCCCAACCAGTACCTACGGGACTGCATCAAAATCGGAATATTGTTGCTAATGTCAAGTTTGTGTTGATAATTTAGATAAATATTCATGTAAAGTTTAGCCGAAGAGTTGTTGAAAGATAGATTGAGACTAAGAAAAAATGCCGGATATCAAAATGTTTTCGTTTTGCCACCATGTTTCCTGAAATCTTTTTTATAATGGATATCAAAATGGTATAATGTTTTACAAACTGTTAACCCAGACAATTCATTAATGCAGTCTATCCGTAATGAGATTCATGTGACGTCGGATCTTTTCTGACAACGCCGTAAACTTTTTTAACATACGGTTACCCGTTCAACACGGACACGTTACGACTTAAAAAAAAATCGACATTTTCCATCACCGAATGTTTACGACATCACCGGAAAAAATACGACATCGTGTAATGGATTTGGTTTATTTGGGTTTTATGAAGTTTTCAACTTATAGGGTCAAATCGCGGCGGGCCGTGTAATGGAGTAGATCTATATTGTTGGCAATTACCCTTTCCTCTATTATGATTTCTTCTCTAGAAATATCAAATTTTTGCTTATGTAAACTCGGGAATTAGAGTATAAGGGTTAATTTTTAATGATAACATCAGATAACAACATTGAGAATATTTTAAAGTGACATTTCACATTTGTTTTAATTTTTAAAAGTATGTCTTGATGCAAAGATTGTTTATTCTAATGTGTAGAATTGCTATCAGTTTTTTGAAGTTGTTATTTATAAGCGAAAATACGCCTTTACAGTTGAGACAGAAATGACAAATTCTATATAAATCTGAACTGTTGTCCACAACAATTTGTTTAATTTTAGCACAAAAATATATATTTCTCCTAAACAGTTCAATATTTTGACTTGAAATTTTCTGAATTTTCATAAGAAAAGATGCTCCTTCAGATAGAATAAAAGTAAAAAATTATGTAAAAGTAATGTGAAATGTCACTTTAAGAATTCAATGTAAATTTAAGAAAATTGACCATTTACTGTATTTCGAATCCTCTGTTTCCCGACCTTCAGTACTATCAGTACTTTGATTATTCAATATTATTTGCATCCATGGACATAATTATGCCCCCTTTCGAAGAAAATGGGGGTATATTGTTTTGCAAGTGTCGGTCGGAAGGTCGGTCGGTCGGTCTGTCGGTCGGTCGGTCGGTCGGTCGGTCCGTATGTCGGTCGGTCTGTCCGTGGACCAAACCTTGTCCGGAGCATGACTCGAAAAGTATTAAAGGTAGAATCATGAAACTTCACAGGTGGATAGATCTCATTATGGAGAGGTGCAGTGCACAAGAACCGTAACTCTGCCGATCAAATTTTTTGAGTTATTGCCCTTTGTTGATTTTCAAACTTGATTCTTGGCCGGAGCATAACTCAAAAAGTATGTAAGGTAGAATCATGAAACTTCACAGGTGGATAGATCTTATTATGGAGAGGTGCAGTGCACAAGAACCGTAACTCTGCCGATCAAATTTTTTGAGTTATTGCCCTTTGTTGATTTTCAAACTTGATTCTTGTCCGGAGCATAACTCAGGAAGTATGTAAGGTAGAATCATGAAACTTCACAGGTGGATAGATCTCATTATGGAGAGGTGCAGTACACAAGAACCGTAACTCTGCCAATCAAATTTTTGGAGTTATTGCCCTTTGTTGATTTTCAAACTTGATTCTTGTCCGGAGCATAACTCAAAAAGTATGTAAGGTAGAATCATGAAACTTCACAAGTGGATAGATCTCATTATGGAGAGGTGCAGTGCACAAGAACCGTAACTCTGCCGATCAAATTTTTTGAGTTATTGCCCTTTGTTGATTTTCAAACTTGATTCTTGTCCGGAGCATAACTCGAAAAGTATTTAAGGTAGAAACATGAAACTTCACAGGTGGATAGCTCTCATTATGAAGAGGTGCAGTGCACAAGAATCGTAACTCTGCCGATCAAAATTTTTGAGTTATTGCCCTTTGTTGATTTTATAACTTGATTCTTGTCCGCAGCACAACTCAAAAAGTATGTAAGGTAGAATCATGAAACTTTACAGGTGGATAGATCTTATTATGGAGAGGTGCAGTGCACAAGAACCATAACCTGGCCGATCAACTTTTTGGAGTTATTGCCCTTTGTTGATTTTTACACTTAATTCTTAACAATGCCTATATCTCATGTATTTTTACACATACAGCCTTGATATCTCACACATAGATACCTCATATCAACATCATTCACAATTGACCATGATCTTGGACCTTGTGACCTTGACCTTGGAGTTTGACCTACTTTTAAAAAAATTAACCGGGCATATATCTCATGACCTATTACACATACAGCCTTGATATTTCACACATGGACACCTCCTACCAAGACCTTTTACAATTGACCATGACCTTGGACCTTGTGACCTTGACATTGGACTTTGACCTACTTTTTAAAAACTTTAACCTGGCTGATATATCATGTCCTTTTACACATACAGCCTTGATATTAGACACATGGAAACCTCCGACCAAGACCTATCACATATGACTATGACCTTGGATCTTGTGACCCTGACCTTAGAGTTTGACCTACTTTTGAAAAAAATAAACTGCGTCTATATCTCATGTTCTATTACACATGCAGCCTTGATATTTCACATGTGGACACATCCTACCAAGACCTTTCACATTTGACAATGACCCTGGACCTTGTGACCTTGACCTTGGACTTAAACCTATTTTAATAAAAACTTTAACCTAGCTGATATATCATGTCCTTTTACACATACAGCCTTGATATTTGACACATGGACACCTACGACCAAGACCTTTCACATTTGACCATGACCTTGGACCTTGTGACCTTGACCTTGGTGTTTGACCTACTTTTATAATACATTAACCTGGCCTATATTTAATGTCATTTTACACATACAGCATTGATATTTCACACATGGTCACTTCCAACCAAGACATTTCACTTTTGACCATGTCCTTGACCTTGAAGTTTGACCTACTTTTAAAAAACTTAAACTAGGCCTATATCTCATGTCCTGTTACCTATACAGTCTCTATATTTTACACATTGACACCTCCTACCAAGACCTTTCACATTTGACCATGACCTTGAATATTGCAACCTTGAACTTGGAGTTTGACCTACTTTTAAAAAGACTTAAACCAGGCATATATATGATGTCCTTTTACACCTACAGCCTTGATATTTCACACAGGGACACCTCCAACCAAGACCTTTCACATTTGACCATGACCTTGACCTTAGCATTTGGCCTACTTTTAAAAACTTTAACCTGGCCTATATTTCATTTTACTTTTACATATACAGCCTTGATATTTCACACATGTACACCTCCTACCAAGACCTTTCATATTTGACCATGACCTTGGACCTTGTTAACTTGACCTTGGACTTTGACCTACATAAAATGTAGGCCCTTGAGGGGGCATATATGTTTTACAAACATCTCTTGTATAACTTGATTCTTGTCCGGAGCATAACTCAAAAAGTATGTAAGGTAGAATCATGAAACTACAGGTGGATAGATCTCATTATGGTGAGGTGCAGTGCTCAAAAACCGTAACTCTGCTGATCAAATTTTTTGAGTTATTGCCCTTTGTTGATTTTCAAACTTGATTCTTGTCCGGAGCATAACTCAAAAACTATGTTAGGTGGAATCATGAAACTTTACAGGTGAATAGATTTCATTATGGAGAGGTGCAGTGTACAAGAACCGTAACTCTGCCAATCAAATATTTGGAGTTATTGCCCTTTGTTGATTTTTCAAACTTGATTTTTGTCCGGAGCATAACTCAAAAAGTATGTAAGGTAGAATCATGAAACTTTACAGGTGAATAGATTTCATTATGGAGAGGTGCAGTGCACAAGAACCGTAACTCTGCCAATCAAATATTTGGAGTTATTGCCCTTTGTTGATTTTTCAAACTTGATTTTTGTCCGGGGCATAACTCAAAAAGTATGTTAGGTAGAATCATGAAACTTTACAGGTGGATAGATCTCATTATGGAGAGGTGCAGTACACAAGAACCGTAACTCTGCTGATAATTTTTTTGAGTTATTGCCCTTTGTTGATTTTCAAACTTGATTCTTGTCCGGAGCACAACTCAAAAAGTATGTAAGGTAGAATCATGAAACTTTACAGGTGAATAGATTTCATTATGGAGAGGTGCAGTGCACAAGAACCGTAACTCTGCCAATCAAATTCTTGGAGTTATTGCCCTTTGTTGATTTTTACACTTAATTCTTAACCTTGCCTATATCTCATGTCCTTTTACACATACAGCCTTGATATCTCAGACATAGATACCTCCTATCAACATCGTTCACATTTAACTATGACCTTGGACCTTGTGATCTTGACCTTGGAGTTTGACCTACTTTAAAAAAAATAAACCCGGCATATATCTCATGACCATTTACAAATACAGCCTTCATATTTCACACATGGACACATCTTACCAAGACCTTTCACAATTGACCAGGACCTTGGACTTTGTGACCTTGACCTTGGAGTTTGACCTATTTTTAAAAAACTTTAACCTGGTTGATATATCATGTCCCTTTACACATACAGCCTTGATATTTGACACATGGAAACCTCCAACCAAGACCTATCACATACGACTATGACCTTGGACCTTGTGGCCTTGACCTTGGAGTTTGACCTACTTTAAAAAAAATTAAACTGGGCCTATATCTCATGTGCTATTACACATACAGCCTTGGTATTTCACACATGGACACATCTTACCAAGACCTTTCACATTTGACCATGACCTTGGACCTTGTGACCTTGACCTTGGTGTTTGACCTACTTTTATAATACTTTAACCGGGCCTATATTTCATGTCATTTTACACATACAGCCTTGATATTTCACACATGGTCTCTTCCAACCAAGACATTTCACTTTTGACCATGCCCTTGGACCTTCATCTTGGAGTTTGACCTACTTTTAAAAAAACTTAAACTAGGCCTATATCTCATGTCCTGTTACCTATATAGTCTCGATATTTTACACATGGACACCTCCTACCAAGACATTTCACATTTGACCATAACCTTGGCCTGTGTGACCTTGACCTAGGAGTTTGACATACTTTTAGAAATCTTTAACCCGGCCTTTATCTTATTGTCAGGTTCAATGGGAGAAAACGGTGACTAAGTCCCTTTTCAATCTATTGATCTTTATTCATGTCCAAACAGCACATCTATATATACAAAGTCACAAAACGTACACAGTACAAATACACTCAGTACAAACAACTGCCACGTAATGAATGACGTCATCTGCTTATAACACACAGTTCTCATAACACTAAGTTGCGCAATGACGCCAAATTACTTAATATGAGATGTACAAGTAGAATTTAGAAGTCCGGATTACGAATACAACTTAATAGTTCTATGTTCCAAGTCATGGACACACAGTCCTGCTGGCACTAAGCCCCTGACTTCCAAAAGTTCTTGGTTCAATTATAAAGGCCACCTGAAAGGTTTAAAAACATACTGATAGTAAATATTCACCATGCTATAGGAATACTTAGATTTTGGCAAGATATGTAAAAATGACATTACAAATGAAACATTTGAACAACAAATAACTTTGGCATTAAGGGATTAGAAAAGTCCAGAACGGGTGATATTGTGTCCCTCAGACTCACTCCTGCCAACAATTCAAACAATTGTTTCAATGAAAATTACTTACATGTCCTTGTACATTATGACAATAACATGCTATATGCATAGGTCATTTGCCAGACAGAGCAAAACAGAGAAGAAAAATCCAATGAAAAAGTCGAAAAATTGGGATTTCTCCCAAAACCAGCAACTTTTTCCCCATAACAAATTTTCTCCATTCAAATATGTCAATATAATGTGCAAATTCTAAATGAGGTACTACTACCATCGTACACAGAATAGTGAAAGCGGTAACCGAGATATTCACGAAAACACATGGCATGCCAAGATTTTTGGGTCGGCCATTTTGCAAAAGTTGTTTTCAAAATTTGCACGATGTAATTCACAAGTACTTATAAGGTTTACACAAGCTATTGCATTGCAGCTGTCATACCTGATATCTGTAGTGCGTGTTTCAATGGCACAAAGCAACGATCCATGGACAGTAAACAACTTTTTCTGTTATAAAATGAGTCTACCTATTTTCAGTTTCGGTTTCCACACCTTCCTTCTTGTCGAGGTAGACGAGAAAATTATTCCGCAAATAAAAAAATAAAACATTTGACAAAACATCGCACAACATTGATAAACTATTGTATTGATGATGAATTGTACAAAATTTAGGATAGAACCGATCGTGGAATTTGATACTTGACATCTGAAAAATACGGACTACTTACTAACGCGCCTTACTCATATGCGGCTATATGCCGTGTGTAATTCGCCGGACGTGTAAACAATATGAAAACGGATGGAAACATTTTACAGTTTGGGGTTTAAAAAGGTATATATTCGCTGGCAATTGATCAGAATTAAGAGCATATATAAGTTTAAAGACAATGAATACACGATCCTTCTTCGATTTTCAAAGATTATTGATCGCGTCATTTGTTATTATGAATGATAAGAAACCGGAACTCGTGTTTGTTGACATTTTGAAAATTGGTTCAAAAACTAATTATTTTGTAAATAAACAACTTCCACGCATACTAAACACAATTTAAATGTCTTCTATTCCCATATTTACATTTTAAATGAATTATTAATTGAAATAAGATTTCAACTTGAATTAAGAATAGTATGGTGTACAAAGTTGGTCATTACAAAATTTTATTTTCCAGTTATGTATCACGTTTTTTTCTGTATAGTTTCAATGCAATTACTGAGCAATATTGCTTAACAATCAAAGGGAATATTATACTAACTGTTGATATAATTTTGATAACAAAGAACTTTTATAATGGGTTATACTTTTGAATTTATGGGATAAAACTTGATAGCATGTAAATTGAAAAATAAAATAAGGCCTAAGGTGTCAAGTGACATATGTTGTGGCTGTGGCAACAATTTTTACTTGAATTTAATCGACAGACTTAAAAAAAAATGATCATTTATGATAAAACCGCCTTTGACAGCTTGAAAAAATGACCCCATTATCTAACCATACCTCATGTTGCAAAAAAAAAAAAAAAAAAAAATAGTACCACCGTGAATTACATATGAAAAATAAAGAAATGTCAAACTTTTTTTCGTAAAGGCAGTTTTTCTGAATAAAGAAACTTCGTGTAAGTAGTAGTACTACCTAGATCAGACCTCTGTGTATGTTTTTGTGAAAAACTATCTAACTTCATTCAAGGATAACTATGTTCTCGGTTTTCCAAGAAGTTGTCCTTTTTCGCAATATTTTGATTATGCTGTACAAGGTAAACCAGAATTAAGTCGCTTAACATCTTCTTCTTATGTAGAGCTTTAATTTGATATATAATATGGCATATACATGTTAAGAATAAATGCAAAAATCAACTTCAAATTTTATGTTGATACCGAATTTACATGAACCTTAAACATTGACAAATCTTACTCTATGGTGAATAGACAAAACTCTAGGTCAATGATTACTCTATAATTTGATACTTAAAATCACAAAATCTAAATAGTTTAAAGAAATAAAACAACAAATCATATTTTACTTACAGAAAGAACTTTCAAATTTCCCCAAATCCAATTTAACTTTTACATGTATAACGTGTATTGTTTTTTTACTCAAATACACACTCTCGTGCTCACTCGTGCAGTAAAACATAGGTAAAAATCAAAGCACTGAAAGTGCTGTAAACCGTTTATCTGACATATCTCCCCCTTTTAAAGAAAAAAATGTTTCACATTTTTTCCTTAAGAATTAGGTATGGTGCATGTTATCGCCCTCTTCTTCTAAACTTATTAATCCTGCTGTCCTCTTCACACTTTGTAATTTCAAAACTTTTTGTCTTTCAAAGCAGTCACTTATCTGATGACCAGGTTTCTTACAAAAATAACACAATTTAGGATTACCTTTTCCTTTGTCAGTTTCTACTACATAACCCTTCGCTACCTGTATTTCATCAACATCCTGCTTTCTTCCCTGGTCCATCCCATCATTTTGATTCATGAAAGTAGAATCATGTGCTTCAAGATATTGCTCAGCTAACTCAGACATTTCCTTTATTGACATAGGTTTACGCTCTTTCAGAAATAAAGCAAGATCTCTATCAGACGCATCAAGGAACTGCTCCCTTAAAAGCAAATCTTTCAAAGCATTAAAAGTCTTATCAGCATTAGATAGTTCGACCCAACGTAGCAAATAATTTTCAATACGACTAGCAAACTGTGGAGCACTTTCTCCGATTTCAGGCCTAGATGTTC
The DNA here is from genome assembly GCA_963680895.1 of Fragum sueziense. NCBI lineage: Eukaryota > Metazoa > Mollusca > Bivalvia > Cardiida > Cardiidae > Fragum > Fragum sueziense. Next base: position 28,873,968 of record OY804606.1, on the reverse strand, counting down.
TAAACTTTTGTCTAAATCCCTCTTGTGTTAACTCAAACCTCCTTAGTAAAGCATCTCTCACCTTCTCATAATCATCTGCTTCCGCCTTTGACATTCTACAATATACCTCAAGTGACTTACCTTTTAGCAGTGAACTCAACCTCAGAACCCATTCTTCCTGTGGCCATTCTAACATAGTCGCAACTCGTTCAAATCTCTGCAAATACGCATCTATATCATCTTTACCTTCTTCAAACGGAGGTAACTTTGGACCGTTCATATCAATTTTACTAAGAGAACTCTTGACCTTACCTTCTACATTAATAGCCTTTGCCTTTTCTAATTCAATTTCTTTCTCTTTCATCTCTAACTCATGATTGCATTCTAACTCGGCCAATCTTAACTTGTTTTCGTTTTCAATTTCAATTTGCCTAATATGGTCCTCCCTTGCCTGAGCCCTCTCTGCTCTCTCAGCAGCGTCTTTCTCCCTTCTCTCTTCTCTTTCTAACCTTTCTCTCTCTTTTTGTTCAGACCACTCTCGCAACTCCCTTTCCTTATTAAATTCCCTTTCTAACAATTCTTTCTCTTTTCTCTCCACAAAATTGGTTAACTCTTCTCCCTCTAATCCCAACTCTTTACCTAACATCACCATCTTGGACAAATCCATTTTACAAATCAAATACCCACTGTTTAAGTAAATAAAGAATTTCAAACTAAAGCTAAAATTTAAAGCATCAGCAATACATGTATATGATACAACATCAAACACAATGGACAACTTTAACATCAAACAACCATTGTCATATATAATACACTGTATATTAAGTTGCCACTTATTTAGTCCGCTTGGCACGCAATCAATTTCATGACACAGCCTCTCATTTTGTCAATGTCAATTCACTTCTTCCAAACTCGTCGTTGCAGCGTATCTCAAATACAAGTTTATTTCCCGGAACGTTAATCCAAACTGCTCAGTATATACGAGTATATATATGTAAGAAATTTCGATGCTCACACTATGATAGCGAAACACAGTAATTGGTCCTGGCAGGATCGCCAAAATGTCAGGTTCAATGGGAGAAAACGGTGACTAAGTCCCTTTTCAATCTAAGGATCTTTATTCATGTCCAAACAGCACATCTATATATACAAAGTCACAAAACGTACACAGTACAAATACACTCAGTACAAACAACTGCCACGTAATGAATGACGTCATCTGCTTATAACACACAGTTCTCATAACACTAAGTTGCGCAATGACGCCAAATTACTTAATATGAGATGTACAAGTAGAATTTAGAAGTCAGGATTACGAATACAACTTGGAAGTTCTATGTTCCAAGTCATGGACACACAGTCCTGCTGGCACTTAGTCCTGTCAGGTTACTGTTATTCTGTGTAGCAAATCTTAAATTCTTCTAAGTCCCTATTCATGGTAAAGTGAGGGATAAGCAATGAAAAATAACTACATTATGTTTATAACCACCTTAAAATTACTAAAATACTGATGTGTCAATCAAATTATGACTGTGAAACGTGTTTTTACTACAATTGGCAAGCCTGTCGGCCATCTTGCTTTCGTGTAGGGTTGTTGGAAATTTGGTTGGATTTTTCATAAAACAAGGTAATTTTTTATTTCAAAATTATACTGAAGTGAAAAACAATTGATTTATCTTTCAATTCATACCATTTTTAGATCGAAATTTTGATTTCAAATGTAGTAGTTTGAGGGCTAAACCTCCGAAGTTTTCCGCACGGCGGAAGTGCTATAGACAAAATGGCGGAAATGATAAGACCTGGCATGACTTCAAAGATAAAATATGCCAGGGCTTATAGATAGGACTAGCTGGCACTAAGCCCCTGACTTCCAAAAGTTCTTGGTTCAATTATAAAGGCCACCTGAAAGGTTTAAAAACATACTGATAGTAAATATTCACCATGCTATAGGAATACTTAGATTTTGGCAAGATATGTAAAAATGACATTACAAATGAAACATTTGAACAACAAATAACTTTGGCATTAAACATTGACAAATCTTACTCTATGGTGAATAGACAAAACTCTAGGTCAATAATTACTCTATAATTTGATACTTAAAATCACAAAATCTAAATAGTTTAAAGAAATAAAACAACAAATCATATTTTACTTACAGAAAGAACTTTCAAATTTCCCCAAATCCAATTTAACTTTTACATGTATAACGTGTATTGGTTTTTTACTCAAATACACACTCTCGTGCTCACTCGTGCAGTAAAACATAGGTAAAAATCAAAGCACTGAAAGTGCTGTAAACCGTTTATCTGACACTTATGTTCTATTACACCTACAGCCTTGATATTTCACACCTCCTACCAAGACCTTTCACTTTTGACCATGACCTTGAATATTGCAACCTTGACCTTGGAGTTTGACCTACTTTTAAAAACTTAAACCAGGCATTTATATCATGTCCTTTTACACCTACAGCCTTGATATTTCACACATGGTCACCTCCAATCAAGACCTTTCACATTTGACCATGACCTTAGCATTTGGCCTACTTTTAAAAACTTTAACCTTGCCTATATTTCATTTTACTTTTACATACAAAGCCTTGATATTTCACACATGGCCACCTCCTACCAAGACCTTTCATATTTGGCCATGACCTTGGACCTTGTTACCTTGACCTTGGACTTTGACCTACATCAAATGTAAGCCCTTGAGGGGGCATATATGTTTTACAAACATCTCTTGTTTTAATTGCCCCTACGGCTTCAAATTATTCTGCGGAGAACCATGACCGTGCCGTCTTTAAGGCAACCAAAAACTGTCTGCGAAATGCTTACATTAGTGACACCCAGTTCTCAGATAGATCTATATTTCGGTCAATAGAACCACAAGCCGAACATATCCCGAGGGTTCTTATTTTAAATTTTATGAAAATAAATGTGTTAAAAACGAGATCGAATGTTAGAGAGACAAAATACAACCACCTATAGGAATGGCACAGTAATTTATAGTATAGATTAATTAAGGTAAATAAATCTATAGATAAGCTTGCAGTCTAAATACATGCATACCTACTTACCGCGGTTTGTAGTGTCGCAGTCCTCCTGCTGCTGTCCTGAAGTTTTCTATGTTTTGGGGATGTTGCAACATTTGAAGGAAGAGTATCATACTATCCTCCCTACTAGAAGACAGCTTTAGTAGGTAGAAGAATTTATTAATACGCCTATTTGTAAAACAAATCTAGTATCTTGGCGAGCACGAATAATAGTTGATTGTCATTAATAACCAATACTGCCAGATTTTGGTCATCAAACGTCTCAAATAAAAGAAATAATTTTGGAAAACTTTGATGAAAAATAAGAAGATGCTGATTATCAGAATTTCTCCCATTATTTGTCTGAGATGGTCTTACTAAATGCAGCATACACAAATAACGCCAGTTTAATCATCTCCAAGGACGGGTCCAGGATTTTTTTACCGGGGGGGGGGGGGGGGGTCCAAACCCAAATGACGATCGACTTCACATGTGTAATGTTGCTAACGTTATAAGTGTATGTTAGCCGTTATTACAAACATTACAGTATATCTACCAGCTCTAACCATTGAAACGCACAAGTTCGAATTTGCTTTGCTTTTATAAGTAAAAGTTTGATTTCACAATATCTTTAGAGGGCGTGTAGAGAATTCCAAAGGGGCGGTTTCCGGACCCATCTGACCCCCTCTAGTCTCTAGAGGAAATGACTTTGTCAACTATCCACGAAAATGACACGCTTTTTTCTTGTTGTCGTGTGAAATAGATATCGGCACAGGCTGATAGGATGCTCTTTCCTATTAACCCTTTCCCAAACAATACCTGGTTTTGACGGTCCTAATAGGATAAGCTTAGGAAAACATCAAAGCAAAAGAAGAAAATGCTGATAACCAGCGCTTTCTCCTTTTGCATCAATGTTGTCTGTGCTTAATTTGTTCAGAAATGTTACCGTTATTCACATACATTTAGTCATCTGCATCTGCTTTCAAATTGAACTACCCTTAAAGATTTTCGTTTGGAAAAGGCTTAAGGTATTCTACCCCTAATGAGGTTTGCGCGACGTCGGAATTATTCGGGCGCGGTCAAAAACATTCGGCGGTGAACTTTCCACCGCCAAATGTTGACGACGGCAACCGAATTGGTTCGGATGCGTAACGACGACGCTCGAAAAAAGCTGATGCTTTATGAATCTCAAAATGGCCTTGATTACGGGTATTCTACCTTAAAGCTATTTCACACAAACATTGACGATACTGACTTGCCGGCGGTTCCGGTTTTCTTTGCGTCGACCAGTTACGCCGAGGTCGACATATGTAAGAGGAATCATTTTGTCGAGCAGCCACATAAGAGTTACGTCCAGTCGGAGTGGTCTGTTTCCTTTATCCCGCGATTAAGCAGGTGCACGTTAAGGCTCGCGTGCAGATCTAGCGGGGGGGGGGGGGGGGTCCGGACCCCCCTGGCATTGGCCGAAAATCAAATTTTGACTATATAACGTTAGTATAGGCCTAATGTTACATATTTACCACATTTAAAGCCATCATTTGGGCCTGGACCACCTCATGGAAAAATCCTAGAGGGCTTGGACCTCATAGAAAAAATCCTGGATCCACCCTTGAGGCTAACGAATGAAATCTGACTAGACCCAGGATATAATGGATCAGACAGGTCGGCGATGTGTACAAAGTCGGTCGTTGTCTGTCAGAAGGTCCGTAGTATTCCGACCGCTCGCTGGCGAGTAGTCATGGACGTTTTATCGACTTCTGGGAATCTAGAAATCTAGACGATTGATCGGTTGATAGTATATATATGTCACATAAACACTTCGAAGCACCGACATTTGGGCATTGAGCTTGTAGTTAAATCCTAGAAAAAGAGACGATGAACTTGATATGTGTCGTATATTAATCGATACATCATCCTACAAAAACAACAGTTTCGTAGGATCGACAAGGTGTCGACCAAAGGCAACTCTTAGTTAATATCAACCGATCAATCTACGGCATTTTTAATGGTAGAAGAAGTCAATTTATTATTCAACCCTTTCCCAAACAAGACCTGGTTTTTACGTCCCTAATAGAAATGGCTTGGGAAAACAATGAGACTAAAGAAAAAACTGCTGATAACCAGCAGTTTCTCCTTTTGCCTTAATATTTTCTGTGCTTTATTGTACAGAAATCCTATCTTTAATTTCATCAATATTGTTGTCCGCATCATCTTTCAAATTGGACCACCCTAAAAATTTGTCGTTTGGGAAAGGGTTAAAGCGCCAAAGTCAACTTTCCAATGATCCGCCGGGATAATGCTAGAAGTCTGACAGAGAAGGACCTTTCCAACACATTGGCGCTTTTGGACGCCCCACAAAATAAAGGCTTCGGAAAACATTGTGGAAAATGAAGAAATTGCTTGTGACAAGCATTTTTTCATTTCCTACAAGGTTTTCTACGAAGAAAGACCAACAATTGTTCAATTTCGTTCATTGGAAATTGCTGAATGCAACACGTATTGGACTAGGCTAAAAGTTTGTTGTTTGGTAATGGGCTAATCAATATTATATCGCCGATGTGTCAAACTCGTTTACTTTGCCTTCAAAAATCGACAATCTTTTGATGACATCTTGCATTCTCCCCGCAGAGTGATCGTTAGTTTCTCTCCACATATCATCTCTGCAAGGGGCTACCCCGGCTAGAGTCAACGAAACGTGGTCTACAGAAGGATAACGTCTTTAGTTACTGTGTAACTGTTTCATTTCTTGTATTGTACAATAGAGAAAGAAAATATTATTCTGTTTGCATCAGAAGTGCTCTCAAATTTAAGAATTGATCCACTTAAAATGGGACTATTTTCTTATTTTTCCTTTATTACTGTAGGACTATTTTTATATATTTTTTATATATTTTTATATCCTTCTGATCTCATAACAGAGGCGATATAATTATGCAAGAGCCTCTGTGAAAGAGAGTGGATATCTCACTGGGCCTCCTCTTGTGTACTCTGGGTGCGTGACCGAATTGAATTTAGTTTGAAGTAGAGCAGATGTAAAAAAAATTATGTCAGATTAGTAAGATGTAAGTAAATTGAGATGGGTCCTTTTAAACACCCGATAAAGATGTTATTGAAGAACAAACATGTTTTATTATGTGCTGTTTAAAGGATCCATGACACCGAGAAAATCCTTGGCATTTTCTTCTTCTCCGCTTCAAACCACCTCTGTATTGGTCACGTACAAACGGGCTTATTGAAGATTTTCTGTAATTGTTTTTGGTGCGGGGTGATAGAGCGTTGTATTGCGGGGTAATTGGAAGACAAGTTTTGACACTTTTATTTTTATCCATGAATCGATTATCTATGCAGATAAGTAGGGGTAGTGATATTTTAACTTTGATAATTCAATTCGATACTCCATGCTATGAGTACTCATTTGAATCGTCTCGACGAGACGTTTCCAATGGGAAACTCACAACATAAGGCTTGATGAACAAGAATTAATACACCTTTAAAAGCAATCACCACTCTAATATGCAGTTTTGCCATTAATGGTATTCGTCCTGTGATGCACAGTTCCAAAAAACTAGAGGCCATTCATCGAAACCTATTCACGTAGAAAAAAGTCCAAAGACGCGTTCTTTAGAGCGAGGTTTCTTGAGATATATTGAGGTTCTTAAAAAATGTTTTGGGATAAAGCAATCTTAAGTGCAAGATTTTTGAGATGCTCAATGGGAGGCACCATTACGTATATCATATAGGCTACTTCATGCGGAACTCCTCAGTTAACTCTGTTGAAACAATATAAGAGAGAATTGACCGAGTTGTTCCGAATGTTCCATGGTATTATGGTAATGCTCCATACTTCATAAAAATGGCGTTTGGAACACGTCGGTCGGAATCTAGGTCTTACGAACGCTTTAACAAGAACGTCTTAAGAAATCTTAAAAAAAAAACTTGCTCTAAAGAACGCACCTACAGTGTTTGTCAACCTGTAAAGAGGTAAGAACAGTGGTCATAAATTAAAAATAAATACAAATAGATCAAGGTTTTCTGCAATTTATTTCCATTGCTAGTCAACGTTTTATGCCACGTTTATAACATTTTTTCCAAACAAGACCTGTTTTGGCGCCCTTTAGTAAAAAAGAGAACATATTCATTTGATAACAAGCATTTTTCCCATATTCTCTCTATACTTTTTGTGCATAATTACACAAATATTCCAGTGTAATTGATAACAAGGAGAATTGCGTGACACGGCGATTGTTGCAGGAAACCTTCAATAATTCTAGTAATACCGTTATGTGACCGCTTTTAAAACGGTTTGGAGCAGAGATAGTTGGAAGGCGTTTTGGAATTCCCTGGACGTGGTTAAACAACATCTCATCAAAATCATTGACGACCAAGAAAAAAACTTCTTTGTGGTCAATAACTTTTTGATCTTTTTGATTTTTAATTAAAAGATTATCACATCAATAAATCCTGGAAATTCTACCTTCTCTACTTCAAAGCTTTTTCAAATTGGTCACATATATAACTCTTTCCAAAAGAAGACCTGGTTTTGACGTCCTCTTCAGAAAAGGATTGGGAAAACATTGAGGCAAAAGAAGAAAATGCTGATAATCAGCATTTTCTCATTTTACCTCAATGTTTTCTGTTCTATATTTCTCACAAAGTGTACATTTATCAGTATCTATTTTGTCATCGCCAGCCACTTTCTCAATGAAACACTCCAAAATTTTGGTGTTTGGGAAAGGGTAAAAACAGAAATATTGAAGGTTGTCCGCAGTTGATGTGTCACGGAATTACCCGCCTTATAAATCAGCACTATATATTCTGTTATCAACATTTTGCAATAAAGATCAGTGTTTTTGTCGTTCGGAAAAATGGTTAATCTTCGTGATAATATATACAATGCATGTCTATAGTCTGGTAATTGTATTATGACACACGTTTACAAGTTATAAAGCTCACGATAAATGACCTGGCAGAGTATCTCTAGCTAAAAGCTAGAGATGCTCTGCTTGGTCATTTATCGAGACATATATTCAACCAGCAAGTTTTTGGAATTCCAAACAATTATGATTTTGCTAGTGATTGTTTTAATCATGCGCGTATCTTACACTTTCAAGATTCGAACCAACGTATGCAAAATTGTAGGCTACTGAAGATTAAGAACGTTTTCATCTCCAGAGTATATTATGAAAAATATGTAAACATGTGCCATAACATCGTGACCAGACTATAAATAGAAAATAAAACTGTCATGTGAAAAGGAGCTGTCTCGTTTGTTTGTATATCATACTCTTGTTTCTATTTAAGGTAGAATACCCGTAATGTCGCCATTTTGAGATTAATAAAACATCGTATTGTTTCGAGCGGCGTCTTTACGTATCCGAACCTATTCGGGTGCAGTCGTAAACATTCGGAGGTGGGGAGTTAATTCCGACGTCATGCGAATCTCATAAGGGGTGGGCTACCTTAACCAATTACCAGCAGGTGGTATCCAAAAGTTAGTTAATATATTAAAATATCAGCAAGATATGCAGTTGTAAAGTGACATAACCTTTCAAGAACTCTATTCATTACTTCCTGAAAGATACCTGGATCATTTGTTAAACCAAATGCATGACATTGAACTGGTACATGTAACCATCTATGACGGGCAAAGGCATTTAGACATATCCAAATTCAAAGATAAACAGAATTCATGACAATTTAATGTAAAAGTAAATTTACGTTCTTAGATCTTTCTTTGTAAAAAAAGGCAAATAAAGAAATTGCTTTGACAAACAATTTCTTATTTTCCACAATATTTTCATTTTTTATTGAGTGGCCTAAAAGCACCAATTTGTGGGAATGGGTTAAAATATCAGATTTCACGGCGGTTTAACCATTTTCAAAACAAGAGAATGCCTTTCACCAGTGTTTACCTATTTCTTATATGAAGTACTTACTGAAAGTTTCTTTTCAAGAAGCCCCTTTTTTCATGACATGTTTGTACTTATTTACAATGATCGAATGACTAAAATACACAATATATACAAATCACAACCAAGACAAAACATGTAAATAAGAAATGTTTGTTGTATACATTATTATTTGAGAAACATTGAGAGAAAAAAAGAAATATGCTGAAAGCCAATAACTTCTCATATTCACGCAATATTTCTAATGCTATAAAGTACACATTTTATTTTTAATTGACATCAATTATTTTGTCGTCCACGGCAGCTTTCAAATTGGAATAATGAAAACATTACTCTTTCCCCCAAGCAAAATTTCAAACTATTCCTAATTCAAAATGGCGATGTATTACTATTTGATTTTCCAAACTTACGTCACTATTTACTTGATAAAATCGTCCATATTAGATTCCGCGTAAAAAAGCATTTATCAAGTGGGCAACGGCCATTGACGAAATTATCTGTTTTTTCTGATTCCGTATAACCTCGCCAATATCCGTTTTTGCGAATAACGCCGATTATAGAGGCGTGATTGCATAAAATATTTGGTATCTAATTACGAGGGACGGTCGGAAAGTAGTTGGACTTTTCGTGCTGCTGTCTCTCCATTTGCAACTGTATAAACACATTATATATTGGTGGAATCTACATCCATTTGCCAATAACGTGGTCAGTTTATTTTCAAAGATAGTTGTATATATACAATATTCTGTCCACTTATATGTGATAGGGGTTTCATGTATCATAGGCTATTTGTTAAAATAACAATAAGGGTAACCAAAACAAAAGAACATTCTAGCCATTTTAATCGCGAAGAAGTTCAGTTTTTGAACAATATTATCACAGAAGATTAAATAATTGTTCATTATTTCCAACTTGGGATAAAAACTCAGTCACAGCAGTCATAGAAACGAGCTGGTTCCCCACCTCTAAAGATATTAAGCTTTTGCATTCGGCTGGTAGTCATGTTTGTTGCTTTTGTGGATTCACGAGGAGTAATAGTTATTCATTTCATGTCAAATGGTAAAAACAGTCATTGCCAAGTACAATTCTGAAGTAATTCAGAAAAAAAAAAACAAAGAATATATGCTGAAGTAAACGCGTCCCAGATTAGCAAAGAAAAATGTTTTCTACTTCACGATTACGCACGCTCCCATACCACCGCATCTATAGTGGAGATTATCAACTATTACCAGTGACAAAAGTTGGTTAACTCTTCTTATAGCCCAGACCTTACCCCACATGACTTTTATTTGTGTCTAGAATTGATGAAAATGCTTGCTGGGAAGAAATTTGAGACCAGGGCGCCTTTGATACCGGTGGTTACACAGTACCTAATACAGTGGGTCTACGTCGTGGTTAATAATGGGAATAGTAAAGCTCCTACGATGATGGCAAAAATGCATAAACATAGATGGACAATTTGTTTAAACAGTATAGAAAGAATTTTGTTAAAAAGTTAAACGGTTTTAGATAACTAGTCAAAAGTCCAACTACTTTCCGACCGTCCCTCGTATAACGTGGAATAATTTAAGAAGAGTTACACGTGAAGGTGTCCTAATTTTAGAATCGTCTCAACGACAAAATGCCACTGGATAACCAAAATATTACGATTAATGAACAAATAAATGGTATTTTCTCGCATGAAAAGTCATTATCAGGTATTTCCTATACCTTTGCACATAATATATGTGAATCTATTTCTTTCACGATGTAAAACAACTCACTCAGAATTGAAACCGTCATTGCTTAAAGCACTGTACCACCATTTTCGCAATAGCAAGAAACTAATGGCATTCATACATGTATTTTCTAACCCTGGTTATGCAGATCCCGGAATATTCCAGTCGCTTTGGCAGGCAGAATAGAACAAGGCCAGGCTGCACATATGTGCAGTCTGGCCTTGTTTTCTATACCGCCTGCTTCTTTAAAGTTAGCACTTCGTGGGTTAATTACCACTCTAAACACTGTATGTATGTATTCCAATGACTTCAAATCACCGTTTCTTTCTCCACTGGATCCACTGTGTCTGTCATGTAGTCCATGTGAACATCACCGTTGTTATTGTCTTTCTTGATCACGTGAGGTGACGTGTCACCGGAAGTACCATTGGTGACGTAATGTTTGTCCGGTGCATCCACGTGGTTAGTCAAGGGTTCGTTCTGAAGCGCTAGGTTTGCTTGTAAAAGTCGTAGCTGCTCTGCAGCCGAGTTTTGGTGATTCTTGTGAAATAAATAAGTTGAAAACTGAGGTAATATTGCAAACTCAAAATTGTTTGATAAAACAATAAATAAATCTAGGTGTACATGTCATTCTAAAAATATATAGCAAGTTTAATTAGATCTAGTCATTATCCGACGTATCATAAACAATAAAAAGGAAGCATAATTGTAAGCCTTTTATTATTTTTCGTCCATGTACTTTAAAATAAGAAACGCTTTTATTTAGATTTTGGTGAAAAATTCCAATCAAATATATCTTACATTTAAAAGAAATCTATGTAACATAGCAACGTCACAAAGAGATGATAACTGTTAATATGTTAGGTGTACCAACATGTTACGCTGAATAACGTGTTATCTTACATGCTGCATTAGACCATTTAGTGGCCAGTCATGCTCATTGTGAATTTATGTGTGAATCGAGCCGGAGATCTGGAAAGACAACCCTATTGACAATTTGAGACCAACATGTCTGATTAAGGTATCATAGATTCCATTCGACATGGTGAAACCTATGATTTCATGATAATAAATTTCACGCATTAGCGTTTTAGAATGATTTAATATTTTTACCTTGCAAACATTTTATATCTGTGTACTATGATGCAAGCCATTTTGCATTATGTTACGTTATTTGCAAAATTTGACAGTATTTTTTATAAAAGTCACTGCCATGTCAACTGAAATTGTCTATACATTAATCAGAAAGTGAACGCAATTGTTAATGTAACTTTCTTTTCAACATTTTGGAGAACATCATTTTTAATGATCAGTATACACTCAGTTATACGTCTCAAACGCCATTAAGGTTATTTTTTACCAGATCATTGCCCAATTATGTGTTGCTTTTGATCGTGCATATCGCTTGTGTTGCGTGCCAACATAACAAACGAAAACATGGTTTCAATACAGTATTTTGACGAATCTTTTTCATATTTTTCTTTCATTCTTCTTAACGTATTACTAATGCAGTGTTCATCATTCTCTGCTTTGTTTTATCCTATAAATATGACAAACGTGTCCGCTGTTTTTTCTGTTTCTTTCATAGTTAAGCCTTTGCAAAATGTAAAAGAGGGAATGTTCCTACTTGAAAGCTACACACACCAAAACTGATCTCAAAATACGAGAAGGAATTTGTTCATAGTACAGCATATGATAAATTTTTTCCAAATGAGACAATAGAGAGGTTTCGATTTCAAACTTGTACGTGTACGTGTACGTGTACTTGTAACTACACGTACACGTACACGTTTCTATCTAGGGAAGGTTTCGATTTCCAACTTGTACGCGTACGTGTACTTGTAGCCAGTTAAAAAACTGTACCCGTTTCAAAACTAGAAGTGTTTTTGGAAAGCACCAGCGGAAAAGAAGAAAATTCCAGCATTTTCCCCCCAATTCCAGATCTACCCTTATTGAAAAACTTCAGCACAAAATATTTAAAATGGTCAGAATTTCCTTCGGAAACTTATCTGAAAATGACAGTAGATCTATAAATTTCAGTTTAATAAACTTGATCTAGATCTACTAAGTTTGAATAGGCGTCAACTGCATAAATCCTATGCAGGGTTAGTGGGTAAATACTTGCGGTACTGACTCTATGTACTGGCATAAATTGGGTTAGGAAAGGTCGTTGATACGACCTGTATTAAACACGCTGTAACTTTCAAACTATTCTTGTTAGGATACCACTCACAAGTATATTCTCATTAAAAAATGCATGAATTACCTCATGCATTCATTTAAACACCTAGAAACTGTACCAATTAAGAATAAAAAGCTACAAGTTTTTACTTACGTGTAAACCGGCCTCTACAAGTTTTCGACGTGTAGCGAGAGTGATAAATAATCACAAAGTGATGACGTCATAGTGACGTTTCGCACAAAAATTACTCGTACACGTAGAAGTAGGAGTACAAGTTCGGAATCGAAACCTCTCTAATACTCGTCACCAACATTTTCTTAGTTTGACTTAATATTACCGAAATCTATTTGGGGAGTCAAAAACTTTTTTTAATGGCAAAGTGTCTTGGCATGCATGTGAGTTTGTTAAAATTGAGGACGCGCAACATAAATTAGATTCAAGATTTCAAAAGGTTATTTCTTCTACATACTGAAGGACTTTAATCAAATATTTATGACGCCAACCGCTAAAATGGACCTTCTGGGAAGTGTCAAAGTATCGAATTTTTGCAGCGCGCACTGACTATGGTCAAAGGCTTTTTATCATAAGACTTTTTCGACAAAGATTTTTCCCTATTTTTCGATTACATCCATTTTTTCCAAGTGCGACATCTGGTTAAAAGCTGTCAAGTCTGATCTGTTTCCCTACACGTGGTTGTATTAACTTCCCAGTAGGTCTATTTTGGCGTGACGGCTAACAAATATTAATGTTATATATGTGATAAAGCAAAATTACATATTAGCATTATCGTCGGGCTATGGAAAAAAGCAAGTATGACATTTGAGACCAACATAGATCCATGTAAGCTTTTACATAATCCGAGTCTTCTCTGATGTAAATACGCTATTTGATATTTTGATTTTTCGCTATTTACATCAGAGAGCGTTGCTCTTTGAAAACAGCGGAAAGTTCGGTAACGTTACAAGTAACTTGAAGCTTTGTTTTTGTGTATCATATCGAATCACTCGGTAAAACACTGTAGGGTATAGATCAATAAATCATTTTTTGTCATACCTGACCAAAAATTTCATTTCAAATCGGCCTGCTGGATGAGTATAACCTTTGGTTTTGAATGGAAGGTCAAGGTAAACAAAGGCTGCTCAGGTGAGGGTTGATGCAAAACATTGCCTATTAACCTTTTAGAAATACTTTTTGGTCGTAATTTTTTCAGCAGCCATAACAATAAATGGTTCATTTATCGATATCATCAGGGGTTTTAACGATAGCGTTTAAGATCGGACGGTGAACGATGCGCAACAATTTGTTGCGAACTTCTTGATTTTTTCAAAGAGCAACGCTCTCTGGTGTAAATAGCGAAAAATCAAAATATCAAAGAGCGTATTTACATCAGAGAAGACTCGGATTAGCTTTTACATAGCCTACGCAAAGCCTTGACAATATCCATGTAGTTCTAATATGGTTTTTGTACCTCCTGTAACAACTCTCAGAAAATAAAGTGGACAATTTCTTTTCTGTGCGAAGTCACATTTTAAACTTGGGAGATATTCACCAACTAATTCCCAGTAAACCTTTAAAATTAGACAACAATCCAAAATGTCTCGTCCAATCGAAAGGCTGGTAATACTGAACGTCATAAAAAAGCAATTGAATACGGCCTCTGAATCAATTATGGTCTCAGATGACATAAAGGCCCGTTTTTCAGAGATGCGCTCTTTAGAGCGAGAATTTTTAAGATATCTTTTAAAAGATGTTATAGATACAGCGTTTCTAAGAGAGAGAGATTCTGACCGAGGTGTTATAGATGCTCGATACTTTATACAAAAGACGCCATGGTGACGTTATTTGTTAAAGCAGGATAGGCTACATGTATGGAGTATTGGTAACACTGTGCTATGTGAATTATGGAGAATTGGGAACAACTCGGTCAGTTCTTTGTGTTGTTTCTACAGAGTTAGCCGAGGGGTTCCGCAAGAAGTATAGGGTTCTGGCAATTCACATTAAAAATTTTGTCCTAAAGACCGCTTTATCTTTTAAAAACTAAATCTAAAGAAATCTCAAGATATCTGAAAAATCTCGCTAAAAAAACACGCCTGAGATACATGCTCAGTCTGCATATTAGTTGCTCTTACCGTTCTATCTGCTGACTCTTCATCCTTTATAAAGCGAAATTCGAGAATAAATTACATTTCTCTTACACAAATATATAACAAATTACGTTGAAAAAATATGTTAAATAGATTTTGATTACATTGGCCATATGCAGAGCAACAGAAAAGTGGTGAAAAATGCATTCTAATATTGTTATTTGAAATCTATACCCCTTTGTTGTGGGTACTCAATTGAATATGATATTTGGTGAATAATAGAAAATATTGCAGATTGAAAAGCCATCACTTCCTCTTATATGTAGCACTGCCATGAGAGCAGGTTGATGCTCTTCAATGCTGTCAGAGTCGGCGTCTGACTTGATTGTCACAATTAAGTTTAAAACAATATGCAAGCTAAAGGTCTCGATAAATGACCTGGCAGAGCATCTCTAGCTTTTAGATAGAGATGCTCTGCCTGGTCATTTATAATACTACTAGAGTTATGTCGTCGTTTCTTCTAGGCTTCTAAATAATTTTAAACATTTACAACATTTCTAACAAAAGGAAAACTTTGATGTTATTGGCAATAATGAGTGGCATAACATTAACGAATTACTGTACATAATGTTGATAGTCTCGAGAAAAAATGTTATATGATTGATAATCTCCAATAAATTTGTTATTGACAAACATTATGGCACCATACTTGTACAAAACGCAGGGAAATAAAACAAGTAAAGATGTGTTTTACACGTGTTTGTCGATTGGCATTTCATCCTCACGTTACACATTCCCCTTAAGTATCAATGACTATATTTCGTAATTTTTATGTAAACAAGGACACCCGAATATTAGCATTTTTACATCGCAAACGCGGCCCTAGGTTGTTGGTATCATTTCCTTTTCTTGAAGAGACACTAAACTTTGGTTAGACAAATTGATTTTTGGCAAATAGCTTAAATATACACAAATATGGTTTTAAAAAATTAAGAATATGGATGTATAATTAAGAATATGGATGTATAAAGAATGCTTCAAGATATAACTGCATTATTATCTGGAGATAGCGGAGCTTAGTATGTTTTGATAAAAGTTAACCTTTGCCATTTCAACGAAATCAAATAATAGAATAATCTAGTCACGATATTATGGCACAAATTTACAAATTTCAGCTATATCAAACAAGGAAAAGGCATCCTTAATTTTCAATACAATTTGCTTGCGTTGGTTCGAATCTTGCAGGTACAACACTCAAGCCATCGCATGCAAAACTACAGTTGTTTGGCGTTCGATACTAGTACTGCGTTGTTTACATGTGTGAGTTTTGTAAATATGTACCATGTTAACATGATCGCACTTTAGAGAAAGGGCAACGGTATGAGATACCGATGCGTCTAATTCTTTGTTTTCTCCCTTCTTTTTTTGTTCCTATCTTTCTTGACGAGATAAACTTGAGAAAATATTAACGATATTCAGGAAAAAACTAGCAATTTTCTAGATTTAGACTACGTATGTATAAACCGTGTTGGCAATTTCGACATGGTGAGAATTGTAATTGATTATTGGCAAGAACACATCGTAGCTTTTCAACAAAACTTCGTAACTGCAGCTTGTTTAAAGCTGCAGTTACGAGGTTTTTGTTGAAAAACAGCTATATCAACAATCCTTGGAGGTTTCAAATCAGATATCATCCTCGACATCCGTATTACAACCACTGCAGCAACATTTACAATTGTCCGCATTCCATGCGCATGTGCAGGTACACATATGCATATCCGCTTCCTGTTGCTGCTGTTGACTAGTGCCGCCATTTTGTTTTGACGTTTTATGGTCGTCGTAACCCTGGTCGGAGGAGGAGTTTTCACAAAACACGTGACCTGTGAGGGCGGGGCACATTTTGTTCCGTAAAGCTCGTAAAGGGTGTACCTCTGTTCCGGAAAGGAAGAACGAAGATGTCCGAGAGCTTCGGCGTCTTCCGGTACCGTGCTTCGTGTGCCGTAGTTTAAATCGATACCACTTTTGTCGGATAACCCGCCGTACCTTAAAATATAGAAATGAAAATAAGTTAGGCTTTGGGAAAAACCGTCGCTTATGTTCAGAAACCACGTAATTGCAGTTTAAACAAGCTGCATTTACAAAGTTTTTGAAGAGCCAAGACGACATTTTTTATTGAAAAGGACGATACTCGCTTGCACACAAACAGTCATTCGGTGCAACTTATTTAGATCGAGGTAACGATTCTTGACAGTACAAGGAAATCTAAAGCATGTAGTTGTACTCAGCGGTGAATGTAATGTCTGGTCTTATTCGAAAATTACTCAACAGACATACCGATTGGCCAAAAACACAAGTTTTGTCATATCGGGTTGTTTGTTTCATATGTGATTCAGAGAACAATTTGTACTCCTATAAACGTACATTTTAGTAAATCTATTAGATATAATTCTGATGTATGTGGATGAATCATAAGGCGTGCCAAATCAAAAGCTATCTTGAAGTATGTAAACCTAATACATGAAAAGCACATAAGACTCAGCAGAGGTAAACCAGATGCCTTATTTGGAAAGTAAACATATAGTAAAATAGGAAAAACAACATTGATTCAGAAAATTTGCTAGGATTGAAAAGTTTTGATCCGTATCAGTCCGCGAAGACAGGCAATGACTTAATTAACCCTTGCCCAAATGACAAAATATTAGGGTGATCCAATTAAAAAGCTGCTGCAGACGACAACATGGGTGTAGTAAAAGATAGGAATTATGTACAATATAGCATAGAAAATATTGAGACAAAAGGAGAAACTGCTGGTTATCAGCAGTTTCTTCTTTTGTTTCAATGTTTTCAAAAGCCCTTTCTATTAGGGACGTCAAAACCAGGTCTTGTTTGGGAAAGGGTTAAACTTTTCACACTTGCAAGAATGTGTCTTTTAGCGTGATAGGTCAAATAGGAATTCCTGGCACAGTTATAATTATAGAAGGAAACTCAAATTACTAACAAGAGCTGTCCGAAGACAGCGCGCTCGACTTTCTAAGTTGCTTAGTATAAAGGGGGCATAACTCCAAATATAGTGGAGCCAGGGTCATGGGCCCTGGTAGTAAGGTAGAGGGTGTGATGGTGAATAAGTATTCCAAGTTTGTGTTGAATCCCTTTGATATTATGGAAGTTATTGATGTTTGAAAAAACTTTAACCTTTGTTGCAACGCCAACGCCAACGCCAACGCCGACGCCCGTGCCAGTATAAGCTCTCATTTTCTTCGAAAAGTCGAGCTAAAAACTATTGATCAGACTTTTAGACATACCTCTCCGTTTAGGAAACAGTAGAGAACTGACACGAAGATTCCCTGAAAATATAAAGCAAAACAAGCTTTTTTCATATCAGCTAGAAATGTATATAGATGTTTACAAAAAGTGTTTTGATGACATTAAAGGATAAATTAAGATATATATAGATCTACATAGTAAAAAAAGTTTAGCAACAAAATGTAAATATCTTAAGCAACCAAAATATTTTGTTTTAAGATGAAATCAAACGTTTACACGATGGATTATAGCTAGAGAATACAAACATGTGAATTTTATACCGCCATCGCGTGCATCTCGCACTCCAGGGCCCCGTATTACTAAACATCTTACGATCAAATTTTTGTGTAAACTGTGTAACAAGACATCTGATTGCACGAGAAATCCGACTGAGCCAATCAGGGCTGTTGTTACAAGTAATTATGCAAAAATCAAACGTGCGATCGTTAGTAATACGGGCCCCTGGGTGCGCATTTCCGGTTTTCATGTTTCCGATGGTATTCATGTGTATGGAGCATAATTTTAGAAAACATTTAGGTGTGAACATAATCATCTTTGCCCAGTATGAGAAAGGCCACTAAAAAGAAAGAGTTTTCTGCAACGCTGTGGGACTACGCTATGGGTTTACGTTAGGAGGACGTTATATCGCTAATGTGTTCCTACGTGGCGGAATCGGCAATAAAGATGTTTTTTTTTTTTAATTTTGCGTATCTCCAAGCATAAGTGACCGTTTGAGGATGTCATGTGAGCCAGAACTTAGTGGTTTGAGATAGGCCCGGTCAAGGACGTCGACGAAAAACGCTACGAGACGATGACCGTCATAATTTCTTAACGTCACGACAAAGATGTTCCATATCAGCACACAAACTTGCGAGTGGCTTCCGCAGGAATTTTGACATAGAGTATCCACACTTACCATCCCTAATCGTATCCACAGACGAAGGGATACTAGACGTTGGTAATACGTTGTAATTTCTTTTACGCTACACCATGAACGCACCAGACTTGTCTGGCATAGACTCCTAATTGCTTTAAGCGTAAACAAGTTGATGTACTCACAAAATCATACCTTTCTTCCTGATTTGTCACCCACAGAGCACATATGGTGCATTTAAGGAAGACGTGTACGTGATCGTAATGACGCAAATGACGTTCAGTCATTTAATAAAGTAGTGTACAAACAATTTACGTGGATAAGAAATCGTTTCTCTGCTTTTCTTGTTCGAAAATGACCTCATAATCGATACCGAATTTTGTTGTGACTTTTTATTTTGACCCTTCACCTACGTCAAGACAATGTTTCTCACACAATATTTAACGTTACCACAAAGCTACCCTTGAATGTTGTGCGTAAATGTATATGCTAGAATGTATATAACGGTTGTGAAATAAATATCACAGGAAATACATGTTTTCAATTAACAAAGTCAGTGTTGCTAAACTTTTTTACATGGTATATCTTTAAAGTTAATATATTGAAGTACTTGGTTAGGTGGAAGTATTACATTTTCCCGCCATCTGTCAGATTTTGTCCACTGAACGTCCGCACTATAAACAAAGATCAAAGTGAGTTCTGATTGGTCAATAATGTAATAATTTAGAATAAATTTTCTTTATTTATAAAATTTGATATTTTGGCGAACAATTGCAGTATTTTTTAAGAATTTAGAACATTTTGGCACTTCAAGAGTTATTTTTAGACATGGGTGTATATTGAGGAAAGGCCAGTCCAAATGACTGCCCGAGGAGGGTCATGTCAAAAAAGGTAAAAAAGTCTGTGATAAAAGGGATCATCCCATATTAAAATTGCTTTTCTTTTGGATGTATGAAGGGTTGTTCTTGAATTTGAGGTAAGCCATAACATTTTTGCGGACACATGGGCTGAGCTATAAGCCAAAACGTTATAATGGTCGGCAATGGGGAACGTATTTACTTCCATCTAACCTTGTGGTGGAAATAAAGTAAACATCGTTGCTTTTTAACAAGAACTACCTAACAACAATTTTTTTAAACAAGAACAAGAACAAATTTTAATTGATTAGACTTGAACCACTCAATTCATCGTCTACACAAATATATACTGAGAGGCAAAAGAAAGTATACACTTTAAGTTTTCGATATCTCTCTTAATATCCATCATATCAACTTAAAATTTTGTTCTTCTCATTTCTACTTATATACCAATAATACTGTGTTGTTAAAATTTACCTAAAATTGCTTGATTTCCCATACTCTTGCTACATGCTGATTTTGCAAATTTTGCAAGTGCTACTTAGTGGATCATCAATTATTGCTGTTAATCCGTATATCATTCCTCTATTCTTTATCCCAATAAATCACAAAGTTAAATTTTCTCTAACATTATAAAACAATTCTCCGTGGATGGTAGAAATCGACAAATGTGCCGATTTTCGCCATTAAGGCCCATTTTTCTGTGACGCAGCCAAATATGTAAGAAACGTTGCAATATATACACTTAGTCAGGTAGAATAGGAACATTCTGTGCAATTTTATCAAAATCCGTCTATAAATTTAGATGTAGTCATGCCAGCTAACTTATATGCATCAAGCCCCCTTTTGCCATGACGCATCGCAATATGGAAAATCACTAACTATGAACACTATGCACTTTCTGTGAAAAATTCATTCAAATCCGTTCATAAGTGTAGGGATTATGTCAACTTGAATGATTGCAATAATTAATTCATTAAATCCCCTTTTTATACGCCCGTCGAAGACGGGACGTATTATGGGATCACCCGTGACGTCCGGCGTCCGGCGTCCGGGCGTCCGGCGGCGTCCACTTCTTTGTCCGGAGCATAACTCTGTCACCTTAAGTCCGATTGACTTTAAACTTGGCAGTTATATTTTTCTCATCATTACGGAGTGCAGTGCACAAGAACCATAACTCTACCTGGCTTATTTTTTGAGTTATTGCCCTTTGTTGTTTTTCATACTTGAATCTTGTCCGGAGTATATCTCTAAAAGTATAATAGCTAGGATCATGAAACTTCATGGGTGTATAGATCTCACAAAGGGGGAGTGCAGTGCACAAGAACCATAACTCTACCTGGCTTATTTTTTGAGTTATTGCCCTTTGTTGTTTTTCAAACTTGAATCTTGTCCGGAGTATATCTCTAAAAGTATAATAGCTAGGATCATGAAACTTCATGGGTGTATAGATCTCACCAAGAGGGAGTGCAGTGCACAAGAACCATAACTCTACCTGGCTTATTTTTTGAGTTATTGCCCTTTGTTGTTTTTCATACTTGAATCTTGTCCGGAGTATATCTCTAAAAGTATAATAGCTAGGATCATGAAACTTCATGGGTGTATAGATCTCACCAAGGGGGAGTGCAGTGCACAAGAACCATAACTCTACCTAACTTATTTTTTGAGTTATTGCCCTTTGTTGTTTTTCATACTTGAATCTTGTCCGGAGTATATCTCTAAAAGTATAATAGCTAGGATCATGAAACTTCATGGGTGTATAAATCTCACCAAGGGGGAGTGCAGTGTACAAGAACCATAACTCTACCTGACTTATTTTTTGAGTTATTGCCCTTTGTTGTTTTTCATACTTGAATCTTGTCCGGAGTATATCTCTAAAAGTATAATAGCTAGGATCATGAAACTTCATGGGTGTATAGATCTCACCAAGGGGGAGTGCAGTGCACAAGAACCATAACTCTACCTGGCTTATTTTTTGAGTTATTGCCCTTTGTTGTTTTTCATACTTGAATCTTGTCCGGAGTATATCTCTAAAAGTATAATAGCTAGGATCATGAAACTTCATGGGTGTATAGATCTCACCAAGGGGGAGTGCAGTGCACAAGAACCATAACTCTACCTGGCTTATTTTTTGAGTTATTGCCCTTTGTTGTTTTTCATACTTGAATCTTGTCCGGAGTATATCTCTAAAAGTATAATAGCTAGGATCATGAAACTTCATGGGTGTATAGATCTCACTAAGGAGGAGTGCAGTGCACAAGAATTTTAACTCTACCTAGCCTATATTTTGAGTTATTGCCCTTTGTTGTTTTCATACTTGAATCGTCCAGGGCATATCTCGAAAAGTATAATAGAACTTTTACCAACCCGCTCCCCCTGTTGACATAAAGCAGTGTTACGGGCGTATCTTGTGACAGTTTGACACCTTGTTCTATGATGCTGTGCGCTATAGAAAAACCTTCGGATTGGAAGGAAGGACCTATTGACGGATAGACCAAGAGGTTAACATCAAATAAACAACCACTTTCGGTGGCGTTTAAAATCGTAATGATACATGAATCGTTTTCTCAGAAATGATGCAAAAACTAGAGTGTATACTTATTTTTGCCTCTCAGTATATTTACATACATGTGGTAATGACAGAAAAAAGCTGTGGTTCTGAGTTTTTTGTTAATATTAAGCATCGATATAAAATATATGGTTAAAAATGCATATTTTTTTATAAAAAATATTCGTAAAATATCACCGAGGACAATTGTATGCTATATTTATTGGATTAAAAACGTATACATTTCTTTACCAAAAGGTTAGAAAACGGTTCGATTTAATTCATACTTTCATTACCACTGTATAATTAACGTATCAACCTGTCCCACAAATAAGCACCTTGCAAATGTTACGTAACCACAAATTCTCTGTACAGCTGGCATCTTGGCATTAATTTCAGGGCCGAAAATTCTTTCAACTTCAATTAGATATATCTCAGAATATGCACTGTCAATTTTGAAAATTTAATATATACAATTACTAACATGTAAATTATATCTTTAATTTGACATTATTCTATACTTTTTATCATCGTTTTTATATTTCATTTTGTAATGGTACTTCAATAACCATACATTAATTCTGAACTGCAATCATCTCCATTTACATATTACTATAGATTAAAGGCGTTCCATCCATCATTAGATACCAAACATTTCATGCAGCTTCGGACGTCATCCGTGGCAACGCACATTGACGCGGGCATATATGTAGTGCCTAAGTTTGGGGGTCTTGCCCGATTTCGAAATAGCGCATGCCAAATTTCGCAACTAGGCACGAAACTTTGCCCACTTTAGAAACTGGGCACCCATTTCCGAGGATAAACACCGTGGAGTTATAAATTTATACATGTAAGATCAGTCTAGTTTTCGCATTAAATGTATTCCTTTTAGACGAATTATTTAAAGTTAGGCCGTCTTACCTGTGAAGAGTGTAATATAGCATTAGTAATATGGTATGCGTCTTTCAGCCCCCCCCCCCCACACACACACACACACTTCGTCTACAGGCGTCGTTATGAATATCACATTTGTCTAGTCATCCTTGGTAACAAAACTTGAGGAAGAGATACCTTCTTCAATTTCGGTTTCCAAGGATGACTCCCGAAGTTGCACTAAATAATTGGCAACTAACGATGGACTGAACACCTTAAAAGTTACGTCGACTTACCTGTGAGGAGTGTAATATAGCATTAGTAATGTGGTAGGCGTCTTTAAGTCCCCCTTCGTCTACAGGCGTCGTTATGAATATCACATTTGTCAAACCAAGTAACGGCATCAGGACCACTGTTGCCTTTATAGCTTTTCTGAAATGGACAAAAAAATTTAAGGAACTCCACCCCTAATGAGATTCGCACAACGTCGGATTTTTTTCGTGTGTCGTTATTTTAAACATTCGTTGTGTATTTGGACCTATTCGGGCGACGTCGTAATCCCTGAATCTCATTAGGGGTTGACTATCTTAAGCGAGTCTGAAAAGGGGGTTATAATGGCATTTGAAAGCATTATAAATCAACATGTATCCAGATCAGCCTGCGTCCACACGCAGTCTGACCAGAGGCGCGTTCGTTAGAGCGAGATTTTTTAGATTTCTTAAGGTGTTTTGAATAAAGCGTTTTTAAGACCGAGACTTTGACCGAGCTGTTCCGAATGCTCCATATTTATACAAATGACGTCATCATGACGTCATTTGTATAAAGTATGGAGCATTCGGAACACCGCGGTTTATGAATTATGGAGTGTTCGGAACATCTCGGTCAAATCGCTTTTATATTGTTTGTACAGAGTTGACCGAGGGGTTCCGCACGAAGCATAGGGTAATGGCGCCTCCCATTGAGCGTCTTAAAAATCTTGCTCAAAAGAACGCTTTATCCTAAAATATCTTAAGAAATCTCAAGATATCTCAAGAAATCTCGCTCTAAAGAACGCACCTCAGGACGGGTCCGACTGGTGTTGCTTTCTAATACAATGCATCGATACTCGTAGTTCCTTCGTGGCATGTGCCAACTGAATCAAGTATCCTCTCCTTTCAACTCGACATTTTCTTTGCCACATTGTACAGAAGTTCTGTCTTAAGTAAAAGTCGGTGTAAATGGAAAACTTCGTATGTCGGTTTTTGCGATTTTCAAAGTACAAACTTGTGTGCCCAGTTTAGACAACTTTCCCAGGTTTTGAGATTTTTACCGATCAGTATTGTTGACACATTATTTGTGAACAAAATGTCCAAATTTCAAGGAAAACATTTCAGTTTAGGAAAAGTAATTACACCCTTTTCCCTCCCCTTTAAATTTTTTCCAAAATCGAGATACGAGGTTTTGCATTTACAACGACGAAGACCCTTTTTGTTGCATGCATCAATTCTAAAATTGGACCACCCTAAATTTTGTCGCTGGGGAAAGGGTTAATCACTGTGCACTAAGGTAATGAGAGAAAATTAACGGATTTGAAGAAGTAGAGACTTTAATTTAGTGACGAAATTATACTGTCATTACTGCTAACTGACTCGTTATTGGAGGAGCACATTGTCCCAAAATTGATTAAACCCTTTCCCGAACAGCAAAGATGTGTACCGTCTAAAATTGAAAGCGGCTACAGACAACAAATGCTATATTGGTGAAGATAGAATTTGCATGTGTGTAAGGTATACTACAGAAAACACTAATACAAAAGGAGAAATGCTGAACCATTGATCAGCATTTACTATTATTTGCCCAATGTTTTAAAAAGCTTCAAATACTAGAGGCGTTAAACCCAGCTCTTTCTTGGGAAAATGTTAAGGTCGATAAGACTTTGCTGACGAATTGCAAACTACTTTTCAAAATTGAACAAGATCAGTGTTCCCGTCCACATTTTAAGCAAGTCCAAATTTTCGCTGTCTGGTAATGGATTAAGCTACTTACACAATGTTGAAAGAAAACAACGTGGAAAATGAAGAAATTGCCTATGACAAGCAATTTCTTCATTTCCCACAATGTTTTCTACGAAAAAAAAAATACTAAAAACTATCATATTTGATTCACTTGAAATTGCCGTAGTCAAGATCTTTAATATAGACCAGTCTGAAATGTTGCCGTCTGGTAATGAGTTATGCAAAATACTTACACAATATTGGCAGATTCGAGTCTGTTGTTTGATCGTAGCTTAGATACCAGCACTCGAATGATATTGACAAGAAAGAGAATGTTTAACTGAAATGAAACAGAAAAAATACATAATATTGATGAGGGAGAAAACGTAACAAAGGACGTTTACAATATATGTTGTAAGCAATTTTGGAATTGAGCATTTTTAAAAATTGCTTAAATGTCAAGGAACTCATTTTGAGCAATTTGAAACTGCTCAAAATCCAAGGTTGCTCATAACATACTATTTTTAAAAAGACTAATTTATCTATACAGAACAATTCAATCAATTTCCATATTGCTTCAGTTCAAATAATGCTTACAAGATACTATACACAAACGATGCTGTCCGCACTTCAATTTTGTCTCGGTTTTTAAAGGCTTTTCTTTTGCATACACATTCAAATAAGATCTATTATATATATGATATACGGATAAAGTACTTACCACAATGGCGCACAAGAAGGGCACGACGATAATATTGTAGTATTTTAGTTTTGAATAATCGTACCAACAAGTTTCATGGTGTAAATAATGTAACACGGTCGACCACGAGCCCACAAACAACGCCGGTAACACTGAAATGTGGATAGAAATTTGTACCATTAAGGTTGTGCATCCCTTGTGAGATTCGTGTCGGGATTATTCGGGCGACGTCGTAGACATTCGGCGGTGGAACGTTCCACCGCCGAATGTTTACGACGTCGTCCGAATAGTTTAGTTTTGAATAATCGTACCAACAAGTTTCATGGTGTAAATAATGTAACACGGTCGACCACGTTCCCACAAACAACGCCGGTAACACTGAAATGTGGATAGAGTTATGAATCATTAAGGTAGTGCACCCCTTATGAGATTCGTGTCGGAATTATTCGGGCGAAGCCGTACACATTCGGCGATGGAACGTTCCACCGCCGAATGTTTACGACGACGTCCGAATAGTTTAGTTTTGAATAATCGTACCAACAAGTTTCATGGTGTAAATAATGTAACACGGTCGACCACGACCCCACAAACAACGCCGGTAACACTGAAATTGGTTTAAAAAGTATCACCAAATTACTTAATTTACCAAAGTATACTGAACGGAAAAAAAGCTTTCCCAAAAATGTGTTGTTCAAGGGTACCACCTAGATGTTCAAATATATAGACTACAATCATGAAGCATAATTTAATACTGGTTTTGTTTACAACATACGAGTATGTACAGTCTTACTTGGCCAAAGTTTCTTTTTTGGTTCAATATAATCATTTGCATAACAAGAAGTTATACTGAGGCGTTAATTTAGAAAAGTAGTTTTTAATTGGACGTCCGAAAGGACGTACAATTCTTATAACCACTTTTGGACAGGCGAAATGGGTTTTCATTACCAAAAAACCCTTTCTCAGACTCAATTGCCAGT
The DNA here is from genome assembly GCA_963680895.1 of Fragum sueziense. NCBI lineage: Eukaryota > Metazoa > Mollusca > Bivalvia > Cardiida > Cardiidae > Fragum > Fragum sueziense. Next base: position 28,846,957 of record OY804606.1, on the reverse strand, counting down.
TGACCAAAATTCAAAATAGATTTTGCGACCATACAGGAAAACTGTCGTATCTTTTCCTACTTTCTATGTGTTCTCTAACAAATACTATAAGATTCGTTGGCCGATTCAATTCATGCCACGTCTTAACTAACTTTACGATCTTTTTTCGATTTAATCATTTTCTTGTAGTTTTTTGACTTTCGTAATATTTATTGTGTAAAGGGTAAGATCTTTAGAAAGCGATACATGCATACACTATGGTTATAATGTAAACAGACACCCTATATCATCAGCAGCAGCGATAGCTCAAACGGGAAAGGATTAACATCGCAACCTTTTTTCAGTTTGAAATTTGGAACGCCGTTGGTTCAAAACCAGTTCGGATTATTTCTTCTGTAAAACGTTTGTTTTTCTTGATGTGTTTACTGAAAACACACATTTTAGAATGATTATATTCTGTTTTAATTCGGGAGAAAGGGCGGAGCCAAATAAACGGTTCATTACATTTAGCTTGAGGAGAAACAGCCTTGCCGCTTAGCGGTAAATCGTCGGTATTATTGCAAAACATTATAACTACAGTGTGTATCAGGCTGTAGTTACGAGGTTTTATTACAACACATTTTACAATTGAACATTCTTTCAATTTCGAAATGTGTTCATGCTCGTCCCGCACGTTTTTCTCTTATCTCAACCAAAATATCGAGCAGTAAACTCGTCGAATAACCTCTTTGCTTAGACACACCCTTTCAGGTGAAAAAATTGGATTATACCCAATTTGTGTATGATAGGTTCCTTTTCTTTGATCATTGTTGTTTAAGTCTTTGACATATTTAAAGGAACGGGGTTTCCACGAGACGTACTTTGGAACCAGGGTTTTGAAAATGATTATCGGGGAGTGAGTTCATTTCGCAACTCGGGTTCGACTCGATGACAAATCGGGTTTCCATCTGAACAGCCTCAGATGAGACACTAGTGAAATCCACCTATTCAGAAAAATAGTTGCTCTTACGAGTTGTTTTTTTTTTTCTCCAGCATCTGTATCACTGATATTCGACAGTATCATGACCTATTTACATACTGATCGATGATCATGACAACAATGATTATTACTAGTATAAGACTAAGTGACAGCGATCTGTATTTATTTCGTTTAAGAGACCCGTTTACGTGTATTGAGCTAAGAAGATGAAGCAATGGGTCTGCAACAGATGGTACCTGGATGATCGTATGAATATGTTTACAGATAGGGACATTGCTATTCTCAAATTTTCGTTGATAATGATATGAAGATTTAAATTGCTTATTGTACTCCACTGCCATTTTCCCGACGGCACGTTCCCAATTTCTTCTTTTTATGCACATCTGTAGATGTAAGGATGCTGCGGTAGTACTTGTATGAGGAATCCATGGTTAGGTGCTCCAATTCATCTGGTATTTTGTTTCAGGAAAAGTATGTATTGAATTTGTTTTGTAACCACAACCAGGGAAAACTGCTACCGTGTTTTTTTCTTTTTTTACTCTAAACAGGAATGAAAATCAAAGTGCTTGGAGCACTATATTTAGACGCCTCTCATTGATTGAGCGGAATTGTATGTAAATGATCGGCGATTCATTACTTTATTTCGTTGAATTTGTGTTAAGATCGATTCTAAATCACTGCGGTCGTTTTTTCGCCAACGATGGTGGAGATAGAAGTCGAACAAGAGTGCCATGGTCACAATATACGCCGCCACTTATAAAACTTGAGACAAAAAAAATGACATTGACAAGGATTTATAAATATTCACACAAAAACCTGTAAAAAGTTGTGTTCACAAAAAGGTTTTTATAAATATCCAGTCAAAAACCTGGAAGGAATTGCGTTCACGAGACTGAAATATCATTAAGCCCCAGAGACTAAGTTTTAAGGGGGCATAACTCTAGAAAAAATCAATGAACCATAAAATCCTTCCTTCATGCAAATCTACCAATTGAGGTGATTGACCAAGTGTCATTAATATCCAGCCATAAACGTAGGAGGACTTGCGTTGACAAGGCTGCAATTTCAATAAGCCCCACAGACTAAGTTTTAAGGGGGCATAACTCAGGCAAAAATCAATGAACCATAAAATTCTTCCTTCATGCACATCTACAAATTGAGGTGATAACATTGACTAAGTTTCATTAAGATCTAGCCAGAAACTTAGGAGGAGTTGTGTTGACAAGGCTGCAATTTCAATAAGCCCCACAGACTAAGTTTTTAAGGGGCATAACTCAGGCAAAAATCAACGAACCATAAAATCCTTCCTTCATGCACATCTACCAATTGAGGTGATAACATTGACCAAGTTTCATTAAGATCCAGCCAGAAACTTAGGAGGAGTTGCGTTGACAAGGCTGCAATTTCAATAAGCCCCACAGACTAAGTTTTTAAGGGGCATAACTCTGGCAAAAATCAACGAACCATAAAATCCTTCCTTCATGCACATCTACCAATTGAGGTGATAATATTGACCAAGTTTCAACAAGATCCAGCCAGAAACTTAGGAGGAGTTGCGTTGACAAGAAAAGTGGACGGACGGACGGACGGACAGACGGAGAAGATGACGCCAATATACGTCCGCCTCCGGCGGCGTATAAAAAAAGATGATTAAAAAGAACAAAACAATGTCTGAGTAGAATTCGAACCCAGGGCCTTCCGGATATAACATGTGTAAAGAGTACAAGGTGAGTGCTCTTCTAAGTGAGCTATCGCGGCTTTCATTTATGTAGCGCGTTGGCTTACATTTTGAATAAATTGCTTTGTAGCGTACTTTATAAAATCAATGAAAAGTATAACTGACGACAATACTCATAGTAAACCGAAACAAGAAGACAAAAGTGCTAATCGCATGGCCTTAATTGAATTTGGTAATCAAATTAATAGTGATTATTCATAGCGACAAATCAGTTGTCTTGAAACGGCAATCAAATCAATTTGAAGCCTGAGAAGGGTTTTCTGGTATTAAAGCCGATTTCGTATGTCCGAAACCGATCTTATAGAATTAAACACAGAAGAATGAATAAAATATCTTTCGTTCATGTACAATCCCGCTCAATCAATCAGAGACGTCCAATTACAGTGCTCTCAGCACTTTGATTTTATATTTGTAACTCTATTGATCAGGATCCCGCAATCAACATAGTAATTACAAAAATGTGAATAGAAAAGAAAACCATCATTGTTCAATTACAAAAGTAATCAAATGACAACCTACGATTTTTATTTAACAAATACGTAGGCCTACAATGGACATTTGTTCAAAACTTTCTGAATCGGAGCGATTATTTACGGAAGATACAAAGTGCAAGACAGTCCATAATTCTAGTGCCTTATTTTTTTGCATCGGAAAATAGCAACACAACAATAGCGTTAAAAACAAACTCATAGCTACAACTTGACAGTGCAAGACTACAGCTGCATGGTTTTTGAAGAAAAACAGAGATGATTTAGTTACACATATTTTGACGACCAAAAAACGCCGTAACTACAGGCCATTTTGTCTGTATTTACATCATATTTGATGGTCATCTGTTTTTCCTAGCGTTATTTACAGTGTACAATATCCGTCCAATTTGCCCCACTTGTGTCGCCAATTAACCCAGTAATAAAACAGTAATTGACATCTCGAGAACCGCTACTGTACATATTGAAAATATTGGTGAAGAAATTAAGGCAAGCGTGTGAAGGTTTGACAGATCTACAAACTAACAGTATTGCTTGATTTCTATGAAATTGTTTCAATATAGAATTTTGAGCCGAAATATGTAAAAAAAAGTTACTTAACCCTTTTCCAAACAAGACCTGGTTTTGAAGTCCTTATAGAAATGGCTTGGGAAAACAATGAGACAAAAGAAGAAACTGCTGATAACCAGCAGTTTCTCCTTTTGTATCAATATTTCCCTTGCTATATTGTACACAAATTCTATTTTAAACAAGGTCCAATTGTCATCCGCATCAGCTTTTGAAATTGAAATTATGAAAATTTGCCGTTCGGGAAAGGGTTAAAGCATTTGAGACAGAAATGTTTCAAGATTAATATGTACCTAAGTGGAGTCAGAACGGGACCAATGCTGCTCTCTCATGGTTGATACATGCCATGAAGAAGCTATTGGAGAAAATCATGGCCCCTGATCAGATTGTGTGTTTACCCTACGTTGTAGGTACTCATTACACGAGACGATTCTAGAGTACCCACAACATAGGGTTTTAATTTAACAAATTTAATACACGTATTGCATTGTGAAAAAACACAACATTGCCCCTTTTTACGATTATTTGTAGATCAGGCCCCGGTTTCTCGAAAAAACTTAAGTATTTTCTCATGAGAACATGCTCAACTTCAAAGGAATACTCTCCTACGTTGGAGGGTATTCGATTGAAGTTCACGTGGATTTCGTGCGATTTGAGCACGGTGCTCAGATTTGAGCGCGAGAACGTACTTAAGTTTTTTTTTCGAGAAACCGGGGCCTGGTAAACTTACCCCAGCCAATGATGTAAAACCATTTAAAAGGTGGATCTGTACTAAATACGCCGAGTACAAGACTGTGATGCAAGAAGAACCCCTCAACCAACATCCAAAACATGTTGGCTAGCGTCGTATATTGGGATATAGCTGTTACTGTTTTACATAACCAATCCTGTAAAATGCGAAAAAATATAACTTATAATAATTGGAAAATGCTAAAGTGTAAATATTACGTTTTCATTCGTATGGATTAAAGGGTCAAGTAAATTCATAGGAACCGTAAGATAAGATACCAGAATTGTATAAAGATTAAAGAAATTCGAAACGAAAAATCAACATCTCTAAATATGTTTTCGCGGGTTCTGCATTTTGTATGAAACATCACAATTCAGTATAATTCGATGTACATATGTTGTGCTCTTTTTCGTTATTTTGCCCGCTTACGTAATTGCGCACACATATTTTCGTAAATTCGAACCCAACTTTGTCCAGTTACGTGAATGGACAATACATGCACTGTACCAAAAAAGAAACGTTCGCAAAGTACGTACCAGTCATTCAAGGGTACCACTTAGATGTACACTCATATATTCATGTAGTTTTTAATGTTTGCTAAATCAGTCAACTTATCCCCTTATATGTATAATTCAATATAAGATTTGAGTTTCGAGTCCGCATAAGAAATGCATACATTGAAAGTTGACAAAAGTTTCTTTCTTTCTTTGTTGTTGTTGTTGTTGTTGTTGTTGTTGTTGTTGTTGTTGTTGTTGTTGTTGTTGTTGTTAACTACACAAATAATTGCCTAGGGGAATATTTGCCGTGTAGTAGGCCTACTTACATAATCTCTGTATGAGGATGATCTTTTAAATACATGTGGTTCCACCATGACAATAGTAACAATAAATCGAAGAATGAAAGAGACAACCATATGTTTATGGATAGTAATGCGACTACACTGTAAAGATCTGAAAAAAATAAGTAAATAATAAATTGAATTTATGTAAGTCTAGCAAAAATTAGCGACGTGAATAGACTTCAACTTTCGCGACGAACATGGTCCTATCAATGTAGCAAACTTCTCGGTGTTTTCTGGTTAAGCGGTTCTATGTTCAATAAACAGGAAAAATACAAGTCATTTGAGAAATGGAAAACATTTTCATCAATTTGTTGAGATTCAACTTGAAGAGATATCAATATATAGCCCTAATTTGATGGCCATTCTGTATGAGATGGAGTGCATTCGTAAGTCAAAAGGAACCGAACAGGCAGAACAATGTTCTTTAAATAATCGTTTCGAACGCAACTTATGAGTGTCATAATGTCTGAAACCAACCATAACTATGCGAAAAAATGAAGGTGACATCATTTGTACAAACAGTTGCAACCTAGGAAGTCAAACGTGTTAAAATTCTATTTGTCGTACAGTTTGTGTATATATGTGAACTAACACCAAAACTAAACAGAATTAAATGCAAGAACAGTAACCCTTTCCAAAACAGCGAACATTAAAGGTTGTCCAATTAAAAAACTGTCGTAGGCAGCATAATTGAAAATCTTGATTATCAGCATTTCCTTTTAATACCCCATAATAATTTCTCAATCATTCTTTACTGGAGACGTCAAAATAAGGTCTTGTGTGGAAAAGGGTTAAATAATAACGGAAGTCTAGTTACAGGACGATCCATGAGAAAAAAACGAAAACTGTAAAGTAGAACGTAAGGTAAAATTAACTTTAACCCATTAACACACAGTGACTCTTTTTGACTCCCCTAACACAAATGGCTTGGGAAAACATTGTGGAAAATGAAGAAATTGCTTGTGACAAGCAATTTCTTCATTTCCCACAATGTTTTCTACCAAAAAAGACAAAAAGATTTTAAATTTCCGGAACTTGAAATTGTCGTCTGCAACATCTTTGAATTTGGACCAGTCCAAAATTTGCCGTTTGGTAATTGGTTAAAATATATCATGATAATAATTATATATGTCGTGTAAGTATACATTATAAACAGTGCTAGTTAATGTTTCACATGGAATAATTCTGTGAGAATGAAGTGAGTCAACCTTTCCCAAACAAGACATGATTTTGATGTCCTCAAACAAAACGCATTCAAAAAAGACTAAGACAATAGAAGAAAGGGTGTCAGCAAGCATTTTCTCCTCTTGGCTCAGAATCCACAAATCATGTCTTAATTCCACCCATTTTGTAGTCTGAAATAGATTTAAATGATGGGACTGATCTAAATGTTTATAGTTTGGGAAAGGATTAATTAAACATTGGCTGTACTTGTATTGCAACTTGAGCACATCATGGAATGGCAAACTTATCATACATGTATAATAGAATGACTACCATACAAAATCTATAAAAGTTGTGTCAACTTCGCTTGATGTTAAGTTCTTATACACTAGTACATAAATTTGGTAAATTTGGTGCTCCTCTTAAAAAAATAATAAAAGATAAAAACGGTATGAACTAAAGAGTGTGCTCTTGTCGAAAGCAATGTTGGAACTAAACACTTTCGAAATTGCTTATATGCTTACGAGATAAACAGTTTACATGTAGATTCAAAACGCCTCATTGTTATTTCAAAGTTGAATTGTAAGATGTGTACATAAACAGTTAATTATACGTATAATCCCATTTAAAACAGTTCTTTGAATATAAGTTATACTTACATTTGCATGTAAAGATCATAGTCAAAGAATTGTTTTTGTCTTTGTTGTAGTTATATTTGTTTTCGGATGGGATTATACTAAGTAAAACAAACATGATTTTTTGTACTGCCAATGTTGATGTATGTGAAAACGACGACAATCATTCATATAGTTGATCGTATTCTGCATTTGGTGAAACAAAACGCATTAATGCATTATAATGAACTAGGCATGAGACGTATTTTAAGTGGTCTAATGCTTGTGGACGTTGTTAAAGAATCTACTTGAATCTATTTGAATAATTGTCTGTAGTAGGTACAAATAGGTCTTAAGACATCTATTATCCCATTTACATCCGTGGTGCTTATGATCGTGTACATTAGACTGCACTTAAAGTCAGGCAAATCTGTATTACTGGTGGCCAATGCCACTTTTCAGATCCTGGCCCAAACGTCCTTTGAACGGTTGTGTCATTTCTTTTTCAAATGTAGATTTAGATGTTTTAAGACCTGATAATGATATGGAATAGGTTTTTAAGACTTACTCTTCAAATGGAATAGATGAAATTTGGATAATCCTGCATGCAAATTATTGTGATAAGTTAATTACTTTTTTATTTCTTTACAAATAATATATAAAATACATCTACAAAATAATTACTCAAATTCTTTATCAGTAAAATATGAATAAAAGCAAAAACCTGTATTGTACTGTATTTTTGCATGTGATGGTTTGAATCTTTTAGGTGTGTCAAACTAACAAATGGAAAATTGGATAAAAGTATATGAACCCATTTTCCCTTGTTTACTTGAGTAATATTTGTAAGCAAGTTTCACAATATCAACTGGACTATATTCATCTCTGTCCCCTGGTATAAGCAGTATAAATGATTAAATTATATGAGGCGTAAAGTTACACGAGTTAAGATATAAATTACGAAATATGTCATCTATATTTAGACACAGTGTCAAACATTGACATATTTCACGAGATAAATAAGAATTCTGGGAAATTTCACAATCCGCAGGGACAATAAAACGACCTAGTTTACAAACAGTTTGTAAAAACATCTACGAAATATGTACTGGAATTCTTCGTCAGGGAAATATAATCATTGAAATATTGAAAATTGTAGTAGATCTAATTTACCATGGACAGGCACCAAAAGAAATTATTAACTCATTATTTCTATTCTTGGTTTCGTTGGCTCATTATTTAACAGAAACTCGAATATAAACATATCAATTAATAGTTACTGCTGGCAGATTAATAGCCAAAATTTATGTTTTTGTGTTAACCTGTTCCTATATTGATTCAGTTGATATACAATGCATATGTGAAGATTAAATAATTGAAAAAATGTGTCGTACAAATTCCATAAGACTAAACCAGAATCTTAGGAAATGAATAAAAACATAACTCTTGCCACTTGCCGTAAAGAAATTGGGAAAGAAACACTGTTTTTATTTACAATATAATTATTATTTTAATGTGCCAAGATGTTTTGTGTTTAAATTGTCGGACTGTAGCCTTTCTTTGTTTAAAAAAATCATCTTTATTGAAAATTTCAAATTCAATTTTCCAATATGCAATTACCTTCTTCTTCAAGAGAAGAAAATAAAAACCACGAGTTACAAAATGCTGTCGTTGGCCACAAAAGGAACCAATTCTAGCCTATCCTTTTATGTTGTAAATCGCATAATAACTTCGCTACATTTTGAGGACCGGCGATAATTTAGTTCTACTTAAAATTCATGAAGTCTACACCCTTGTACAGAACTTGAGAGAAATTCTATTAGTTCTTCATAACCGGGAGGCGATTCAACTTCTTTGTGATCGTGTTTCGATTACACTTCATCACAGATCTGGTTATGCATTTAAAATAAATACCCCTTTCTACGAGAAAAATCTTTTTGTCTCTTCAATGACGAATCTTTACTTTCGTAACATTTGAAATGATAGAAACATTTATCTTTAAAACCCAATTAATTAAAGTCCAAATACATATTTACATTCGTGAAAGACTCATGAATCATTTTCCAAAAACAAGACTAGTATGTCAGGAATGTGAATCGTCCAGAAAGGAAATGCTGATCATCAACATTCCCCCTTTTCTCATTGAGTTCATTCTAAGGCATTCACGGATTTTGCCTTTTGTTCGAATTACACCGTCATTGATATTGCTTTGAATTCGGACCAGCCCAGGATTATCGCCGGCTACGTTCAAAGCCGAAGTAACTTAATGTATCGAGTACCGACAAAATAGAGTTCAGTGAATAATAAAAGAAATATTATATTTTGAAAAGTTAACACCCTCTATTACAATGTCATTGTGTCTGCAGATCTAGATATGTCAAATGACTGATGGTCTTCCCAACAAGGAATCTTAACATTGGTCATTAACACAGATTTCCCAGGACGATGTCTCGGTATGGTACAATTAAAAGCTAATTTTCGCCTTGTCTGTAAGGTTTTGTTTCTTTCCTGGGATAAATATAGGAGGAGATGTGGTAATTCGAATATCGTCACGGTTTTATGAGATTAAGTACCTAACTGTTGGTTTTCCTTATCAAATAAACCACTTCCGAAGCAAGACCCAATTCTAATGGAGAAAAATATGCTGTATAAAACCATAAATATGTATAGAAAAGATATATAGATATAGGTATATAGATTCAAATATTGTTATGGTTTTATGCGACTAAATATCTAATTCAATAAATAATGTACATTGAATATACGAAAGCAGGATTATTCATAATATCGTTATGGATTTATTAAATTAAACACATAACTAGATAAACAATGTACATCGATAAACTGTTCATTATATGATGGTGGTTGAAGTATCGTTATAAGAATTGATACCTAACCGAAAGAAAAAAACAACAACAATATAAGGAAATGTACGAAGACGAGGAAATTTGAATGTCGTCAGGGTTTCATTAGATTATATACCTTACAGGTGCAGAAATATCCTTATATTGAACGTCAAGACTTCGTTTGGAGAAGATATTTTCTAGATGTCTAAATTATAATACACCGAGACATATTTCCCAAGACGTTCTCTCTATATGATACAATTAAAGGCTAATTTTCTCCTTGTCTATATGACCTTCGGATTTTCTGTGATATATCTAGCAAGTACGGTGGTGATTTGAATGTCGTTATGGTTTTATGAGAGATACAAATCGCAGAAACATTTTCTGCGATATATCTAGCAAGTACGGTGGTGATTTGAATGTCGTTATGGTTTTTTAAGAGATACAAATCGCAACTAGATTTTCTGCGATATATCTAGCAAGTACGGGGGTGATTTGAATGCCGTTATGGTTTTTTAAGAGATACAAATCGCAACTAGATTTTCTGCGATATATCTAGCAAGTACGGGGGTGATTTGAATGCCGTTATGGTTTTATGAGAGATACAAATCGAAGACATATTTTCTGCGATATAACTAGCAAGTACGGTGGTGATTTGAATGTCGTTATGGTTTTTATGAGAGATACAATTCACAACTAGATTTTCTGCGATATAGCTAGCAAGTACGGGGGTGATTTGAATGTCGTTATGGATTTATGAGAGATACAAATCGAAGACATATTTTCTGCGATATATCTAGCAAGTACGGTGATGATTTGAATGTCGTTATGGTTTTATGAGAGATACCAATCGCAGCTACATCATCCCGTAACATAAATTGCAGGCGGTCTCGCATCTGCGACATTTAGTATTACTCACAAATATTCCGTCATGATTTGACAAAATGTCGATACCTTTCCACGAATTTATTGAACACCTCTTTTATGTTATCCTTTCATAAACGAGATGTATTTCACAGCCAATCGGATATATTGTTTTTTTTTTTTTTTTTTTTAATTTGAAAGGAGAACTTCGAATTAGATTCATTGTTGAATACCACCTCAGAGCTCATTTGAAAAAAGATATTTTCTAGATTTCTAACCGATATACACCGAGACATATTTCCCAAGACGTAATCACTATATGATACTGTTAACGGCTAATTTTCTCCTTGTCTATTTGGCCTTCGGAATTTCTGCGATATATCTAGCAAGTACGGGGGTGATTTGAATGTCGTTATGATTTTATGGGAGATACAAATCGCAGCTACATCACCCCGGTACATAAAGTGTAGGCGGTCTTCTATCTGCGACATTTCGTATTATTCACAAATGATGTAATAAACCTTTGCAAGAATGACACAAAATGAGACGGTTCAAATTTCAAATACTTCTTAAATTAGAAAAATCCGGATATTGTGGTACAATATACGAACGAACATAATCAGACAAAAGATGAGTTTTGTGTTATGAGTATTTTCCTCAATTAGATCTAGTAATATTGTTTATAGCTTTGTAACAATGTTTTCAAAGGTTTCTACATTATGCATCCTTGTCCAGGCAAGGAAGAGGATATTTTTGATTTACTCTTTAATATATATATTTTTGAAAGTACAGGCACTAAATTCCGAAAGAAACTCGTAAAATGTACCAAGTACCTTTACAAAAATAAAATCATAGGGGTATTTGTGTCATTTTAGCACCCATGCACTTTTATAAATACAACCAATTCTCTATAATATATTCCGAGCACGTCGTGTACAACGATTCTATTCGGCCTTGGAGGGCTTAACCCTCTCCCAAACAAGACCTGGTTTTGACGTCCCTTATAGACAAGGCTTGAGAAAACATTGAAACAAAAGAAGAAACTGCTGATAACCAGCAGTTTCTTCTTTTGTCTCAATATTTTCTCGGCCATTTCTTGCACAAATATTGCCTTTATCAACACCTACTCTGATGTCTGCAGCAACTTTCTAAGTTGAAAAGTCCAAATTTTTGTCGTTTGGGAAAGGGTTAAATCTTCTTGAGATGGCCATCGACCTAATTGTGTATAAACCGCGTTTAACGAGATGAAAATTGTACAAGTGACCTTTATGTGTAACATTGTAAAGTGCAAGACATTTTTTTAAAAAAAAGACAAGGCCTTCTTTCACACGACGAGAAAACGCACGGCACAAAAATAATTGCCGAAAACCTTTAATTAATAGGTTGAAACGCGACCTATTTGAATTTTGAAATTGAGCAGAATTGTAAACCTAGACATGAAGGAAAACAGAAAGTTTGTTTTCATTTTACAATAAATGTAACATTTCCATGGACTATTTCAATATAACATGAAATAATGAATATGCTTAACCCATCGACAGATTTGTTTATTTGTTTTCTTGTTTTGACTACAGGGTGCCTGTTGTATTAATGGAAAGACGACGGCTCCCCGACAGACAAACGATCATAACAAATGACCAAATGTCGAGGATCTAATAAACTAAATCTAGATCAATGCGTTTTACCCTCTCCCAATAGACAACATTTGAGGGTGGTCCAGTTCAAAAGCTTCTGAAGACGACAACACGAGTGTTAATAAAGATTGGGTTTGTGTACAATATAGCAAAGAGAATATTGGGACAAAAGAAGAAAATGCTGAGGATCAGCAGTTTCTTCTTTTGTCTCAATATTTTCCCAAGCCATTCAAATTAGACGCATTAAAACATGGTCTTGTTTGAGAAAGGATTAACCCTTTCCCAAAACGACTAATATCTAGACTGTTCCAAAATGAAAGTTGTTTCGGATGGCAAACTAAATAATATCAAAAGAAAAAAATGTGGAAGCATTAGCACATAAAATATTGATATGAAAGAATAAATTGCTGATTATCAGCAATTTCTTCTTTTCTCCCAGTGTTTTACAAATGAGTTCTACTACAGACGGCAACATACTTGCTTGATTGGGAAAGGACTTAACCCATTACCAAACGACAAAATTTTAGTCTGCTCCAAATTCAAAGATGCTGCAGGCGACAGTTTTAAGTTAAGGAAAATTGAAATCTTTTGGTCTTTTTCTGTGGAAAACATTGTGGGAAATGAAGAAATTGCTTGTCACAAGCAATTTCTTCATTTTCCACAATGTTTTCCCAAGCCATTAATTTGTAGGGGGTCAGAAAGAGTCACTTTGTGGTAAAGGGTTAAACAGAGGAGAAATAAGATGATTAATATCTATGGTATCGTATCTAACACATTTTGTAATTCTCTATGATTCCGATAACATAATTTCACTCAAATTTTCACTCATGCGCGGATCAAGGGATGTTGAATTTGTAAAAAGCCTTATCAAGGATTTTTTTTTGTGAATTTTTTATGCGCCGATACAGTCGCGTCGCCCCCACCCACATCCCTTTAAAACACGGCCCCTCTGGGGCAAATATCTGGATCCGCGCACCTCACTGCTCTCTGGGAGCTTAGCCTTTACCAACTATGTAATCGCTATCAGAACATCCTTAATGTTAAGGTAGTCTATCCCTAATGAGATTCACGCGACGTCGGTCGATATCATTAACATTCGGCGATGGAACATTCCACCGCCGAGTGTTTATGACGTCGCCAGAATAGGCTGAGTACGTAACAACGTCGCACGAAACATTTCGAAATCACATGAATCTTATAATGGGTGGACTATATGTACCTAGATTTACAACCATGTCTCAATGCCTTAGGACACTGCTACGTACCAGACTCAGGCTCAAAAAGTATGTTTGTATCGTCTGTCAAATAAAACGATCGACTTTGTGTAGTGCGATTAAGTTTTTCAATCTCTTGAAAAAGGCAAACTTTGCCGAAATATTGAATTCAGTATTTCATTTTAGTGATGTGAAATAAAAGGTTGTCTAAGGTTATCATGTAACGACTTACCTGAAATACTGAAAGATGAAAATCGTCACCAGCAACATGACGAGTGAGATGGTACTTAAAATGAATATGACGTCACGTAACATCTCCCATAACTCGATATTCTGAAACGAAAAAAGAACAAAATAGGTTACATACATTTTTGTATGATGTAGAAAGAATTTGATTTAAGATGAATCTCTATCGAATAACGCGTGATGTAAAAAAGTAAGGTCAATGGTGATAACATAACAAGTAGATGTATATGACGTCACGTAACATCTCGATTTTCTGAAACGACAAAGGCGCTTATATTATCAAATATTTCTTGCGATGTAGGCAAAATTGAGCTTTTGGCGAATTTCTGGCGAGTAACACGTGATGTCAAAAGTACATCAACGGTAACATGACCGTAACATGGTTTGTGAAATGGTGCTTAAAATGAATATGACATTATGTAACATCTCCCATAACTCGATGTTCTGAAACGAAAAAAAAAGACAAATGCATCATTATGAGCCAGAATCTGAAAAAAGTTCTGTAAGGCATTTGAGAACATCATGGATCCAGACCAGACTGTGCACACGCACGGTCTGATCTGGATCCACGCTGTCCTCAAATAGTCTCTTCGTTATCTGTAGCAACGATAAGAGAGCAGAATCAATCCTGATCTTAGGTAAATTACGGTGTATAATCACGTGATACAACAATTTTAGAAAATAACTTTGTTAATATGGGAACGATTTCAATTCTGTTTGAAGCAAAAAAGGTGGACATACTTCACGCATAAGATGGACGTGTTCGATTTTTGAAAAATCAACTGATAAAAAAGTTATTGAAGATCAACCAAAATTTTGGTTGATCTTCAATAACTTTATTATCAGTTGATATTTCAAAAATCGAACACGTCCAACTTATTCCTGGCATTTTTCCTCATTCTCTGCTTTAAACCGAATTCAAACTGGTCAAGTATTAACAAAAATATCGACGATTTTCTGAAATTCTTAGTCATGTGATTAACCAACGTGTAAATGCTGATCTGGAATCACGGTAGTCTCAATTTTTATAAGGGACCTTTGTCAAGATTCCAGCTAATTCACATATCAGAGGCATAAGGGACCCTCTTCCAGATACATGCCCTATTACGTATTTTATTGCACTGGAAGATGACTCGGTTTCGTTAACCGAGAAACATCGAAGGCCAAATCAACAAAAATAGATACATAAACAATAATCAACGCCATGCTTCGACATACTTTCACGTCTGTCTTTATTTGGAAGTCCATTTTCTTGCTAAACGTTTCCCTGTTTTGTAGATTTGAAATCATGACACTTCAATTTAATACATATATATCAAAGGCATAAGGGTTCCTCTTCCAGATAGATGTCCTATTACGTATTTTATTGCACTGATCCGTTTGCCGAGAAACATCGAAGGTCAAATCAACAAAAATAGATACATAAACAATAATCAACGCCATATTTCGACATACTGTCGTGTCTGCTTTTCTTTGGTAGTCCATTTCCTTGCTCAATGTTTCCCCTTTTCCTAGATTTGAAATCATGGCACTTCACTATTATACATATTTATCAAAGGCATCAGGGTTTCTCTACCAGATACACGCTCTATTGCGTTTTTATTGCATTGGAAGATGACTTGGTTCCGTTCACCGAGAAACATCGAAGGTGAAATCAACAAAATAGATACATAAATAGATACATAAATGATAATCAACGCCATGTTTCGACATATTGTCACGTCTGTCTTTCTTTGTCCATTTTCTTGCTAAACGTTTCCCTGTATTCTAGATTTGAAATCGTGGCACTTCACTACAATACATATATATCAAAGGCATAAGGGTCCCTCTTCCAGAAACACGCTCTATTACTATTTTTATTGCACTGGAAGATGAGTTGGTTTCGTTAACAGAGAAACATCGAAGGTCAAATCAACACAAATAGATACATAAATAGATACATAAACAATAATCAACGCCATATTCCACATACCGTCACGTCTGTCCATTTTCTTGCTAAACGTTTTCCTGTTTTCCATATTTGAAATCGTGGCACTTCACTACAATACATAATAATTATTATATATCAAAGGCATAAGGATTCCTCTTCCAGGTACATACCCTATTACGTATTTTATTGCTCTGGAAGATGACTGGGTTCCGTTAACCGAGAAACGTCGAAGGTCAAATCTACATAAATAGATACATAAATAATAATCAACGCCACATTTCGACATACTGTCACGTCTGTCTTTCTTTGTCCATTTTCTGACTAAACGTTCAATGTTTTCTATATCATTTTCTACTTGTAAGAATGTTAAAATCATGTCTTGTTTGGACAAAGATTAACTATCAATGTAAAACAATCCCTGGTTCTTACAAACAATCCTACGTTTTAGACAGACATTTTTTGAAACAGCTTTAGATTGGAAAGATATCAATTCTAAAGTACCAAAGGTTGAATATTGAAATCAGTAAATTTCAGTAAATTTCAAAGAATGCACAATACCGAAGGTCAAAATATGATATGTAAACGGGTTAGATAGAAGACTGTCTAATTGTTCCTTTTTTTAAAAAAATATCGCTGCTTTTCAACGAAAACCTCGTAACTGCAGCTTGGAAATCGACGAATATAGGTTCTGGAGCTGGCTACCTTCAAATGTTTGAAAATGGGACTTGGTAAAATAATGAACCAAATGAATGTTGTAAATTATTGAAACTTGGAAGTGTTATATCATTTATTTTAAAAGAGTTGGTTCATGTGTATTCATGTGTTTGTTTAAAAGGGCAAGACTTGTGTTAAACACCAAACACTTAACCGTGTGACGTCATGAGTTTCAAAATGGTTATCGCATTAGATGTCGCTTCGTGACATTACAAACTGACTTAAAGTGACATTTCACATTTATTTCATTTTTATAAAGTATGTCTTGATGCAAAGATTGTTTGTTCTAATGCGTAGATATGCTATCAGTTTTTTGAAGTTGTTATTTATAAGCGAAAAATGCGCCTTTAAAGTTGAGACAGAAATGACAAATTCTATATAAATCTGAACTGTTGTCCACAACAATTTGTTTAAATTTAGCACAAAAATATACCTTTCTCGTAAACGGTTCAATATTTTGGCTTGAAATTTTCAGAATTTTCGTGAGGAGACATGCTCTTTCAGATAGAATAAAAGTTAAATTTATGTAAAAATAATCGTGAAATGTCACTTTAAATCATTTATCCAATATACATGTACGAGGGCCCATCAATAATTTCGCGAACTAAGTCTACTATTCAGTTACCCGTTGGCGTATTTTCACGAAATTTGGTATGCTTAAAGCTCATTCAATTTCCAACCAGCTCATCTTATTAGAAAACGATGACGTCAAAATAATATGACGTCATCGAATAATTATGACGTCATGTCAACGGCGTTTGTTTAAAAATGACGTCATCTTGCAGTTTTGAGCAACTCCTTATAATAAAGTTTTCTGTATATCTCAATAATTCCTGTACAGACATCCGTGAAACTCTACATGAATTGTAAAGAGACATATGTTTATCGAATAACGTTATTTGAAAGCGGATACGACTCTACAGAGATGGTACAGAGATAAAAGAAAACGAGTGATTTTACTAGCAGACCGGAGACAATAAAGCTGAGAAACAATCATCTAAAATCATAGAATTTATTCTTGAAAATTGAAAATTAGGTGTTCAAATAGTAATAAGACACTTGGGTGATTTGTATGATACAGCTAAGGGCAGTATGACCAGTAATCTCGGAATGCGCCGTGCATCGGCAGGACGGGTATCGCACTGGCCGCTTCCAGGCCGAATGGGGCAGGAGGTAAAAAGGCGTCGTAAATAATAACAAAGTTATAATGATGACCGCCACAACTTTGCAAATCAAATAAATACATGTGACATGACATTGATGCATCATTATTGAGTTGGAAAGTAAAGAACAAATTCAATTTGGAAGCATTATTCTTCATTCTCACCCACAAAATCATTGATTTCCAGATGTGCCGGTGAGACAAATGTTATAATTTTCATCGATATTCGAGGAATCAAACTGAAACTTTTTATGTCTATATAAAGTCGAGTAAGTACTTATTATTTTGCAGCCGTAATCAAATCTGATCTGCCACCGGCTTTGATGAGACAGCGCGCAAAAATGATAAGGTCCGGAATTCTGCCGCGCTATGATAGCGCGTCGCGCCATAGCTAACGCGTTAAAAAGGCCGGTATCGTGAAACTGATTATAGAAATATTATCAAACCCTCTGCACCGCACAGATTATGCAATTTGCGACTTCTAGTTATTTCCAAACCTTAAAAATAACTTACGGGGTGAAAATAGTGAGTAAAAAGAAGAGTTTGTGTGTGACATTTACAAATGTTGGCGGGAAATGTCACGTGACGGGCTGCAACACGTGCCACCGGCGTGGGTCAAGAGGTGGAATGAATGCAAACTGTTCAAGGGATGTTACTTTTATAAGTAATTGATAATGTTTCTAAGTTTATCAACGTATTTTTCTGATATAAGATTAGTTCGCGAAATTATTGATGGGCCCTCGTATATAAGGTATTGAAATTAAATATTTCTTGCACGCTATTTCTTGGCACCTTGGTTTACATCTTTCAAATAGCTGTTTAAGAAGTAATGTGTTGGCATTTTCAAGGTCGTTTAGCCGTTCATTGACACTGTGATATACAGACATTTTAATTCAACACTTCGAAGAGAGAATTTACTCTCTACCAGTGATTAACAGGAAGAAAACCAAATTATTTTGCATGTCTAATAGACTGCTTTATGGGATCCACTGTATAGATCACGATAAATGACCTGGCAGAGCATCTCTAGCTAATGGCTAGAGATGCTCTGCCAGGTCATTTATCGTGGGTTACAACTACGAACGGTCGTTATAACACCGACTGAATAATAAACAACAATCAAGGATATTTGCAGACATTCTCCTTGATTTATTGAGTGCCATTTAAGTTCAACCAGCATCTAAATGTTTCTCAAAGCTTCTCTATTAGTAACGTCGAAAACATGGTACCACCTTTGTATCTTAGCCCATTACCACACAGTGACTCTTTTTAAATCCCCACAAGAAAATGGCTTTGGAAAACATTGTGGAAAATGAAGAAATTGCTTGTGACAAGCAATTTCTTCATTTCCCACAATATTTCCTACAAAAAAAAGAACAAAAATGTAAAATTTCATTCAGTTTAAATTGTCGTCTGCAACATTTTTGAATTTGGAGGAGTCCAAAATTTGTCGTTTGGTAATGGGTTAACCCATAACCAGACGGCAAACTTTTAGATTTGTCCAAATTCAAAGGTGTTGGGGAGGACAACTTCAAGTTAATTAAATTTTTACATTTGTTTGTTGTTTCTTTGTATAAATGTTTTTTCCACAATGTTTTCCAAATCTTATATTTTGACACACGTATATAAATATGCTTTAACCGATTGAATATACATATATGTCGGGTATCGGGATATCGAAAAAGAACAACATGTATGCTGGCCTAATCCCTCTCTAAACCAGAAATAAAACCAACAGACAATAATAATCTCTAAACCAGAAATAAAACCAACAGACAATAATAATTGTTTATTTTTTCTTCTTGTAATATGTTTTCCTACATCAAAATGTTGAAAATAAGTAATATCTTAGCAAAAACAAAGACTTATTTCTAAAAAAGTGTCTTGGGTCATAAAAGGCCCCACCTGGCAGTTAGTGTGTGAACATTTTGCTGGTACTATGAGAGTTGGCAAAGATCTAAGTGATTCCTTGGAGCTTTTGCGGAGTATATATAAACGGACTGACAAGTATTTGCTCATAGCAAAAGATATAAAATAATCAGGCGATCTGGTGGCTGTAAGAGCGAGATCGCCCTAGATATGAAATACCAAGTCTACACCGTACACATTTTTTTATGAAAATCATAACCAAAAAGTACATCATAACCAAACTGTACACCATAACCAAACCGTACACCATAACTAAACCGTACATAAAACAGAGAGACTGTACCGTACATAAGTCACAACTCGCTAGACAGACGTTTCAATGTAGACCTATTGCCTAATTCGGCGGACAAGACTGCATTTAACCGTATAATTAATGTTACTCTATGTACTCGTATATAAACTTCTAGACTATGTCTGTCTTTGATTTCTGTATGCTGATCAATATACTCGAACCCATGGATTATTTATTGTGGCGCATAACTCAATCATATGGTTAAATTACTGGCATACCATTGTAGAACATTGGCTAATTTCTAATTTAATGGTATGTTGTGGGTTCTCGCTGGAATCTTATATTTGCCACGATGTAATATTTTCTACCAGTACAAGTATTGTCAAAAAATACCACTGAAACTGGTGTACCTTTTAATCTACAGTTAAACCCTTTAATGAATAACACGATGAACATTTATGCAGTCTTTATTGAAAGTTGATGCAGTCTAAAATGTTTTTTATTTGTGTTCGATAAATCTAAAAAAATATTAAGACAAAATGTGCAAATGATGGCTACATTGTATCAATCGTAAATCTAAAATAAAATAAAATACAAATCTGAGTGAATGTCTCAGGGTTGTCCTTGACTACTTCATTAGAGTAACCACGGTGTATAATCACGTGACTAAGAATTTCTGATGATCTTCAATATCTTTTTAATACTTGACCAATTTGAATTCGGTTTGAAGCAGAGAAGGTGGGAAAATGCCAGGAATAAGCCGGACGTATTGTATTTTTGAAAAATCGACTGATAAAAAAGTTATTGAAGATAAACCAAAATTTTGGTTTATCTTAAATAACTTTTTAATCAGTCGATTTTTCAAAAATCAACCATGTCCATTTAATGCGTGACGTCTATCTACATTCTCTGCCTAAAACCGAATTCAAATTGGTCCAATCTTTACAAATTTATTGAAAATTTTCTGAAAATATTGTATCACGTGATTATCCACTGTGGTAACGGAAACATTTGGGATGATCTAGTCAGCATAAATCATAATCAGAACGTCCGATGTTTTTTTCATAGGCTTAATCGTCTTTGCCATTTAAAGATTAAGTTGGCTTCCTAAATCACGGGTTGTAAACTTTGGAACGACCTCCAAAAAGAGGTAGTGAATTTCTGTTCCCATAGCACATCCGGGAAGTCGCGAGGTCGGTCCAATGGCTAAAAACGTGTAAACAAAGGTATGTGTCTGTGGTTCTTTCGATTGTTTTCTAGGTTTCTGGCGAAAATGGATAATTATGGCAATGCTATGTCGTGTAAAAATGACTTCTCGACGCATACGGCCCAGAACTGCGGTCGAAACCGATGTAATTTCCGCTGGATCGTTATTAAAAGTTCCAACACGATGTTGCTTTTTCACAACAGTTTGTCAACAATTGTAACCTTTTTGCATAATTTGTGGTCTTTTTGGAGGTCGTTCCAAAGTTTACCACCCGTGTAAATCAAGTACTTATGAAATTATAGAAAGAAGTCCCTATTAAATAAGAAATTCGATATATCAAATTATTATAGTGGAGTTGTGTCACGTAGTAAATGTATAGACCATTTGTTACGTGGCCCTTGAAAAGCTGGGTTCCTTGACAAAACTATAAAATGTCTGCGACGAGAAAGCCTTAAAACAATGTACTAATATCAATGGGTGAGTAATTTATGCCTTAATTTACAATTCAGTCAATGTTGACCTTTTCTCAGTCGGCAATTTTAAGATAAGACTTATTTGAAAAATACTGGAGGCGACAGAATGGTCGTTGATAGGGTAGGATTTGTAAAATTATAGTACTATATAGCACTGTATAGAACTTTTGAAAATGGTTAAACTGGAAAGGGTACGTTGAAAACTATAGCATTCTGACAATGGCAGTGTACAAAGTACAACTGGTTCTTGTTATTGGTGGTGGTGGTGGTGTTTTTGTTGTTTACAGATAGTCATTGACAGAATGGATTTAATCAGAATTGTTCTGTTCTGCCGCCAGACGACTTGATTTTATTCTCTGGAAATAAACGATGGTCATTACATCTACCAGTCAGAAACATAAAACGTAATCAAAGAAACCTTGAACTCATCTACCAGATTTGTTTTTGTTTGTCGATAGTTAAATTGCCGTAGTATATTTGTATAACTTCATTTGACAGCGCACTGACTTTTGGGAAAACATGTTCATATTTTGCAAAATGTCTAACATACACCAAATAGCTTTTAATCCTAGTACACAGATATAAAATGAAACATGGCTGAACTTTTTTAAGAAAAACCTCGAATGTGTGATTAATGATAATACAATTCGGGAATATTCGAAAATCTAACTTGTGATCAAAGAAGGGAACCCCAAGTTGTAAACGTTTACCAAGGCAGAAGAATGGGCGTAAAGTCCATTCGAGATCCATTTTGTTGTCTATGATCAATATATCGAAACAAGTGATACGTTCATTAACCGATTTCTAAAGTTTCTCCAAACAGAAATCTCAGACAAATTTGGCATAAAATGTGAATGGTCAGATAGTTACGTAATTTATAAGGTAACAAAAGACAGTCTGGTCCACTTAACAATTGTAACAACCCTTTCAAAGACGACAAAAACATAGATCAATCCAAATTAAAGAGAAAAAGCTGTTGTAGACGACAAAAGTAACTGTACATACATTTGATACCAAATCTGTAAGTTATACCATAAATATATTGAGGGGGGATGAGGAACTGATGCTTATTTTCTTTTTGCTCTCTTTTAAGCATCCGAATTTCTTCTCGTTGATAAAAGGAAATGGGGGTTTGTTGGGGGAGAGGATTATGGAGTCTGGCATGCCAATGGTGAGATATCTGGAACAAGATGGTGTCCTTTTTACTTATAAATCCTCGTAACTACAGAGGTTTTGGTTGAAAAGCAGCGACATACCAAGAAGCTATTGGAGGACAATATGGATCCTGATCAGACTGTGCGTATGCACAGGCTGATCTGGATCTATGTTGGGCTCAAAAGCCTTAAGGGACATTTTTCCAGATCCTGGCTCATTTGTATTTGGGACATTTGCTTACTTCTTACATAAGTTTCGATAATTGACCTGACAAAGCACCCCTAGCGATTAGCTAGAGGTGCTCTGGAAGGTTATTTATCGGAAGCCGTAACACGTTCTGTATTGACCAGTGTGAAATCTGGTCTTGTAGAAATCGTGTGAAAGATGCAAACATTGCATAAATAACTCAAGTGCACGACAAGGTTGTTGCACTTTTTATTCTGTTCCCTCGAGTTTTCTCATTTGACAATCGCCATTCAGTCGGTCCATTTTCATTATTACCACATCGGTTGTTTTGTGGAGAAACTAATGAAAATACGGCCTCAAAATGGCTACAGTGCTTTTCTCAAATTAATTTGGTGTACAAATGCAGTTTATAGAAAAAAGGGATGCCTAAGTTTGGAAACACAAATTCCTCTTCATCTTGGTTTAATGTTAGTGCAATTACGTTGACTTTGATAAAAATACAATTTTATTTTCTATTAAAGGTACAGTGATATCTTCTCTTTCATTTTTTTCCTTAATTATTTGGGAGCCGTAGTCCACAACTTCTTTGCTTCAAACTTTTTTTCAAATCGGTTATATTATTATAGAATTATTGAACATTGCAGAAGATATTGTGTAACATGATTCCCCGCCATGAGATGATATACATGTATCGAGGAATTGATTTTTTTCAGCTTATATATCATTGCTTTTCAACAAAAAAACCCAGTATATTTTAAGCTGCAGTTACGAGGTTTTTGTTGAAAAAAAAAACAGCCATATATATATACTCCTCAAAAAAAGTTAAGGACCACTCATTCAAAGTGCGATATTTTGTGAATCCTTATATGAATCTATTTATAATTTGTTGCAAGATAACTAGTACCCTATCTTCATAATCAGTTGGTCATTAGATTGGAAAATTAGCCGAAGTGAAAACTGTAGGAGAAAAAAGACATAACACTACCCTTTAAAATGTTTGTTTTTGCATGTAGTGGGCGGGATGGCAACTTTCAGAAAAAGCCCTTTTTCTTATTTTCTTATGTAAAATCACACGTATGGCTAGATTGACTATCCTGAACCTCTATTAACTAAATGCGAGAAAAAAAGAAGTTATAAATTAACTGCTGGTACCCTGTATGAGGGATTTACACAATGTCTCTAACATCGCCCGTATGAGAGCTTCCAGCATCACTTATTGAACATTATGAGTAGAGATTCTTTCTCTAATGGTAGTCCCACACATTTGCAATAGGATTCTAAAGAGACGAGTATACTGTCCATTGCATAACTTACATTTTTCTCTCTCTAAAAAGGCTCAGGTGCAATTCTTACCATGTGTGGACGGTCGTTATCGTCCCCTAAATGAATGTAGGAACAATAGCGCCACCGAATGGATAAGATTACCTAAGGAGAACTTCATCTCTTTATCGATCACCGGTCAGCGATCTGTAAGGATTGATGCCAAGTTCCGTAGAACCATCTTAACATACCCACACCACTCAAGCACAAATGGTTCATTTCACTTATCATCTTTTACACCATAAAAATCTTTTAAACACCAATTTTTCCGAAGAAACGCTACGACTTTTCCGACTTTGGCATTCTGTCACAATTTTGACAGCTCGCATCCCACAAAATAGACCTCAAATCTGCAAGGTGAAAGTTGCATTGTGGACGTTGAAAGCCAATGCAAAATTGTCCGGTCTGTGCGGCTGAAGTGGGGCTCACCGGAAGCTTCCGTGTGCATAATTTATGAGCTCAGATGTTCTTTTTGCTGTTTGAACATAGACAGCTTGTACAGTTGGTCTCTGGTGTAATTTGATGGACGATAATGCTCGTGTTCACACTTCGAGCTTTGTTCTCAAGAAGGAAAAACCAAACTATCCGACAAGTTAACAAGCTTTCCTTACATGAAATTCATTAAACATGTGTGGGACTGTCATCACAGAAGAATTCCTTCCCATAATGTCCACACAGCCATATCGGAAGCTTGTAAACGGGTCCCGATAGATGCATTGTTTAGATCCCTTAATGTGGGAACCGTAAGTTGATTTAAAGCGGCTGTTCACATTGCATTGAAGTGATAGACGCATAAGATGGTCACACAGGTTATGCACCTGAATATTCAGAGGAAAATTTTGAGAAACAATGACCGTTTCTATAAAATGCTACCCCACCCACTACATGTAAAATCAGGCATTTTGAGGGGTAGTGCAATGTCAATTTCTCTTACAACTTTAATTTCTGCAATGTTTACAATATACCGATGATTTTATATGAAGGAAAGATTACCCTTCATTATACAGTAATTCATGAATAAATTTATTAAAAGAATCGTAGAATATATTATTTTGAATATGTGGTCCTTAACTTTATTGATGAGTATACATACCCCCGTCATAAGAAAGTAGCCACTTTTCCAATGCAAATGGTCGGAAATTTTAGGATAATCCATGAACGTACCGAAATAAATACAAAGCATTGAAGCATGGCAAGTAAAAACGCTTTCGTGACAGTATCAAAAACAGTCGAATTACTTCATTAGCTATGGTAGTTTGGTGAAAGTTCCAGGAAATCCGTAACTGATACGGAACACACTACTAAAACTCACGGCCATATATAGAGCCGGAAATGGGCCAAAAATGAATAAGAATTTGTGTTTAAGATAATGTCTTTATTCCAAATGATTAGTGACTAATTAGAATTTTTCATAACATCCAATGCCCTTGCAAAATGGAGGTTTCCGGTTTTAGCCAAATCAACTACAAATTTTCTCTCAAATGCTCTATTCTTTGAATATTTCGTTTCTTTTTTCTCTTTAGCAAGTTCCAAATTAAGAACATGTTTTCTTTCACTTTAGCCACAAACCACTCCCGGTTATTATCAACTATTTAATATTGAGACATGCTATACTGGTAGTGCTATTCTTTTATAGATCCAACAGTGTCAACTTATGCAGAAAATGACAGCTGTAAGAAAAGAAAAGTGAACTTTGTATCCTAAAATACAGTTTTGAATATTACAAATAAACATGTTTCCGGGCATGTTGAAAGGATTTGACCATTGCGGTGTAAAAAGCTAGCATTGGGAATGGGTATGAATGTGTCAAAAATAAGGGTAATATGAAATGTGACTACTTTTTTATGACGGTGAGTATATAATATATATGTACTTTCCTTTTTGCCGAGGATACGCAAACATCAATGAATAATAGACTATTTGACATTCTAAATGTATTATTAGAAATGCACGGTGATATTTTTGCAGTGAATTTGCAGCAATAAGACATAATTACGCCGCGTAATCGAATTTATACGACTTCTGGGCTCGGATTAATCCATCATGTACTATCTCTGAAGAATTGTTCTAGCAATATTACACGACTACTGTGCAATAATTTTGAGAGTTGAGGAGACACCTTTTATTAATTTGTTAATTGAATTTTGAATATACCGTAGGAATGATTGGAATGGTCTAAAGGAGACAATTTCACTAGGTACCAACCATAAACGAATTGACGAACGAAATATACTGTTACGAGTATCTATTTTTCATTTAACCCTTTCCCAAATGACAGAATTTTAGACTGTTTTAATTTGAAAGAAGCTGCAGGCGACAAAATTTATGTTGATAAAGAAGGATTATGTGTACAATATAGCATAGAAAACATTGAGACAAGAGGAGAAACTGCTGGTTATCAGCAGTTTCTTTTTTTTGTTTCAATGTTTTCCCAAACCTTTTCTATTAAGGACGTCAAATCCAGGCCTTGTTTGGGAAAGGGTTAAAAACTCTTGTTTTATCATGTGCATGTTTTGATTGACGCCACTGTTATCGTTGGAATTTGCTTACATACACGTTTTAAACGAAAAAGAAATAAATACAAGAATTCGTCAACCACTTCCGTATATGTTTCCTATTGTATTGATCTACAATAGGAAAACTTATACAAATCTCCCCAGTCTTTATCTTCAGATGGTGACATTAATTACGTGGTTACAACATTAAGTCTGGTCCACCAAATTAAACAGTAGCCTATGATGAGATGTCTGGCTAGCCATTTACAGACATTCCCTATACAGAGTTTTTCTCTGATATTGATTGATTTAAAGCTACTATTTCCCAGATTTGGACCCAAAAATTGTCAAAAACAAACGAAATGTACACTTTTTAAGCTTTATATGACCTGATTAAATGATTACGACAAACTATTGAAGCAACGACTCATTTTTTCGCAATTTGATACCAAATTCACGAAGCGATGTCTAAAGTAGGTCAAAACAGTAGGACATGCGACTTTCTTAAATTACGTCACAACATACATGATGACGTCATATTGAGATTCAAGTATGAATCTCGTTTGAATCTTGGTCCGCGCTGTATGCGCATGCGTGACAGTAAAAAAATAAATTCAACCGCATCTGTGACGGAGTTAAATTTGGGTTTGGATTCTCCCTAAATTCGGCTATCTCTCTTATAATTTCGGCTCCATTTCTGTCTGAATCGCATATTATTAACCATTCTGAGGTGGTCAACACAAAAGTTTTGCATATTTTTTCAAAAAAATCATTATTTGCAATTAGACCATCTGTTACCCTCCAGCTTTAAAGTCTGTCGTCCCACTATCAAAATTGAACTGTTTGCTATATTGTGACGTCATTTACTTCCCCACTGTTGTTATTTGCAATGACGAATAAAAGTCTACGCATACATGTATATAGCGATCATGCACTAGATCACTCATCCGAACAATAATAATCATCCAATGAAATCGAATTTTTGGATTACGTTGATTCTATTTTTGGTCAATGATGGTAAATCGAGGTTTCAGCCAAATGCGTATCAGATTTTTAAATTGTAATGCTATTTACAGCCAACTATTTGTTAATGATATCCCACACAGGCCCCAACATTAGACAAGATTCGCTGTCGTAGCGACAGAGCTTGATCTAAAAAGATACAGTCTGTTTTTTCTATGTTAGATCATATTTAAATCAAAACTTAATAAACAAAGAAAAAGAAAGAGATTAATACTTTCTTCGACATCTGAAAATTCCGATTTACTGTGGGTGCATTTGGCGGTCTCAGAAAGACAATGTGTAATTAATGTAATTTTCTACGGTTGAGAGAAGATCCAATTGATTCTGGGACAGAATCTTGAAACTTAATGGAGCGAAATGGAGCGAAATGAGAACTCATTAATCAAATTCAATTTTCTCATCTCTTTACTTCGCGCAAAGTGCACAAACTAAATTACAAAAGAAATATTCCATTTAGTTTACTGATAAAACAGTCCCACCGTACTCCATTTTTGAGGAAAGGTGACAAAATAAAAGTAGCTTAAATATAGCATGTCCTTTCAGCATTTCCCAAGCAAAACGGTGATTTCTGACATCCCTGAGATTGAGGCTTCAGAAAACTTTGAATCTAAAGAAGAAGATTATGAACATGGTATTCTCTCCGTTTGTCTTAATATTTTCTGTGCTATATCGTATAATTTTCTTATTTTAATTAATTTTGTTGTCTGCCGCAGGTTTCAAATTGAGTCTTCCCTATATGTTGCCGTTTGAGGAAAGGGTGAAAAGATACTTGTATTGCCGTCCAACGTCGTGACTTGAGGTTTGAACTTTCTGTTTCCTGAATTTTTATCATTGCAAGTTTCAGTTTCAGTTTCAGACTATTCTGATACACCATGCATGTGTTCCAAAAACGTTTAAAGGTTTCTGAGTTAAAAATGTCAATGGCAGCTTAAGCACATTTCTGTGGCAAATTTATGCATAGAAAATAACATACCAGTGCGAAAAGCTGTGATTTGACGTTAAAACCACATACTTAAAGTTATTTATTTTTACCATTTAAAAGCAACTGCTGTTTCTTCCTCGTCGTTGTTGTTGACGATGGTCACGGTGTAAAATCACGTGATACACAAAGTTCCGATAATCTTCAATAACTTTGTCAATACTTGACCAATTTGAATTCGGTTTGAAGTGGAGAAGGTAGGAAAATTGTCAGGAATAACATGGACGTCGTAGATTTTTTTAAAAAAAAAAATCAACTGATAAAAAAGTTATTGAAGATAAACCAAAATTTTGGTTTATCTTCAATAACTTTTTTTATCAGTTGATTTTTTGAAAATCAACTACATCCATCTAATGCGTGACGACTGTCCACATTCTCTGCTTCAAACCGAATTCAAATCGATCCAATATAAACAAAGTTATTGAAGATTTTCTGAAATTTGTGTATCACGTGATTTTACACCGTGATGGTGGTAGTGGTGGCAGTGGTGTATTATTGTTGAGGGATATGTGAAATACTCGAAACAATTACAGTAAATCATCTCGATAATTTAGGAAGAGCAAATGGGCGATATTTTAGAAAAAAATTCTCGTTGGACGTTTCCGTTCCTTTTATGTAAACAGCATTTACCAAAATGGGCCTCGTTTTAGGTCTATATCAAATAGAATATTAGATAAATCACACAGGGTGAAAATTTATGCGACGTTATAAATGGGCAAATAATTTCTTAGCATTCTTTGCATGTACATTGTTTTAATGACAAAAACTAAAAACGTCTGAAAATTTAGGTACTGCCTTGATCCTCTTTCTCAAACAGTCCTTTGTTTTGGAAATTTAAAAAAAGAGGCTTATAGAAACATTAGCATACATGAAGAATAGACTAACCAGCTTTAACAAATTTCCTTCGACATATAAATTGGTGCGTTTCAAAATTAGACGAGAACTATGAAAGTTGTCTTGCTTTATTTTAGGAATGGTATAGTCCACCAAAATTAAGTCGGGACAACTTAATTTTCGTGTGAATAGTCCGTTAGTTGAGCGTCTTCACAAAGTATTGCCGAAGTGGGGTCAATACATGTACAGAAGGACAATACTGGACTATAGTTTACTGTAAAACTATCAATATGTATTATATATCTTTTCATACTGTTAAATCTATAAATATTCACCCATAATCTGATCTAAGTATATTAAGAGTTTTCGAACTTACCAATTTAAATCGTTTGTATACGTTCCGATAAAGGACCTGACAGGCTGGCAGCCCATGCCTAGCTAAATGACTAAGCAGAGCATCTCTAGCTAATAGCTAGAGATGCTCTGCTAGGTCATTTCTCGAGATCTATAAAGGGTTGTAGCAAGAACCAAATATCATCTCGCAAGTCAATATTTCTTCCATTTTTCGGTATCGTCCTTTTATATCCAAGACAGTAATGACATTTTGAAGACAGCTCGGGGTAAATAACCTTAGACTCATGAATACGTTAAGTATGAATTACTTTTGCACCACTTGCTCTTTTGAAAATTATTTTGTTTGACGGCCGAATAGGAAGTTATTGTGAAATGTCAACGGCTATAGAATATATTGTGAGACAAAAGAGTGCGTCTATATAGCTCAAGCTATAGGTAGCCTACATTTTCGAATTTTTCCAAAGAGCATAGACTCCTTGTATGTGAAAGAAAATATCAATGGCTTATGCCGACGCATCATTTTATATACTTGTCAAAACTTCTAACGCACCACTTTGATTTCTGCTTTTTTGAAAAGTTAACAACTGTCTTATTAGATATAGGCCTATAACTGTGTTCCTAGAATGAAGAACAAACAAAGAAGAATATCATGCCAAAGTTAAGCTGAATAAATGGGAATCTCTAAGATTTCGTGAAAGAGAAGTATCCTCATTTTTGAAATTCAAGAAAACAGCAATTTCCGACCGAAATGTAAATGAGCCGGGATCTGGAAAAATGGCCCTTATAGCATTTGAGATAGTGGTGTTTCAACATCAGGCTGTGCCTAGTTGCTGTCTGGCCGGGATCCATGCTACTGTCTTAAAGGGCGACGGTAACAGATGGTCTAATTGCAAAAAATGAATTTTTTTGAAAAAATATGCAAAACTTTTGTGTTGACCACCTCGGGATGGTTAATAATATGCGATTCAGACAGAGAATGAGCCGAAATTACAAGACAGATTGCTGAATTTAGGGAGAATCCAAGCCTAAATTCAACCCCATCACTGATGGGGTTTGAATTATTTTCAAATTGTTGCGCATGCGCATACAGCGCGGACCATGATTCAAACGAGATTCATACTTAAATTTCAATATGACGTCATCATGTATGTTGTGACGTCATTTAAGAAAGTCGCATGTCCTACTGTTTTGACCTACTTTCGACATCGCTTCATGAATTTGGTATCAAATTGCGAAAAAATGAGTCGTTGTTTCAATAGTTTCTCGTAATCATTTAATCAGGTCATATAAAGCTTAAAAAGTGTACATTTCGTTTGTATTTGACATTTTTTGGGTCCAAATCTGGGAAATAGTAGCTTTAAAGTGGCTACAGGTCACGAAAAAGTTATTAGAGACCAAAATGGTTCATGATCAGACTGCGTGTATAAGCAGGCTGATCTGGGACCATGTTTGCCTCAAAAGCTTTAAAGGACGTTTTTTTCCAGATCCTGGCTCAAATTTGATGTACATGTATTTTGTGACATAAACGAAGTGGTGCAATAGACGTTTTGACCAGCGTATGTCGGTGCTAATGACTCTAACTTTTTTCTTTCATTTTTTTCTTTTTGTTTTTCGTGTGTTTACCAGGGACGTTAAAGCCAGGATCTATTTAAGAAAGAGTTTATAAGTTAACGTGCTTGTCCACTTGCTCTTGTTTGTTTACTTCGATTGACAATCGCCATTCATTCGGCCCATCTTAATTATTTTCGCATCGTTCGGTTCGTAGAGACACTAATGAAAACACGTCATTCAAATCTCTCCTGCACAAAAACAGGATTTAATTATATAACAAATCAAGTTCTTAGCAGAAAAGGACTGCTTGTGGGATTGCAACCCATCATTAACTACAAAACACTTCGCAAATCTTTGGGCGTCATCCGTAGCAACGGAAATTGACGAGGATATCCTTCGTCAATTTCCGTTGCCACGGATGTCGCCTATAAATTGATGATGGTATATCTCGTTAATTTCCGTGGTCACGAATGACACCCGAAGATGCACGAAGTGTTTGGTATCTAATGATGGGTTGCTATCCTTAAGTTCTTAACCCTTTCTCAAACAAGACCGGGTTTTGACGTCCCTGATATGAAAAATATTTGTATAACATGGGGCCAACTAAAAGGATAAAATGCTGACAATGAACATCTTCCCCATTTGTCTGAAGTTTTCTGTGCAATCTTCAGTACATCAATATTAATTTTGTTTACATCTATGTTTCGCGTACAGCAGCTTTCAGGTTGAACCATTTGCCTTTTGGCAAAATTTTTTAATGGTTTATTTTGGAAAATATCTTTCATTTCTTATGATTTTAGCCGAGATATATAAATGTGGTGCGATTTATATACAAAAGAAAACTTCGTGAAGAAACATGCTATTAACAGTACGTGAACCTCATTTGGACAAAGCAGTTTTCTGACAATGTATAGGATGGCTCTAAGTGTATGTATTGATTGAGCCGGGATCTGGAAAAACGTCCCTTATAGCATTTTTCAAAATTGAGTTTCAAGATCGGCCTGTTGTCAAATGGAGCCCAGTATGTATCAATACCGCTCTCTTTAAGATACCACAGGTCATGAAGAAGCTATTGGAGAACAATATGGATCCTGATCAGACTGTGCGTTTGCACAGGCTGATCTGGATCTATGTTGGGCTGAAAAGCTAAGCTTAAGGTACGTTTTTCCAAATCCTGGCTCATATATAGATGGACAGAAACTATTGGCTGACCGAAGATCAGCTAAGTTGTGTCACTTGATGCCTTGTCGTGACTATGTCCGACGAGTTGTATGTCCCAGAAAGACAATGAGTAATTAATGTCATTTTCTACGGTCGGGATAAGAACAAATTAAATCTGCGACAAAATTCTTTAACTTGGTGGAGCGAAATAAAAACTCATTAATCAAACACTAATTTCCTATCTCTGAACTGCACATGGATTGCACAACCTGAATAACTGAAAAAATAGTTTTCTCTGTGACGCTTACAAAAATGTTCGAACCGCAACTGAATCATCAGACACATAATCACTGGTGGTGAACTCGGACAAAGCAAGGAACATTTTTCATGAGCACAAGGTACAGATACTTCATTGCACATCCGGATTTTTGTAAACAATACACGTGGCATTTTGTTTTACTTCTCTTTCCGTCTTTTTTTTAAGGATGCACTCAAATGGAAGTTACTAAGGTATGAAGATATGATTTATAATACGCACGAAAATATCAGTTTTATCGATCATTATTTTCAAATGGTATTTACGGATTGCAAGTGCAAAAAGCGCATATTGAGATCATGTGGGTTGATCTTAATCGCCCGAACGAAATGGTACGATATCACTGTTTATGTTTATCTATTTGCATTGCAAGTAAATAAAAAAGACATATAAATGTACCAATAAAGGCTGTAAATGGCAGTTTTCGGTGTCATGTCATTGAAAATCATTGTGCGGTTTCTTCGTGACAACGTTACAGCATGTTTGCGATGTTATCTTTTCCAGCTACGGTGTTTTATGAGAACATGTTTGATAAATTAATCGATTGCACTGGACTTAACGGCACATTTAAACATTCATTCGGTAATATCGCACTGATTTGAGCATCATCATCATCATCATCATCATCATTATTATTATTTTTATCGTTACCTTGGAGTTTCACCGGTAAGATTTTCGTTATGCCTTCTTAAATTTGGTACAGGTGGAGAATAAGCTATTAAATGAGAACAAGATGGATCTTGATCAGACAGTGCACATGCAAAGTCTGATCTGGATCCATGTTGGTCGCAAAAGCCTAAATGAACGTTTCCAGATCTATACTGTAATGTTTGTCATTACCATTATCACCATTTCACCATTCATTCTAAGGAGGATCCACTGTTTCACACATCCCAGGCCCGTACGAACAGGGGGACTCTGGAGCCTACCCCCCCCCCCTCATAGTTGGCAAAAATGCCGAATTTTCATCATTTCACATTTAAAACTTATGGCAAATCTAATTTAGCCCCTCCCCCCCCCCCCCCAAAAAAAAAAAAAAAAAAAAATATTAGACACTGGCCCAGACAGGGCCCATATGGAATTGCTTTCTACGGGCATGCATTCTAAAGTATACTAACGGGTAAAGTTAACTGTGTGCATTTCCTTTTTAATCTAAAACACCTTGACTGCATACGGTACATGAATGAAATTTTACAAATGTACATTTAATCTTTTACTTTCAGTACTTGTCAGTTTATTACTATACTTGTTATTACCGTAACAATTCCTGAAAGTGGATAAGGATAAGATTCGCGTTTACAAGACATTTTCGAGTGTGAACACCGTTGGTATTAATACATGCTATGCAATTGTCCTTAGAAAACAATAGATGCTGTCTAACCCACTGAATGTAATGTTGTCAATAACATCGTAGCAAGACTATGGGTAGGCCTATCGCAAGACGTCTGAAACGGATGGTCTAATCCGTTAATCAGCCTCTACTACTGATAGAACTCAACTCAGGAAGCAATCTATCTGTAACGTTTGTCTTTTTCTGTCGATTTCACAGGTAGTCGTTCCGATAATGGTTGTCTTGTCGGAATGACGTCACGTGTAGACGTTGGATGTGTTGGAATCGTCTCAAAATTGTAGCATGGCAAGTAAATCGAAAACAGTCTAATAAATGGGGTAATTCGACTGTTTTCGATTTACTTGCCATGCTTCAGCATCTTGTATTTATTTCGGTACTTTTATGAATAATCCTAAAATTGGCGACCATTTGCATTAGACAAGTGGCTACTTTCCTATGACGGGGGTATATTTGTGCTACTATAATTAAATCCATTTGTTTCAATATTTTTAGATTTCTTAAAGATAAAATGTTAAAAAAGACGTCTCACTACATTTCTCCTGAAACAAAAGTTTACGTTCATGATCTGTTTTCATGACTTTATAACATCGCCGTCAAACAATACGACGTCGTTCCCGCGTTTTGTGTAATTGACGTTGAAGTGCGTATAGCTTATTGTCATACAACTTCTACTTTTTTCAATTTTCAGTTTAATCTCTTAACAATACAATGTCCAATAGGATATACAAACTAAAAGCAAAATTAAAATTAGCATGTTTTTGTGTATATTATTATACGCATGGGCTATGTTTCCATGGTGATTTCTGTAATTTAGGAGGGTGGAAATTTCCTATTTCTATATATTTAACTCTTATACCTATGTATATATATTTTTAAGTTCTGCTTTGAAAGGCCACACTAGTACTTAATGTACAATGACTTTCAGACAGTTTTCAAGAGAATTTTCGTCGCTATGCATTCCGACTTTTGTATTTTTCCCTATATTATTGTTGACAGATTACGTCAAAATCATTGTTTGGGAAAGGGTTAAAATGTTTCACTCATGGGAAAGGATAATGATACTTTTCCTTTTAAGGCACCTATCAATAGGAAGAACACATGAATAAGAGATATCGGTTATGGCAATCAATTGTGTGCTAAAATAGATTTGGTTACTGTTCTGTATTTTTTAAACCGTTGGTATTGGTATAAAATGTCGTAACTACTATACAGCTTCAAACAATTTCTAGTTGCGACGTTTTACATTTACATTTACGGAATGCCATCGTTTGTCCGAAATTAATCACTGCTTTCTCGATAAAATTGATCCCTATTCAAAGACGAAGCAATGAAATACATTATGTATTTCCGAAACAGTTTCCCCCAATTAGAAAGGTTTGGAAAAACATTGAATCAAAATAAGAATAGATCTATACTGAAAATAATTTGGCTGCTTTTTTCTTAATATTTTTCTTTCATATTTTCTTATTTAGTACACACATTTTAACTTCTCAACATATAAAATGTATTTTGACATCTAGAGCAGTCGGCTAGACAAATTGGCGGACGGGTAGAAAAACGGACGGACGGGCAAACGAAGCACTATCTATATGGTGGTCATTACTGAAAGCCTTCTAATTGGGGGCTGCAATACCAGATAGGCATGATGTTTTGGAAATGATTATTGTATACCATTAATTCGTCTTCGAAAAAGAATAAATTTTATCTACTATATATAGACCTAGTGACGTTTATCCGGACAAACACTAGTGCTTCGTCGTTGTAAATCTAAAACGTCACAAACTCAACTTTATTGAAGCTGTAGTTACGGGATTTTATAACAACACCTACGATTTTTCCATATCTAACCGAAAACCCATTCTATTGTTAGGACAAAAGTCATTGCAATTCGAACATCCATTGAAAATGTTCACGGTATCATAAATAAACCGTACAAGTCCCCTTCAAAAAACGTTAACTACCATTTTCACATCGCAAAAAACTTCTACTCCAAGAATTGTAATACCAACTTCAGAATCAGTCAGAGAAATAAAATAACAAAACTTACAATAGCCTCTAAGTGTCTCACCGATTCGTCCATATTGTTTTCGGCGGATAAACACGTGCAATTCGTTGTGTACATGCTCTAACTAGTAAAACTGGTTTTTAAAAGCGCATTTAAACATGAAGTATCTGTACCTTGTGTTCATGAAAAATGTTCCTCGCTTTGTCCGAGTTCACCACCAGTGATAATGTAACCCCTTTGTCGCACAACACCGGTTACGTTGTTACGTTCACAAAGAGTTGGTATGTTTTAAATAATGTTTAGTTTATTAAAGTCCCACTCAAAATGCTTTTTACAAGTATACAAATAGATAAAAATTATATCAGTATTTCCTGATTTTGCTTCAATGTTCTCCCAAGCGAATTCTATAAAGGACGTTAAAACTAGTTCTTGTTTGGGAAGAGCTAAAAATGAACATGTAATATTTGATTTTTGTTTTTATGTTCTGTAAAAACTCAAATCAATGTCTTTAAAAGCATTTGACCATAAATTGATATTAAAACTTTCAAAATCTTTCTCCTCAAATCCTGTGCACGAGAATGCAGATAGATGTCTCCACATGGAATCTATAAGAAGGCTTTGCCAAGGCCTTAATACAAAATATGTTTTTGTTTGTCAACAAAATTATGTTCACTGTAGGCAGTTGGATGGTAAGTCAGTTATCGGAACTTAAAGTGGAATTCGATGGACCATAATGATACAATTGTTACCGGGCATTAGCTCATGCCTTTTCAGTAAATTGGTTCCTGATAGTAATTTAGACATGGATAAAAGTCATGTGACTCTATAAGAAACAAATTGCTGCTTCTCAACGAAAACCTCGTAGCTGCAGCTTGTTTTAAGCTGCAGTTACGGGGTTATCGTTGAAAAGCGACGACATGAAAGGACGGCCATTAAATTGTGTTTTGCTGCGGTTTGATTATAACTGAATATCGTTTGTTTTCATTTCATTCCAATCAATCAGAATGCATTGTGTATAATTTCCTAAAATTTCATAATACAAGATTAAATTTGTGAAGTATGGCTTCCAAATTATGGGATACAGATTAAAGTCGCCTTTTCGATTCTACTGGGATTGGCTATTTATGCGGTTTTTTATATGCGTCATATAATCACAAACACGAAAAGAAATTCTTGATGATGCAGTATGGATATTGGAAAGAGAAAAAGCATGTATATTTAAGCAGAACAAAAATATATCTAAACCTTTGCAGAAGATATATTTCATATACAGTAATGAGTATATAGATTTTCAGAGAAAATATTACGAATTTCATTTGACCTGACACTGACCTGTATTCAAAATCTGTTCATATTTCGCATATAGCGTAAGTAACATTCTTCAAAAAAGGCTTGTATCGTAGTACGCAGATGTAACAGGTTTACAAGAAAATATTACTGAATTGCTACTCAAAAAATACATAGGGGTGTAATTTATGACAATAAAAGCTAAAGCTGTGCCATGTGAAATGAAATCTGTAATAATGCATAGTAAAGAATGTTTAGTTTTGCAGAGCATCCGATGAGAGGTGGTACATGCATTATAGAATTGTTATTTCAGATTCAAACCCTATGTTGTGAGTACTCATTTGAATCAACCCAATGGACAATGAAAGTTTTCATTTTGAAACCTTCTCTGCAGTTTTTGATTTGATAACAGCAATAACCACATACGAACAAAAATAGTCCTAACAGAAGTGCAGACGTTTTCTAAAACCAGTAATGGCAATGAATGTTAAGCTAAAAATAGATTTAATCTACCGTTATGTTTTGATTAACCGTCAGTGATATTATAAAATCTCGTAACTACGGCTTGAATCAAGCCGTATAGTTGCGGGATTTTATAACAACACCCACGGAATGATATTTGTTTGTCCGAAAATACGTCACGGTTTACTTAATAAAATCGTTCCCTATTGCCACTTAACTGTGTTTACAGATCGGATTACGTTGTCATTTTCTCTGTGATATCACACAGATAAACAAGAATTGTCCGAGAACAATGTAGCTCTCCCTAACGACAACTTGTCGCAAACATAACGTCAAGGTCCTAAATCAATATAGGCCAGGTCAAAGTTTTTAAAAGTAGGACAAACTCAAAGGTCAATGTCACAACGTCAAAAGTCATGGACACAAATGAAAGGTATTGGTGGGGTGTATATATGTGTGTGAAACGTCAAGCCTGTATGTGTGATAGGACAAAGGATATAAGCCTGGTTTAAGTTTTTTAATAGTATGTGAAACTCAAAGGTCAATGCCATGAGGGCAAGTCATGGACAAAACGAAAGGCACTGACAGGAGTTATCCATGTGTGAAATACAAGGGTGTTTATGTTTTAGGCCATACATAAAGGCCAAGTTTAGGCTTTTCAAAAGTAGGTCAAATTTCAAGTTTATAATCACAAGGTCACAAGGTCATAGTCAAAAAGAAAGATGTTGATAAGAGGTATCCATGCGTGAAAAACCATATGTGTAATAGGAGGCAAGAAAATGACCAAATTAAAGTTTTGTTTAAAGTATGTGGAACTCCAAGGTCAAGGACAATCAATAATTTTCACTTAACTGTGTGTACAGAACAGATACCATTCATTTTGCTCTGTGATAGCACATGGCTAAGAAGATCAAGAATGGGAATCCTACACAATAACGTTTAGATCCAGTTAGACACTTTTGTAACTGCGTCTTTTTTCACATAAACAACAAAATCCAATTTTGTCTAATTTCCTGTTACATTATTTAATTCCATGTACCAAAGTTAACGAAGACAATTCTTGATATGGCTTAGATACAGTGAAATGCAGTTTAAGGTAGAATACCCGTAATATGGCCGTTTTGAGGCTCATAAAAAATCGGCTTTTTTCCGGGCGTCGTCGTTACGTTTCCGAACTTATTCGGGCGTGGTCGTAAACATTCGGCGGTGGAGAGTTCCACCGCCGAATGTTTCCGACGTCGCCCGAATAATTCCGACGTCGCGCGAATCTCATTAGGGGTAGACTAGCTTAAAACGTGTTTAAGGAATGTCTCTACCATGTGTCATATGTCTGCTATATTTTTAGGAATTTTTTGTCACTTTAAGATAAAATGAGGTTCCTACTTTAAAAAGGTAGTGTCTTTTGTCGAGGGGTAGACCGTCGGCTTCACGATCAAGACGTTCGATTTCCGGTTGCGGAGGTTGTTCTTGGCTTCTTAAGTTGGTTTGGTCCACATATTTGATAGTGACAAAAGTGCAGGCATTTTCCAAAAATCAGAAATTAGTTCTTAACTGTGCTCACAGACTGGAAAATGTCGCCCCTGAAATTTATCTCTTTTTTTTACGCCCACCATAATTTTTAATATTTCTCTTAATAAGACCTGCTTCTCTTTTATATTTTGCTAATATTTTTTTTCTAAAAGGTCAACAAATCTTTTGAGTACATGTGCATAAACCATATATGATTGCAACAGATATTGATATTTGATATTTTCATATTTTGAGATCTTAACATGCGCCCTATCCTTATTGTTTCTCAAATAAGATTACTTTCTTTGTACCCCCATGTAATTATTTCTAGAAGTAAAACAGCTATTATGAATTCTATGAAATCGCCTGCTTTTCACATAAGGGTCTTTTTAAAAGTCGACCCCCAGCACCTTATGACCCTTTATTTAGTAAAGGTTCATTAGGTGCTGGGAGTCAATTTACAGACCCCTAAGACCTTTCACAGTTGAATTTTAAAGTATTTCATTGTTTTGAAACCTTGATTCCAAATCCCTATTTTTAGAAACCATTGGCATCTATTAAGCTGGAGTTTTGGTGTATTTTAAGGGTTATGGTGAAACCTCCCACAAACAAATTAGTCGCAACAGAAAAGCTGACTTGTTATACCATTCACTTAACCATTTCTCCATAAAATGACGTCTTTTGGCGCCCCACTAGATAAAAGATTGATAAAACATTGAGGAAAATGAAGAAATTGCTTGTGAAAAGCGATTCCTTTATTTTCCACGATGATTTCTAATCAGAAACACAAACAAATGTAAAATATCATTGACTTTGAAGTTCCGTCTGCCACATCTTTGATTTTGGAACAGCCCGATATTTTGTTGTCTGGTACGGGGTTTAACCCTTTCCCAAACGACAAAATTGTAGGGTGATCAACTTCAAAAACTGTCACAAATGACAAAATGGGTGTTATTCAAGATAGAATTCGTGTAAAATATGGCACAGAAAATATTGAGTCAAAAGGAGAAACTGCTGGTTATCAGCAGTTTCTTCTTTTGTTTCAATGTTTTCCCAAGCCTTTTCTATTAGGGACGTCAAAACCAGGCCTTGGTTGGAAAAGGGTTAATTGTGTTCTTAGAACCGATAACACCACGTCTGTCATTTATCTATGTTATATCACGCGACTATTCCCTTGTTATTCTTCTTATATAATATGACTTGTCAGAAAATTCGTGAAATACTGATCATCATCATTTCTTAAAAAAACATGTAATTTTGATAAGCTTTTTCCCTCCCAAACAATGGCTACTTATTACTCGCCCTAGAGTCAAACATTTTGTTAACATAGGGACGAAAGACGAAATGCTGCTAACATTCCTGTTTCGCAATATTTTTTGTATTTTACTAGCAGTAGACACATTCTGTCTTGGTCAAGGTGTATTTTACATTTGCAACAGCTTTCCATTTTGAATGATCTATATTTCTTTGTTAATTGTTTGGAAACGGCTTGAAATATATCAAAATAAACGAATAATTGACCAAAAACGACAATTCCATATTGTTTCTATTTTTTGTCTGATTTCCAAACAACACTTGAAGATCTCTATACTGGTATATCTAGAGCAATTCGAGGTCTAAAGCAGTCTGATGTTCAGTTTTGTTACATCGCATCTTTGGCTTATACCCAAACAACGGAAAGATCCAATTGGTTCCAATTTCTTGTTGTTTTTTACCATGTAAGGAGATATTTTTATATGGCTCTAAAACTAGGATTTGTGTGTGGAATAATTAACCAGTTTTTAAGACACCCCTTGTCATTATTATTTGATCTGTTATATTCCAGTTCACTTCTCTCCACACCAATAAAAACTCAAATTTGGCAGCGTTCTGTCGTCATGTAGTCCGTTACTTCTTTCCAAACAAACTAGCTTTTGACCTCCCTATTTGGAAAGGCTGGAAAAATAGGCAAAAGAAGAAAATGCTGATAATCAGCATTTTATCCTTTTGCCTCAGTATTTTCTATGCAATAACGTACATGTATATAAATTTCAATTTTACTTATTTTAAATGTCGTTTTCTGCAACAGCTTTCAAGTTGAAAAACTCTAAAATGTTGTCACACTGATTTTTTTTTTTTTTCAACTAAATAAAACCAACAAACCGTTGTTTTATAAGCCTAAATATCATATCACTTCACATATCACAGTTAATTGTCATCTTCATTATTGTTTTTACTTTATTGATATATTTTGTTTGGAATTTATGTTTACAATTATCAGACACAGAAGTACACAGACAATTCGAGATTCTAGCAAGACCCTTTATAACTTTCCAAGACCATTAGTGGAGCGGATAAAGGTCAAAATCGTGCAAATGATGATACAAGCACCAAATTTGGTGTAGTAGTACCTTAAAGCAATAGAAAATTTTTGAATCGATGGGCCATTGAAAAATCCAAAATGGCGGCCATTTTTCAAGATGGCCGCCAAGCTGATGATTCAAAAAGGCAGTGTCAATAGATTTGGGTCTAAGGCTATGAGTTAAACTAGTTTCAAAGCACAATTTTTATGCTCTCGTATGTGTTTTGATTTGTTTTCTCCATTAGCACTAATAAAACAACATGGCCGCCTATTTCAAGATGGCCGCTAAGCTGGAAAAC
The DNA here is from genome assembly GCA_963680895.1 of Fragum sueziense. NCBI lineage: Eukaryota > Metazoa > Mollusca > Bivalvia > Cardiida > Cardiidae > Fragum > Fragum sueziense. The sequence continues at coordinate 28,804,778 of OY804606.1, read as the reverse complement.
TTTAGAGAATTTTATTGATGGCAAATAAACGATGTTTCAATTTCACATTTTACACTGTTTGTTATATTAATGCTATTTGTAGGACTATCTTGAATATGCTTCTTGTGATTGTATATTTAGATTTACATTTCACAAAGTCTAATATGGACGATATGACGAGTAGTAGTCGAATAGAGTGAGCGGCAAATTTCTGTAAGGTAAAACGAAAACCCTACTCTCGTTCATTGTACAAACTTACTTAACCTAAAACAAACAAGCAGATGCAAAATTGCGTTAACATCTCATTAACATATTGAACGAAAGAAAATCATCATAACTCTTTCCCAAACAACAAAAATCGGACTGCAGTGATTCGGAAGCTGCTTCAGGCGACAAGATGAATATCTATTAAGAATAATTTGGATAGAAAACAAAACAGAAAATATTGCGACAAAAGAAGAAAGTGATGGTTATCAGCATTTTTTTTTCATTTGCTTCAATCATTTCTCAAACTTTAAACATAAGGAACGTGAAAACCAGGTCCTCTTTGGGAATAAGTAAGAGTTAGGCTAAGTATCCGTGACCAGGGCGAACCTCTGACATAGGGGAAGTCGGTTGTGGTCAGGCCTGGAGAGGGATAGGCTCCACCAGGCGTCATTGCCAAAGATTTGCTACAAAATGGACAGCCCCAGAACAATTTTTAAGCCAGCTCGGTCGTCGCCCGGAATATCAAGGACCGCAACAACGCCAGGCACCAGGACGGAAGTGGGAAATATACTACTGGTGCCACCAATGATAACAGTAAAGACGAGATCAGTGCCAGAAACAACAACTCAGTAATTGGTACATGGAATGTTAGGACACCAAATGCTCCTGGCAAGCTTGAGGAACTAACACATAAGTATACTATGAGCACATACAGATGGAATGTTTTGGGAATTTGCGAGATGAGATGGAAAGGCATGGGAGAAACAATGACCCATGAGAGTCACAAGCTCTACTTCAGTGGAAGAGACGATAGACACGAAGAAGGTGTGTGTTTCCTATGGCATTAAAACTCAGCTAGTTCAGTGATGAGATGTCGACCAATATCCAGCAGGCTCATCACCATATGCCTTAGGTCATCATTTTAATTTTACAATTTAACAAGTGTGTGCACCAACCACTACACACTCTGATGAAGAAATAGAAGAATTCTATGACCAAATACAACAAGCAGTTGAAGAAACATCCAAGAAAGATATTCTGGTTGTCCAAAGGGACTGGAATGCAAAGATTGGAGAAGATGCACAACCAGACTTGAAAGGAACATGTGGACCCTATTGCAACTCGGAGATAAATGATAGAGCATTTAGACTGATCGAGTTCGCAACACTCGACAATCTCAAAGTGACCAACACGTTCCACCCGCAGAAAGTGTCCAGACGATGGACCGGGCACAAACCAATTGGGTCTGACCACCAAGTAGACAACATATTGATGAAAAACGTTTCCACACATCAGTCAATATCGCCAGAGCACGTAGCTTCCCTGGTGCGGATATCAACAGTGACCATGAGCTTGTCATAATGTCATTCCGCCTAGACCCTAAGAAAGCAAAAGAGTTAAAGGCTCCCACCAGAATAAAGTTTGATCTGGAGAAACTGAGAGACCCAGAAGTGGCGTGTTTCTTCGCGGCCACAATTGGCGGAAAGTTTGCCCCACTCCTGCTACTTGATGCGGACGAAATAGACGCAGATACTTTCATTGACACATTCAACAACGTTGTGACGGAGACGGGCAATGAAGTTCTGGGTAAACAACTGACCATCAAGAAGCCATGGGTAACACCAGACATATTAAAGCTATGCGACCAAAGGAAAGACCTGAAGCAGTCCAAGTATGGAAGCAGCGAAGGAGCCAATAAGTACCAGCAAGCAGACAAACTGGTTAAGATGAGTATATTAAAGGCAAAGGAGGATTGGCTTGCAGCGCAATGCAGCGATATTGAATCAAGTCTCAAAGCCAACAACACAGAAAAAGGCCTACAAAGTAGCAAAAGACCTCACCAGTGGAAAAAAAATCGGCAAAGCAACATCCTAAATAAGAACACTTTGAACAGATGGACAGAATATGCCTCGGAACTGTACTCCTACTGCACAACAGGAGATTAAAAAAAACTCAACACAATCTTGTCATCAGATACAGACAACTTTCCCTTCCTTCGAGCAGAAGTGGAGGGAGCGGTGAATGCCCTTAAGAAAGGAGAGTCATCAGGAACCGATAACATCCCGAGAGAACTAGTACAGGCTTGTGGTGATGCAATGACCAATGCCCTGGGAAGATCTGTGAAACAGGAGAATGGTCTACACAATGGACCCAGTCCTTAGTGATCACACTACCAAAGAAAGGCAATTTACAACAATGTAACAATTATCGCACCATAAGCCTAATATGCCACCCCAGCAAAGTGATGCTCAAGATCATATTGAATAGATTGACACCGCAGATAGAGAAAATCGTAGAAGAAGAGCAAGCAGGATTTAAAGGACGTAGCACCACTGAGCAGATTTTTAACCTCAGGATCCTATGTGAAAGATCTACAGCATCAGAAAGAACTCTACCATGCATTTATAGATTTCAAGAAAGCCTTTGACAGAGTCTGGCATGCCACACTTTGGGCTACTATGAATCATTAAAACATCAACAGTAACCTCATCCAAGTCATACAAAACTTCTACGACAAGGCCAGTAAAGCGGTATACCAAAACGGAAAAATTGGTGAATGGTTCAGAACATCAGTTGGAGTAGGACAAGGATGCCTGCTTTCGCCAACGCTTTTCGACATTTTCATAGAAAGAATTATGACCGACGCACTTGAAAATCACGAAGGAACAGTAAGCATTGGCGGCAGAACGCTCACAAACTTGCAGACTTTGCTGATAATATAGATGGACTGGCAGGCTCAGAACAGAAACTAGAAAACCAACACGACAAATCATATGCAGACTACGGTATAGAAATCAGCACAAACAGAACCAAACTCATGACAAACAACATTCATGGAATTCAGACTGATATCATCGGAAACGGAGAAAAACTTAAAACCGTAAAGAACTTTAAATACCTAGGTGCACTAATATCAGATGAGGGATCTAAACCTGAAATATCGGCCAGGATTGCTGTGACAGCTGTGACAGCTGTACCCCTATCTAAGCTTAACACCATCTGGAAAGATAAACCCATCAAACTTGGCTCCAAGATAAGACTCATGCACTCCCTTGTCCACTCTGCATTCCTATATGCCTGTGCAACATGGACCCTTACAGCAGAAACTGAGAAAAAGATTAAGGCCACAGAAACAAGATGCTACAAAAGACTGCTGGGCATATCTTACAAAGATCACATAACCAATGAAGAAGAAAAAACACAGAATACGACAATCTATAGGTCCGTACGATAATCTGCTTACTACAGTCAAAAAGCGTAAACTCAGATGGTTTGGTCACGTAACCAGAGGACAGGGAATTGTCGAGACGGTGCTCCAAGGAACAGTTAGAAGAGAGAGAAAGAGATGAAGACAGAAGAAAAAATGGGAAGATAACAGGTTCGGATCCAGGCTTTTTTTCCGGGGGGGGGGGGGGGTTGGTGGTCAAAGCCCAAATGATGGCTTAAAATGTGAAGTTATATAGTCAAAATTCAATTTTCGGCCAATTCCAGGGGGGTCATGACCCCCTGACCCCACCCCTGGATCCGCCCTTGGATAACATCACAGAATAGACTGGACTGAAAATGAATGAGGCAGTCAAACAAGCAAAGGACAGAGATGGTTGGAGAGAACTGGTTGTTAGGTCATCCACAGCGCCCCAACGGCAACCGCCACGAGATATGTGAAGGTGAAGAGTTAGGGCAGGAGTGAGGACCAGTGCCAGTAGTCGATCCGTCGGATTGGCTGACTACTGTGTCAAAGGTACTACCTCTACTACGTACCCGACACCCCCAAAAATACAAGTAAAGAACAGTTATTCAATACCGTCTTAAAATTGAAGAAAAAATGAAAGATAATGTGAAAAAATATTTGTATAAAAGTGAAACATTATTTTTTCAATCATTTAATGAAATATTAGGACTTTCAATCTTGGCGGCCATCTTGAAATAGGCAGCGTTTTGTTCTATTTATACAAATGGATAAAATAAATCATTAAACATGAGATGTTATCAAAACTTAGCTCCATAACTGGTCTAAATCAAAACCTTGGTTCCAAATTTTATGATAAAGCCCTTTCAAATGATCATTTAGGCGGCCATCTTGAAAAATGGCCGCCATTTTGGATTTTTCAATGGCCCATCGGGTCAAAATTTTCCAATTCCCTTCTAGTACCACCACACCAAATTTGGTGCTTGTATCACCATTTGCACGATTTTGCCAAAAAATGGCACTTATCCGCTCCACTACATGTACTCCTGATATTTCTCTCAAAATTAGTACTACCACAATATCCAGCCTGAGTCTCCAGTAGAGCTAAAATGCACGAAAATGTATCAACGACATAGAAAGTAGGCCCAGACCACAAAGTCCTCTATTCGGTCGGTTTTTGTTTGTTTTTTATTTGTTTGGTGGTTTTTGTTTGTTTGTTTGTTTTTGTTGTTGTTTCTTTTTAATCTCGTATCCAGATTATCAAATCCCGTTGCCATTTTCTTCTATTCAACCCTTTCCCAAACATGACCTGGTTTTAACGTCCCGAATAGAAATGGCTTGGGAAAATATTGAGACAAAAGAAGAAACTGCTGATAACCAGCAGTTTCTCCTTTTGCCTCAATATTTTCTTTGCTATATTGTACAGAAATCATATCTTTCCATTTTGCTGTCCGCATCATCTTTCAAATTTGACCACCCTATAAATTTGTCGCTTGGTAATGGGTTAAAAAACCAAAACCGGCTTGCGTGGAATGAGAACAGAACTTGCAGTATTCATAGATAAAGACGACAATTTAGACTAATAAAGCCGAAAACAGAAACCTTGCGTAATGACAATTTGTTTCCATTTTTATCCTATTTCCACACACCAAATGAAATTGTGTACCATTTCCTATTACAAGATTGAATTTGCGTACCAGAGTTAATGAAAACTGTCTTAATATGGCTTCTATACAATTGTATACAGACTTAAATATTTTTTCTAGTAGCCTCTGGGAGTTTTATTCTCCTGTGTGTCTGGTGTTGTTATTGAATAGCTCAGTCAGTAAATTCGGAGTTTATCGATCCATGTGGTTGTGAATTCGAATACCAGTAATAGGCTAATATCGTTTCTGACATTTGACAAAAGTTATTTGTCTCTTGCAAATGGGTGTGAATTATTAAATTTAGAGAGAATCTTGAGGCTTAGGCAGGATACTGTGGTAGTATTTGCGACATAATTTCCAGGAATACATTGTTAGATACTCTAGCCGACGCAATATGACTAAAGCAGTTGAAAGTGGCGTCAAAACCCAGTCAATTAAACATTTTCGTTTAGTAAATGAAAATTTTTGTAACATAATATCACGCCATACAAACGTTGAAAATTAGCGGACCAATATCAAATTTGTAATGTTAAACATAAATTATTATTCAACTGTATTAAATATTCGCAAGCCAATGATTCTACTTAAACACGGTGCATAATCACGTGACTTAGAAAAATCAGATAATCTTCAATAGGGTCAATACTTGATCAATTTGAATTCGGTTTGAAACAGAGAAGGTGGGAAAATGTCAGGAATAACCTGGACGTAGTGGATTTTTGAAAAATCAACTGATCATAAAGGTTATTTATGTGAATTATGTTTTGTAATGTTTGTGGCTATAAATATATTGTAAACTATTTTATGCCGAATAAAATATATGTATGTATGTATTTACAAAATTATTGAAGATTTTCTGAAAATATTGTATCACGTGATTATCCACCGTGTTAAACTTTGTTCCTTACGAAGGAACAAAGTGAATGTAGAATCCTTGAAGATGTTGTATCTAGACTTTTCATTAACCTCATTTCACAAATGCAATGAATTTTCTAGGAATGTAAATACAATTCCACATTATGTTTGGAAATAAGAAGAGATATCTGAGAGGTAACAACAAAAAAAAATGATTATAAAGTAAGGTCTGTTTTGTGTAACAACCTCACGCCCCAAATAAATAGTAGTGAAATTACCAAATGTGGAAAAAAAACTTTTACTCAAGGAGATATTTTCGTTTTAAAGTGACATTTCAGAATTATTTTTACATAAATTGTACTTTTATTCTATCTGAAAGAGCAAGCTTTCTTATGAAAATTCTGAAAATATCTTTGCATCAAGACATACTTTTAAAAAATGAAATAAATGTGAAATGTCACTTTAACAGAAACCCAGTGCGCGTTTAGACGTCTTTTAAAAGATATTTCATCCACAATTATTTACTTCGAGCTTCATCTATGGCTACTGAAATTGACGAGGGTATCCTTCGTCAATTTCTGTTGTCAAGGGTGACGCCCGAAAATTTACGAGAATATATCTTCGTCAATTTCCGTTGCTACGGATGACACCCGAAGATGCACTAAGTGTTTGGTACCTAATGACGGATGGAATACCTTAACCATTTCCCAAACAAGATCTGCTTTTGACGCCCCAAATAGAAAAGGCTTTTGAAAACATTGAGACAAAATAAGAAACTGCTGATAACCAGCAGTTTCTGCTTTTGTCTCAATACTTTCTGTGCTATATTGTACACAAAAACCTTCCTTTTTTAACATGAATTTTGTCTTCTATAGCAGCTTTCGAATTAATCACCCTGAATTTTTGTCGTTTGGGGAAGGGTTAAACAATAAACCTGTGAGTCCTCACGCTAACAGCGACAATACCTCGGTAGTGTTAAAGTGGCATTTCACATTTATTTCATTTTTCAAAAGTATGTCTTGATGCAAAGATTGTTTATTCTAATGCTATCAGTTTTTTGAAGTTGTTACTTATAAGCGAAAAGTACGCCTTTGAAGTTGAGACAGAAATGACAAAATTCTATATAAATCTGAACTGTTGTCCACAACAGTTTGTTTAATTCTAGCACAAAAATATATATTTCTCGTAAACGCTTCATTTTTTTTACTTGAAATTTTCAGAATTTTCATAAGAAAAGGCGCTCTTTCAGATGGAATAAAAGTAAAATTTATGTAAAAATAATTGTGAAATGTCACTTTTGAAAAATATCTACCATACCTAGACAATGCATAGAACGTGTAGACGGATTAGAATCGATATTTTTCGCTCTACTACAAATCTGATTCTTTTTCACCTTGCTATATGTTTTTTCAACAGCGAGATCTGGATGTCCTCTAAGGAATATGACCCATTTCTCTTATATCAAATATTGGTTAAATCCATTATCAGACAGCAAATTCTAGACTGGTCCAAGATCAAAGAAGTCGCAGACGACGATTTCAAGTGAACTAAGTTTTACCTTTCTTGAGTAGAAAACGTTGCACGGGAAATAAAGAAATTGCTTGTAACAAGCAATTTCTTCATTTTCCACAATGTTTTCCTTGTGGTGCCTCTTACATTGTGGGGCGTCAAAAAGCGCGAATAACCAAGAATATGTTCCGGAACTTTTCGGATGGTCCCTTTTAACGTTGCGGGTCACAATAATTGTCAAAAATCTTACCTGGCCGAGATGTTTGAGGCATACGGTATAATCCGTCTTTTCGAACGTCCAGTTGCCGTCGGGCGGACAATATCTGTACGCGTGAAGTTTCACGTTTTCTGCAATGACAAAAATCAAAGCAATATGTAAGAGGGGTCAAGACATTCTATTTTTATTTCAAATCAAAACCATATGTTGTAGGTACACATTTGAATTGCCTCGGTGAGAGGGCTTGATAAAGATTTCGTGAAATATTTCATTTTGAAAAGCCATCTCCCATCTTATTTGTAAATGTAGCTCTGCAAAATAAAAACAAAATTGAACTTGGGGATTTTATAGATATATGTAGTCTATATTAAATATAAGATTATCTTTTGTTCTTTTTTTCTAAATATTTATGAAAAGTCCTTTGAAAACACAATAGAGTTAGTTGTTAAGGTCATAGCTTAACGAGCTTTGTCGATTATCATTTCGGTTATGTTCTTCAGAAATCTCATAACTACAGCTTTTCCCACTACGTTTTCCACAGCTTTCATCTTGAGGGGATGCTCTGAAGGTGTCACTGTGTTGGAAAGAGTTTTAACCCTTTCCCAAACGACAAAATTTTAGAGTTATCCACATCAAAAACTGCCACAAATGACAAAATAGATGTTATTAAAGATAGGATTTGTGTAAAATATGGGACAGAAAATATTGAGACAAAAGGAGAAACCGCTGGTTATCAGCAGTTTCTTCTTTTGTCTCAATGTTTTCCCAGACTTTTTCTTTTATGGACGTCAAAACCAGGTCTTGTTTGGGAAAGGGTTAAAGATATGTCATAGATGTACGATGAATTGCTATTTTGACATCATTTATAGCACCTATTTTCTACAGAATAAACAACCACAATAAAAGTCGTAAATAAATGGCTGTTTTGATGCATGGGGATGCGAAAAATAACAAATTGGGTTCAAGACCTTTTGCTTTTGAAATCACGATGGATAATCACGTGATACAACAATTTCAGAAAATCTTCAATAACTTTGTTAATACGGGGCCGATTTGAATTCGGTTTGAAGCAGAGAAGGTGAACAGACATCACGCATTAGATAGGTGTGGTATATTGTAGGTGTGGTGTATTGTATTGTATTGTATTGATTTTTCAAAAATCTACCACGTTCAGCTTATTATTGGCATTTTCCCACATTCTCTGCTTCAAACCGAATTCAAATTGTTCAAGTATTAACAAAAATATTGAAGATTTTCTGAAATTCTGAGTCATGTGGTTATCCACCGTGGAAATGCTGAAGATGTATTTTTCGTTTCTCGTTACATTGTAAATGGTGGAACCCATGTCGGAACCATTTTAGGTCCATGAGCGAATTTCAGAATATACTTCCGGCAGCTTACTAGTAGCATTCCATTACCAGACAACAAAACCTTGGACTGTTTCAAATTCAAAGATGATGCAGACGACAATTTGAAGTGATTATAATTTTATATCTTAAGTTCTTTTTTTGGTCGAAAACATAGCGGGAAATGAAGAAATTGCTTGTTACAAGCAATTTCTTCATTTTCCATTATGTTTTCCAGAGCCTTTATCTTGTGGGGCGTCATAAAGCGTCTTTGTGTGGTAATGGGTTAAACTGTTACGGACTAACGTTCATTGTAGAGCGATACATTCTTAGCAAGCCCAGGATTCTGTGTCCACTCCGTTCGTTACGAAGGTACGCAGCTATATAAATGACCTTTCTGTAAATATGTAAGTGACGTCTTAGAACCCTGCATACTACTGTAAGGAATAAATGGAGGTAGACTTTTTGCTTTTCGAAGATGGGACGAAACAGAAAACAGAATCATCATATTATAAGCAAACTAAATTCATGGCGATAAGCGAACTAAATTCATGTCGCATTGAAGCAATTGAGGAAAAGGACAAATGTTGATGTTAAGTGATTAAGCATATTATTCTTATATATGATTGCTTATCAAAGCTTTCTGTGTGTAACACGTCAAACCTGGGACTCTCTGTGGCTGCGATATTATAGAAATCATCGGATGAAAGAGATCGATCGACTTCATCAAAATTAAGTCCATTCCGACAATAAAAGTGCAATGAACTCATGCATCAGAAAGTTCGTTAAGATGTTTAATTGTTGGTTTAGTTTCGTATTTGACACTCTTTGAGTGATCATTTCTGGAGAATATTTTTACATTCAATGGTACGAGTACAAATAATTTGTGCGACAAATATTATATTTCGTTTCTTTCCTTAGAAAATACAGTAACAGCAGTTTTGTTTAACCCTTTCCCAAACGAGAACTTTGTAGTGTGATCCTTTCAAAAACTGCCACAAAATACAAAATATATGTTATTTAAGGCAGAATATGTGTAAAATATGACACAGAAAATATTGAGACAAAAGGAGAAACTGCTGGTCATCAGCAGTTTCTTCTTTTGTTGCAATGTTTTCCCAAGCCTATTCCACCAGGGTCGTCAAAACCAGGTCTTGTTTGGGAAAGGGTTAATGTATTCCATCCACCATATAAGCAAAACACTTCGGGCTATTTCGGACGTCATCCATGGCAACGATGGCTAACCCGTCATCCATGTCAACGATGGCTAACCCGTCATCCATGGCAACGATGGCTATCCCGTCATCCATGGCAACGATGGCTATCCCGTCATCCATGGCAACGATGGCTAACCCGTCATCCATGGCAACGATGGCTATCCCGTCATCCATGGCAACGATGGCTAACCCGTCATCCATGGCAACGATGGCTATCCCGTCATTCATGGCAACGATGGCTAACCCGTCATCCATGGCAACGATGGCTAACCCGTCATCCATGGCCAAGGAAAATGACGAGGGATACTCTGGTCAATTTCTGTTGCCGCTGATAACGCCCGAAGTTACATGAAGTGTTTAGAAACTAATGGTGGATAGAATACATTTACCCATTACCAAACGACAAAATTTTAGGCTGCTCCAAATTCAAAGATGATGCAGACGACAATTGCAATTGAAAGAAATTTAAAAAAAAGGTTTGTCATTTGGATAGAAAACATTGTGGGAAAAGAAGAAATTGCTTTTCACAAGCAATTTCTTCATTTTCACAATGTTTTCCAAAGCCATTAACTTGTAGGGAGTCAAAAAGAGTCACTGTGTGGTTATGGATTAAGCTGAAACAAGCTGCAGTGATGTGGTTTGAATGAAAAGTGATACTTTACAACCGAATGCAATTATTCTAATATTAAGACGTCACATAAGACATACTGAATAAGTACGTCCTGTTTTACACCGATCGAATATTATTTATGAAACATTTATTCGACAGATTTCTATACTGATTGCAATGCTAATTTGTGATTCATTTGAGAATTTTGAGATTGTAAATATACATATTTGTCTGCAAATGTATTGCTTTATGCAGTCCTTTGCAAATCGTTTAGAATTAGCGGCGTCCAAATAGATAGTGTAGGTGCAAAATAATGGTCTTGTGTAACAAGACCGTGTTTTTACGTCCTTAACAGAAAATGTCTGAGAAAACATTGAGGCAAAAGAAGAAAATGCTGATAATCGTTCGTTCTTTTTTAAATGACGTCAACTTACACCGGTGAGCAACTCCTAATGTTAAAAGATTTTTGTGCTACTCGATAATTCTTGTGCGGTCATTTGTAATAATTTGCATGTATAGTATAGTGACACATGTGTGTTGAAAAGTACTCTTTGAAAGCATTTACGGCACTTCAAAGACACTTGAGAACTATAGGGAAATGATGAACATACTGCCATACCGATTACTACAAAGACGTTGATTTTCAGATATACCTGTAAGGCATAGACCACAGGTTTTTTTGTAATACCCAAGGAATTGATTTGAAAAGCTGTCTCTCTCAAAAAAGTGCAGTTACTGGCAGCTAGGCTATCATGCAGAAGTAGGCGCCATGTATTTTTAAAAATCTAATCTTCCATCGTCGTTCAAAAGACATCTTATGAGGTTCGAGATTCTGTTGCACCATAATAACGCTTCGAGCCATTACTGTCGCTGCTGTATTGAACAATTTTAAAGGGGGAATGGCACTTAAACAAATCATGGGGTTTTAAATCCGTCTACATCTAAGCCAATACACAAGGTAGAAAGCTAAGATTTGGCATATATGCAATTTAAAGACCATATTTTAATAATATATATTTATTTTTTGTACGAAGTTCTCGGAAAATTTGCAAGATGTTAAGTGTTATTCTGCCTTTAAGAAACCGATTATAGAAACATTACCACACATTCCGTGCCGTCAGACGAGGCATTTGCGACTTCTGGTCATATCCGAATCCTAAATAATACAATCAAAACTCGTTGTGTCGAAGTCAGAGGGGCCATAAAAATACCTCGACATATCCGGAGTTCGACTAATCCGATTTTGATTATTTTCGATGAAAATGATATTTACCCATTTTGATGGGCATCATATGTGCCCATGTTTGAAATATAGTAGAAAAAGGAAAGAAATTGCTCGAAACGAGCAATTTCTATCCTTTTCCTACTTAATTTCAACGGCTGTATTTGTTTCGGAATTAATTTTGATATCCATATGTTGAGGATGGGACGTGACTTTCACTTCGACTTAAGCGGCATTTCGACTTATCCGATGTCGACATAACGAGTGTCGACTGTAAGTTACATGGTGAGAAGTTGGAGCCTTGAAAAAGAGGTGTTGAGGCATGACGTTTGCACATTTTTGCGGGATACACCACGTGACCGGCTGCAGCACGTGTTCTAGGCCTGGGTCGAGCGGTCAAATCAGTGTAAACTGTTCAAGGTATTTAACAGTGGAAAAGATGGGTAATTTCATTGGAGCGTATTTCTGATATAGAACTAGTTTTCGAAATTATCGACATGCCCTCGTAAATTGACCTTTTCCAAAATCATAAGTTAATTCATCGTCATTAAGCCTCTCTTTTTAAATCGTACGTTTTAAAACTCTACAAAATCGCACGACGGGTTGTAAGAGCGCCTCAAAATATTGTCCGGTCAATTCTTTGCTGCGTGTAGTCTGCGTCGTGGTTGCGTCCACCAAAATCGTACGTTGCACGTGCGTGCATCGCACGACTAAACGTAAGTTTTAGACGCAGACCGCACGCAGAAGCACGTTGGACCGTTTGTAAAGCCTCTCTTACAACCCGTCGTACGTCTTTTTAAATCGTACGTTTTAAAACTCTGCAAAATCGCACGATTTATAAAGACGCACGACGGGTTGTAAGAGCGCTTCAAAATATTGTCCGGTCAATTCTTTGCTGCGTGCAGTCTGCGTCGCGGTTGCGTCCACCAAAATCGTACGTTGCACGTGCGTGCATCGCACGACTTAACGTAAGTTTTAGACGCAGACCGCACGCAGGAGCACGTACGACCGGTTGTAAGAGAGGCTTAAGAGAGGCTTAAATACTACGACAAGCATGTTCATTGGTGTTTACACGAATACAAAAAAAAAAGACCGAGTGTTGCTGAAAAATACTGGTGTTTCATTTTCTTTGGAATTTTCAAAGAGAGAATATTATAGAATTAACATCTTTGTCTACAAGAAATTGTCTGCGACGAAAAAACTTGCAAGACAGGGTATTTTTATTATGCAACTGGGATCAAATTATTCTTCGAAAAAAGAAATTTAAATGTCTGAAAATATTTTGAAATTGGCCATCGGGGACTAAACACGTGTGCGGAGCTTAAAAGTTAAGTGACATTTAACATCGACTGTAGAATTAAAATAAAATTTACGTTTTATGTAAATGATTTACCATTTCATACAAACTTTGGATTTTACGATTCTACGTGTTTTTTGCTTTGAACAGAGAAATAGCACATGTCGCACAATTTATCTTCTTTAGCCATTTCCAAACAGATGATAAAGAGGCCTGGTGGGGTTTTGATAAAGTTTTAATTTGAGATATACTGTGCACAAAAAGTTTAGCACACTTGGAAAATGTCCTTTCCTAGTCAAAAACTATTCCAAAACCCATAAAAATAAAGCTCTAATTTGTTTGAAAATTCAATTTTCTGGCGCTTCTTGCAATTTTCAATGACGCGAATGTCCAGCATAAGCAGCTAGGACCGCCATTCAATGTCTTCCCATGTTACAGAGAAGCTATCTGACCACACAGAAAGGAATTTTGCCCATTCATACTGCAGATGACGCTCATTGCCATTGACGTTACAGACGTCATTACTTTCTCTAGCCTGACGTCCAACAATGTTCTTTGTGTGTTCTTTTGCTGGTGATTAAGCAGTTCAGGCGTAGATCATTCTGTATGTTCCTTGGAGTAAGTGGGTGGTGATTATCTTATTGAAATATCACAACGTTGTGTCGTTGTAAGACGGTCCTGTGACAGGTTGGATAATTTCATTGCAGTGCCCTTGCACCTTTTGGTTGCCATTAACTGAAATGAGGTCTGTTTAACTGTTTTCATCTATTCCTGCATTAAAATGACGCTGCACTCGACGTAACAGTCTCAATGATGACGTTATTGGTATCAAGCCTTACGCATCTTCTCCAACCACAAATCCTGCCGTCAGTTAATGACACGTAAAATGAGATTCGTCCGGACATCAGTCCAATGTCTCCTGAATCAATTTCGATGTGTCAATACCCACTGACGCCTTGCCTGTCGATGCTTGACGTCATTGGCGTAAGATCGGAGGACCCTGATGCAAGTTGTGTGGAGCCTGTTCCGGACAGTCTGGTCACTAACGGTATACCTTGTGACGTCCTTGAGGAGTAGCACTAAATTCTTACTAGACAGGAATTCGAAACGTCGTCAAGACGTCGCTGTGAAACGATCCTCCCTGAACGTCGTTTTACACGGTCTACAAAATTTAGGTCGGTCGTTGGTGGCTAAAGTTGCATAAACCAAGTGCCGTAGGCGCGTAATTGTCAATTGGAGACAATTGAAATGCAAAGCGACATCTCTAACAGTCATACCTGCTTGGAGCATGCAAAAAGCTCTATGACGTCGAACTTACGTCATCATTTCTCGCCTTCCCATAATTAATTTCAAAGAATTTGTGACAGTTAAATTGATTCTGCTAACAGATCTGTGTAATCGTGTGTTTTTGGACAAGCTAGACATTATCGATGTCACTGCACACGTGCCGCACGTGACTTTTGCTTATCTTGACTTTGTCCAATACACTGAATGTTCACTCTACACATGCACTGTATGCGTAATGGTTGTCGATCGGGACAACTGAACAACACAAAGCAATGTTCATTTAATTATCATAAAATGAAAAAATAATGTGTTAAAAAACGTGCTAAACTTTTTTGCTCAGTATATATATGTAGTACAGGAAACATTAATTAAGGTAGTCCTAATGAGATTCGAACGACTTTGGAATTATTCTGGTACGATCGAAAACATTCAGCGGTGGAACTCTCCACCGCCGAATGTTTACGGCCGTGCCCGAGTAGAATCGGATTTGTAACGACGACGCTCGAAAAAAATCCGATGTTTTGTGAATCTCAAAATGGCCACACTACGGGTATTCTACCGTAAATGCTAAATACCCTCTCCCAACCAAACTCTAAACAGATGGCGCAGTCAGTAGTGAGAAAAATCATGGTTATCAGCATATTCCTCTGAAATAGTCTCAATGTTTAGATACCGATTTCATATGATTGTAGCCTTTTTAAGATTTATCATTGGCTTATATCGTCGCTTTTCAACGAAACCCTCGGAACTGCAGATTGTTTTGTTGAAAAGCTGCGATATGTAAAAAAGTAAAATGTTTGGGGGATATTTTCGTGTGCCTTTCGTTCTCTTTGGTTTTGACAAAGAAGAACGTCTAGAATTTATTGGAATATTGTTTCTTTCTGTTTTATATTCTACATTGGCTTTCTATTTGTACACAATTTTAGTGAAACGATTGAAAAAATAATGATCACACGAAGTTCAAATGCATTAAGTACAGATAATGAATAAACCTGCATATGATATCACCATCATCATCTTGTGGCCTCAGCCGAGATTGAATACACTGTACACCTTTCAAGTACTGATTCTCTATTAGGTCTTACAAAGCTATATTTTCTCAGACACATAAAGACCGGTCAGAGTTTGGTAAAGCGTCAATGCATGTTATACAACTAAATCAAAGCTGCACGATATCAACTAATTACAAAATGCATAATAGATGCATAACATGCGGGCAAACCAGGAAATCATTTGTGATCGATAATGAGCGGTTATTACAGGTATTTTTGAACGATCCAGTGATCAACGACAACAAAGCGTGCTTGGATATTGACTTCGACACAACGAGTGTCAACTGTATTTAGATTTAAAAAAAACCTGCATATCGTGCGGACAAACCCGGAAATCATTTGCAATCGATAATGAACGGTTATTACAGGTACATTTAAAGGATCCAATGATCAACAACAATATCAAAATGTACTTGAACACAAAACAATTTTAACTGCGCTAATTAGTAACATAATACAAATATCTACGTTTCAGTTTTACGTTAGAAAAAAAATAAAGTTTAAATGAGTCATGTATATGAAATCATGGCGAAACTGTTTGTCAGAATTCTAAAACAGTGGGTCAATGCCTTTGTGACCTCATCGTGGCACTGTGACGTCACATCTGTTACCGAGTTTTAATAACGCCTACAGTAAATTTTTAAAGCGCACGACGTGTAAAATTAGAATGATAGTTTATTATTGCACAGGATGTGTATATCTAAAAAAGCGCGGGTGTGTGGGTTTTTCGGTTATTTCGTCATTTCCTGTAAATGTCTTACCCACATAAAATGGTGCAATACCATATTATTAATTCAAATATGTCTTTTAAAAAGCGGTAAAATGAGAAGACGCCGTTTTGACAGAATTTCGAATTAACATATCATGTTTCTATATCTTATACGAGTTCATTGAATTTATCGAGTTCCTTCTATGGCCGACTTGTTCAACGAACAAGGATGTCGTCGATTTTCAACAAAACCCTCGTAACTGCAGCTTAAACAAGCTGCAGTTACGTAGTTTTTGTTGAAAAGCGTCGATGTTTTTGAGTAATTTTCGGCAGCATCTGTCCAGACTTATATAATAGATCTCCAGACACGAAATGAAACATTATTTTATAGGTATTTCAATGTCCTATCTCGGGAAACCTTGTCTACGATGGGTAATTTTAGTACCTTTTCTGTTACCTTGAATTGAATTATAGATGCAAAATTATCATAATGAGGGTCCTATAGTCTTTTTACAATTCTGCATCGACAAAATACCAATTTCTCTATCGAGCTTTCCCTCTTTTATTTCAAATCTAAGCCAGTCTTAGAGAACATAACATCATAATTATTATGGTGTGGGTTAACATGGTATTTTAACAAGAGGACCATGATGGTCCTATATCGCTCACCTGAACCTAAATGATATGAGCAACACTTTTGTTCAATTCAATTAATATTTATTACTTTAAGACTGAAAAAGAACCTGAACCTAAATGATATGAGCAACACTTTTGTTCAATTCAATTAATATTTATTACTTTAAGACTGAAAAAGAACTTATGGTCAATAAGGTTGTGAAAATCTAACTCATCCAAGATCTAAATTATGGTGCCAAACATTGTACAGGGCTCCAGATAAGAGGGGGTGGTGACTTTTCAAACTGCAATAATGCTGTCAGTGATCATCCAACCCTATGTTGTAGGTACTCATTTGTATCGTCTCGTCGAGACGATTCAAATGAGTACCCACAACATAGGATTTGAATTCGAAAAAACAATGTTAGTATATCTTCACCTCCACTTATCTGTAGCCCTGATTGTATCCAAGTTTTGTCTTGATTGTTAAATAATTGTAGATTCTAGAGTATAAACAAGGTCGAAAACAGCCGAAAACAACAATTTTGTCAATTTCAAGGGCACAAAACGCTCGACTTTCTGATCAGATCAGACTGAAAATCAATCTCATATGAGATCTTATGGTTCCCAACATTGTGTCCAAGTTTTGATCAAGAATTGTAGATTCTAGAATGTAAACAAGGTCGAAACCAGCCGAAAAAATGGCAATTTTGTCAAATTCAAGGGCACATAACTCTCAACATTCTCGTCAGATCAGACTGAAAATCAAACTCATCCAAGATCTTATAGTCCCCAACATTGTGTTTAAGTTTTGTCTTGATTTATAAATAATTGTAGATTCTAGAGTATAAACAAGGTCGAAAACAGCCAAAAACAGCAATTTTATCAAATTCAAGGGCACATTACTCTTGACTTTCTAATCAGATCAAACTGAAAATCGAAGTTACCTGAGATCTTATAGTCTCCAACAAACTAATCCCAGATCTTATGGTCCAAAACATTGTGTCCAAGTTTTGTCTTGATTGAATAATAATTGTAGATTCTATAGCGTAAAAAAGGTTGAAAACAGCCGAAAATGGCTATTTTGTCAAATTCAAGGGCACGTAACTCTTGACTTTCAGATCAGATCAGACTGAAAATCAAACTCATCTGAGATCTTAAAGTCCCCAACATTGTGTCCAAGTTTTGTCTTGATTGACCCTTTCCCACACATTGGCGCTTTTGGATGCCCCACAAAATAAAGGCTTTGGAAAACATTGTGACAAACAATTTCTTCATTACCCACAATGTTTTCTACCAAGAAAGACCAAAAAATGTTAAATTTTGTTCAATGGAACTTGTCGTCTGCAACACCTATGATTTTGGACTAGGCTAAAATTTTGTTGTTTGGTAATGGGTTAATAAGAGTGTAAATCTATTTATATCCTCTATCCAACTAGATAACTCTACTTATACTGAAGTAATGTAGTGTCAGAGTTCCTTCCCTTAGATTAACTCTTTTTTTGAATACAGCAAAAAAGTGGCAATTTTGCCCAATTCAAGGGCACATAACTCTCATCTTTCTGGTCAGATCAGACTGAAAATTGACCTCATCCAAGATCTTATGGTCTCCAACCTTATGTCCAAGTTTTGTCTTGATTGATCAATAATTGTAGATGCTAGAGTGTAAACAAACTTAAAAAAAGCATTTTTTGACATTCAAGGGCAGATAACTCCGCACTTTCTGGTCCGATCAGGCCCATAATCGAACTTGTCCGAGAACTTATGATCGTACTTGTTTTGGCCAAGTTTGATCAAGATTGAGTAACTTTTGTGGATGCTAGAGTGTAAACACCCCAAATGTTGACGGACGGACGGACGGACGGACGCCGGAAAAAAAGTGACCACAATAACTCACCTCGAGTACTTCGTGCTCAGGTGAGCTAATAATGACAAAGAAAATGAAATTGTCTTATTATCTTTACATGTTTTATTATTGCTTTGTTAAAGAAATAAATATCAATTAGAAAATGGTAGTATTTATCGTATTTAACATTCACCATAATCAATATAACACAGAATATATTTTCAAAATCCGTGACACAATAACATGTATATTTACAAAAAAAAAAGAAAATGGAAACAAGTTCAAAACCCTTTGCTAATAACGGTAGCAGCTGCCAAAGACAAATATAATCGTCCCCACTCGTAGATCGCATCGTACTTAACCCTTTTCTAAACGAAGAAAATAGGATTGTATAATATGAAGGCTGCTGCAGACGACAACATACATGCTAAAACAGATATAATTTATGTATAAACAAACAGAGTGTATTTAGACGAAAGAAAAAGGCGCTGCTTATCAGCATTTTCATCTTTGTTTAAAAGTTATTCGATTCGTTTTCTATCGCAAACGTCAAAACCAGGTTGTATTCGGGAAAGGGTAAACCAAGAAGCTGTATCAATTTGTACAGCTACTTAAAGTCCTTCTAGGATTTCTTGGGCCATTTATCCACAATTATGTATCCATTTAGTCGGGCTTTAATTGCGTAATTCGTTCTGGTGGCGAACTATGTATCTCAGTGATTTTATTTCTAATGGATGCATTTGACATTAAGGGTCATCTTAACCCTTTACCAAACGACAAAATTGTAGCGAAATCGACTTCAAAAAGTGCCACAAATGACACAATGGATGTTATTAAAGATAGGATTGGTGTAAAAAATGACACAGAAAATATTGAGACAAAAGGAGAAAATGCTGATCATCAGCATTTTCTTCTTTTGGCTCAATGTTTTCCCATACCTTTTTCTAAGGGATGTCAAAACCAGGTCTTGTTTGGGAAAGGGTTAATATTCCCTCTGACGACAAGCTCTAAGAGTTTTAGTGATTTTTCATTCTATGAAAAGGTATTTTACCAACGCAGGTAATTGCTATTTTCCTAAAATCCAGTTGAAAATTCATATAAAAGAATCTGAAGTTGTAAGATCATAGTAATTTTCTTTAGATTTCGTTTGCTACCTAACTCAAAATAATTCATGTTATCCCTTTGCATTTTGCTATTATTTTTGGAATGTTTCTAAAATCCCCCTGAAAATAATTGCCAATATTAAAAAGAACAGCATATTTCCCAATTTGACTGGTTTCAGACCAATACTAAAAATATGGGCAAAAACACTGAAAATTAAGTATCTTCATGTATGTTAAAAAGATGTTAAAATTATTGGTGAATTTTGACCATCAATATTTTCTTCCATTCTTGCAATATTTCTAAAATATGTTTTAAACAAGGATGTTTTTTTTATGAAATCCAGAATGTCAAGAGAGTGTTTAATTGCGTAATTCGTGCGCCATGGTTCCATTTTTAATGGATATGTTTGACATAAGGGCCCTCTACTGAGTCTTATTTTGATGTAAGGAACGATAAGGCGACTAATCACTTCTTAACCGATTTGTCGTCGAAATTCTTCGAAAACCTCGTAACTGCTGCTTAAAACAAGCTGCAGTTACGAGGTTTTCGTAGAAAAGCAGCGGTATCGTAGTTGGAGAAAAACCTCAGTAATTGCAACTGTGAAAAGGGAACATTTGCATCCTTTTGGAGCAAAAGGGCGATATGTTTAACCTTGACAAAGCAACATACCTAAACATTGCGAAAACAGATTGTAGGCCCTATATGTTTTTGTATTTTCCGTATAATGATTGTATATATTTCTTTTTTGTTTTTAAAAAAGTTGTGAAAACAGATTCACAGACATACATGCATTGCCGAGTGAAAACTTAAAACAGAATGAAGTATTACAAAACACGGGTGGTAACTACGTGACTTTGTTACGATATTGAAAGGCCTACCACAGTATTCGTGTTACCATTCGATTTTTTATGATACCAACATCTCTCAAGGCCTTGCCAAAGCTGAGAACAATCGTGAAAGGCGATTCCATTAGGGGCCTACTTTTCACGAATGTAGTCAGCTTCAGTTTTAACGAGAAAACGAAAATTTGAAAGCTGAGACAAGAGCCGCAATCTTTAGAGCCAGATTTTTTAAGATTTCTTAAGATGTTTTGGATAAAGCGTTTTTAAGACCGAGATTTTGACCGATCTGTTCCGAATGCTCCATATTTATACAAATGACGTCATCATGACGTCATTTGTATAAAGTATGGAGCATTCGGAACACCACGGTTTATAAATTATGGAGCGTTCGGAACTACTCGGTCAATTTTCTTCTTATCGTTTCTACAGAGTTGACCGAGGGTTCCGCACGAAGTATAGGTTAATGGCGCCTCCCATTGAGCGTCTTAAAAATCTTGGTCTAAAGAACGCTTTATCCTAAAATATCTTAAGAAATCTCAAAGAATCTCAAGGAATCTCGCTCCAAAGAACGCACCTCAGGTGATTGAAATGTCTCTTTCATTGATTTAGAACCAGCTGGACAATGGATAACAAAAATATCTTACCTAAGGGACAAAACATCTTGGCTGTGCCGCCTGCTTTTGTTTGTGGCCAACATAATATCTGATCCCAGAACGGCTGGCAATATCCTGGAAGTAAAACGGAGATCACCATTATATACAATGCTCGTATTACAGAGCAACTTTCTTTTCCTTGACGCTTTCCATGACGTTGGAATTTTAGACTGTTCAGACTTGAAAGTTGTTGCTGACAGCATGAAATATATATACCAACAAAAAAGTATGCGCACCTAATTGCCTTTTCTGCTATTGTACCTATATCTTCCCAAGTTTTTCCCACTAATTACACCCCTACCGGGCTTTGTTTAGGAAAGGTTTTGTTGGTTCGTGTCGTCTAAAGAAATGTCTATTGTTGTTTTCTATGAGCTAATGGCAACCAGAGTAGTATAGGAGGGTAGGATGGGGACTAACCGGGGGACCGATCAGACACTCATATGGTTCATACAAAATCATTTAGCTGGATGATATAATGTTGTCGATGGAAATAAAAGGAGTTTTCTATTTTTGATAAATATGGTGTAATATTTAATTTGTATTCATATACATCATCTAATTCCGGTACATTTAAATATATGGCCGTTATTGAGAGGGGATCAGGGAAATGGTCCTTATTGTATGTTTTACTACCATGATTCAAGATAAGTTTGTGTCTAAGCTTGTTTCTGTAATAACATTTTCCTATTCTTTCTCTTTCATTACGTATGTAACGAGAGCTGTCCGAAGACAGCGCGCTCGACTTTCTAAGTTGCTTAGTATAAAGGGGGCATAACTCCAAATATAGTGGAGCCAGGGTCATGGGCCCTGGTAGTAAGGTAGAGGGGGTTGATGGTGAATAAGTATTCCAATATTGGGTTGAATCCCTTTGAGAGTATGGAAGTTATTGATGTTTGAAAAAACTTTAATCTTTGTTGCAACGCCAACGCCGACGCCCGGGTGACAGTATAAGCTCTCATTTTTTTTCGAAAAGTCGAGCTAAAAATTGTTGGTCACATAAAAGGGAATTTTGAAAGAAAATAGAAATGTTAAATTATATGTTACAAAATGACAATTACAACAAAAGAAATATGAAAATTAAATGAATAACAAGTTTATTTTATGGAGTAGGCTTAAACTAATGTCAGAAAGAGAAAAACTAAAACTTAGAACTAGATCTACAGACGAACCAAAAAATCCAAGGATTTATGCACAAATTAATTCTGCAAATATACGATAGCACTCAACTGATTGCATACAACCGACATCAATAGATTAATTTTGGAGTTGGTTTTGGTCCTGAAATCTTGGTTTTAGAAATGTCCGACTATTGTGCTGTAATATATTCTTGCAGTTTTTTGCGTTATAAGATATTTAATGAATCTAGCATAAGATACCAACCCAGCAGGCAAAAGACGTCACACAGACGTCTTTTTTTGGTTGAATAGTGGTCACGACGTCATATAACCAAATATCGACCAGAAAAAGACGTCTTTTTCCAGACGTAAAAAAGACGTCCTAATAAGACGTTTTTATGACGTCTTTTTCGGGGTGTGGTCGCGACTTCAACGTGAACACAACGTCTCTCCACAGACTTAATTTCAACGTCATCTTAATTACGTCTTAGGGACCTAGATTTATTGACTAAATTCCAATAATGATGTTTTGTAAACACTTTTTTCCTATTGGAAACTTTTAAAGTTACATGATACTTACTCCGTAACAGTATCTATTGTGCACTCTTTGTCTACAAATCAACACAAGTGTTCTGCATGGCTGCTTGGACCTGACGTCCCTTACAGAAATGAAAACTGTCCCAGCAAACATGCTTATATGGGTCCTATATGGGATGTGTATGGGTAAGCCCATGTGGGTAGGCATATATTGGACCCAAATAGGACCTATGTAGGTAAGCCCATGTGGGTTTGATCATAAGGGACCCAGATTGGTCCCATATTCCCAGCATATGGGCTGTGTCTGGGCAAGCCCATATGGGTATGCCCATATAGGACCTATGTGGGAAAGCCCATGTTGTTTGGACAATAAGGGTTCCAGTTACAATAATTGACTTGCGCCCATTCAAGTACAACAGAATAATTATGTATACATGAGCATATCTAAAATATCCATAATCTGAATATGTAGCCTATAGAATTATAAGTTTTCAATTTAAATGACGATCTTATTTATATCCATCAAAATTAATGACCATCAAATCAATACAAATTGAAAAACAACAACATTAGATTCAGCAATACAAGTAAGGCAACATCAATAAGACATGTCTAATCCTTTCTCGAACAAAACCTGGTTTTGACTTCTCTAATAGAAGGGTAGGCATAAATTGCAAAAAAAAAAACATAGACCTAGAGATATTAGCAAAAGTTGATAATCG
Organism: Fragum sueziense; assembly: GCA_963680895.1. Classification (NCBI taxonomy): domain Eukaryota; kingdom Metazoa; phylum Mollusca; class Bivalvia; order Cardiida; family Cardiidae; genus Fragum; species Fragum sueziense. Next base: position 28,781,001 of record OY804606.1, on the reverse strand, counting down.
GCAATTTCTTCTTTTGCATAAGTTTTTTCTGCGCTATATTGTACAGAAGTACATTCTTTGTCAATATCGTTTTTTAAACATGGGCTTCATGTTGGATCATCCGAATTATTTTGTCGTTTTAACGGCGTTTAAACTGTAATTAGTCTGTTCAAATCACTAACATAATCTTATCAATTAGTGTGTTACAGTATATTAAAGGGAAATAATTAAAAATGTTGACAATAAATCATGTTTTTACAAAGCGTTTATGTAAAGAAAGCATTTGGCTTAATAATCCTTTATGATTCTGTTAAAAGAAATTAAATTGTGTACACATTTTCAAAAAAAAGATAGAAATAAATCTAGACATAAAATTATATCAAGAAAACATATAGATAGTTATAGAAAGCCTCGAAAATATCATGACAGTTAAGACCAAATTCCTAGGTATCAAACCTTAGAAAATGTGTCAAGGTCGTCAGACATACCTGGCGAGACCTTAAACCTCTTTGATGGGGAATAATTACCCTTACTGAGCGAGAGGCTCTGGAAGGTTTTCATCTTCGATCAACACCAAACGAAAGCCAATAGGAAAAGTGGTCGGTTTTACGTTGAAAAGACGTCTTTTAGAGACGTTGGGATAACGTCTTTTTCTGGTTGAATTTGATATAAGGAAAGACGTCTTTTTCAGACGTCTTTTCAACGTCATTAAGTGACATTGTTCAGACGTCTTTTCAACGTCATTAAGTGACGTCTTTTCAACGTCACTTAATGACGTGGAAAAGACGTCGGGAAAAGACGTCTTTCCTTATATCAAATTCAACCAGAAAAAGACGTCTTCCTGACGTCTCTAAAAGACGTCATTTCAACGTAAAAACGACCACTTTTGCCAGCTGGGAAAACGTTTCGTGCAATTTCGGGTGCCACCCGTGCCAACGAAAATTAACGATGGTATACCATCATCAATGTTCAGGCGTCATCAATGGCAATGGAAATTGGCGAGAGACACCTCAATTCCTAAATAAAACATTGAATCAAGCAATTATAGAAGACAAAAGAAAAATTAAAAGATGTAATTTCTCTTTAAAAGAAAGCAAAAATTAACGAAGCCATTCTAACCATTCAATTAATTATTGCAGCAAAAGCCAGAATAGTTTTGTTTCCTGGCGAATATCGTTCACCGATTTATGTTTTAAAATATGCCGTCGTATTAGAGCATTGAATACAGAATGACCTATTCAGCAGCATTTAACCGCTATTCGCCCAACCTCGTAACTACTGTTTAAACAAGCAATTGTTACGATGTTTTTTATCTTATTGCAAAAGGATTATGAAATTATACTCTAAAGTTTTGCACTGGTCATAGGTCCCGATAAATGAAATGGCAGGGCATCTCTAGCTTTTAGCTAGAGATGCTTTGCCAGGTCATTTATCGAAACCTATACCTTTGAATTGGCAAAAAAGAGATCTAGGCGAATATTATTAACAAATCTATTACACGTGTATGCCTACTGAATATGTACATTATCACTGAATTTAAAGAAAGTCCTTTGCGTTGAATCTATAACGACAACTAGACGGTATTCAATTTTCAAGAGCCTTTGGCTCGTCAATGTACAAAAATACTGGAATAACTGATATAAAGCAAAGGCGATATGTATTGCAACATTTCATAATGTCAATATTACAATAAGCCATTTATTAGAACGAAATGTTATTGATATATGATCTACCGATAACATTATTAAAGCGAAATGAATGAATTGCTATTCTTATTCTCCACAGTAAGCAATTTCTTCATTTCCCACAATGTTTTCTATCCAGAAAAAAATTAACGCTGCATTCCCTTGAACTTGTCTTCTGCAACATCTTTGAAATTGGAGCAGTCTAAAATTTTGCCGTCCGATTATGGGTTAAAATACAAGCACATTACTCATTGGAATCATCAGAAGGCAGGTTAAAATAATTGATATTTAGAATTTTGATTCGTTTTATCTGAAGCCGTGACACAGAAAATGTTACGTTGACCTACTGGCCTGTCAACTTTAATCCTTTCCTGAACGGTAAAAAACTGTTCTTATTTGAAAGAACTTTGCAGAAGACACAATTATTGATGCTAATAGAATGTATGCTGAATCATAGAAACTATTGAGTGAAAAGGAGAAGGTGTTGATTGTCAGCATTTCCTTATATTCTTTCTTTTCTCTCAAACCTATTACTAGGAACGTCATAACGTGGTCTTGTTTGGAAAAGCGTTTTAAAGGGATATTATGTTTAGAGTAGCGAGGATATCGAGTACTCATATATGTTGCTAGGAATCAGCACATTACTTTCTCCCGCCTTAATTCTTTCGAAAAGAAGGCCAGGTTCCAATTTAGTCTGGGGAAATAAATGGCCAAGATAAATAAGTTTAATTTGTTCTGAAACATTATAAGTAGAAAAACCCATCATTAGGTATCGAACAATTTGTACTTCTCCGGGCGTCATACGTGACAACGGTAATTAACGAGACATACCATCGCCAATTTCCAGGAGTCATCCGTGGCTACGGAAATTGACGAGGGTAACCCTCGTCAATTTCCGTCGCTACGGATGATCGCCGAAGATGCACGAAGTGTTTTGTAGTTTACATGCAATTGACATGGACGACATTTGGTTTATTTGATTAATTTTAGATTTCGAGATCATTTTCTTTCTTTCTTTCTTTTTTTCGTTTACAAACTTATTTTTACAACGTGACCCATCTACGAACTAGATCTACACTATAAACACATTGCGGAAAACAAGGCGAAGTCTGATTAGGATCCCTTCAGCTTTAAAGCAACATTTCACATTTATTTTTCATAACTTTTGCTTTTATTTTTATCTGAAAGAGATGATTTTCTTATGAAAATTCTGAAAATTTCAACTTGATATATTGAACGGTTTACGAGAAATATATATTTTTGTGCTAAAATATGACAAATTGTTGTGGACAACAGTTCAGATTTATATGGAATTTGTCATTTCTGTGTCAACTTTAAAGGCATATTTTTCGCTTATAAATAACCACTTCAAAAAAACTGACAGCATTTCTACGCATTAGAATAACTAATCTTTGTATCAAGACATACTTTAAAAGAAATGAAATCGGAATGTAATGTCCCTTTAACACAATTCTTACATCTAGTGAAGGTCACAGAACAGAACAGAACAGTCTGGTGAACAATCTTACATAGCTTCATTAAGAGAAACAGGGGGTTACAATATCCTAACTGTTATTTCAATTCCAAACCCTATGGTGTAGGTACTCATTTGAATCGTCTTAAAGAGACAATTCAATTGGTGCCTACAACATAGGATATGGTGAACACTAAAAAGATTTTGCATTTGAAAAGCTTTTACACCTCTTAGCTACATTGGCTACAAGAATGTTTGAATAGGAATCTGACAAAATGTCCTTTATGACATTTGATAGTACCAAGTTTCAAGATCTGCCTAGGTCTAATAGATCTACAGTCTTGTCATTCCCTATTCAATTCTTCAAAAAGTTGATACGAATAATAAACAAACTATTTGAGAGTGGCATGACTCTCGATTATAATGTGAATATGCACAGGCTGATCTGAATCAAAGAGTTTTAAAGTAGGCCTACTATGACTTAACTTTTTTCATACCCCATCCGATTCACATTTCGTGACTTGTTACACATTTTCTGTTAGATATCGATATTATTTGTTTCATTAATGACAGTTCCACAGTGGTAAAAATTCCATAAATTTCAGAAAATTCCATAAATCTATCAGAATGAGCGCTTAATGAGCCAGAATCTACGTGTTTTATATCTGATTACGGCTCTATTGTGGTGTGTTTGAAAGTAAATCTGGAAAAATAGAATACTTGCACATTTTCTTTGGTAAATTTAAGGTTGAAAAGAAGTGAGATATTGTATCGTGAAGAAATACTTAAGGTATTAACAACGACAACCCTAAAACATATTTAACCTTCCACAGTCGCACATTATTACATTGTCCGTTCCCGTTTCAATACATTTAATACCAATATGGCACAAATGAACATGCGCTTACCTAGGCGGGGCCCTGAAAGCTTGGTTAGTCTTTCACAGGAAATTTGTGAAAAAAAATAAATAACGGAAAAAAACTGTTGTTTTCAATTTCTAGTACAGAGAGGGAACAAAAACTCGTTACTTTTGGATGTGCGCCTGTCGTGATGAGGACGCGCTTCAGGAATAGGTCTTTTCATGTCATGATTTTATCTTTCATGTCATGATTTTATCATACCACTTTCCCCGGAAGTATTTTAGCAAAACATACGATACTAGATGGGTTATCAAAACTGATGCTACTTTGTGTATTTACTCATGAATACATTAAGTAATATCGGCTACCCGCCTGTGTTCGCGCACTTGCTTAAAGATTTCCAGAGGAAAAAAAGTACGGTGAAAGACATTGCAAGAAAGGGTCCATATGCATACATCTACGCCTACATATTATTGCATAATAATATGTAGGTTGCACTTAGTAATGGGGCGAACAATAAAATTTTATATGCGGATGGATTCCACAAAAGCTCGTTACTTTTGCAATTTTTGGCAAACTATGGAAATTTGCACTGTTTTCATGTATTCCGACAATTTCATTCCAGAATTGATACTCGTGTATAAATGTGTTCTCGTCTTGGTATATATTTATAATGGATGCAAGATGAATACATGCATACGACCAAAATCGTAAGAGTCGCATTATTTTACTTTTATTACTCAGTCGATAAAAAATGACACTAATCCAATTTAAAAAGAGGTTCAGACAAGAATAACTAGAAATCTATCACTGAAGGTGATGAAAATACCCCCGCCACCACCTTTGTTCAGGCAAGCGTTTTTGTTGAATCAAGAGCCATAAGTCAGAAATTGTCAATCCGATTTTCTTGAAATTTGGTCACATCAGGGACCATAACTCAGAAAGTATCGGTCCAATGTCCGTGAAATTTGCGTCTTGCACATCTACACGTCCTAATGCACACCTGTGCCAAGTATGAAGCAAATCGGACAGTAACTGTAGGAGTAATTGTCCGGACAATCATTTTTGGGTCAAATCAGGGGCCATAACTCAGAAAGTATCGGTCCGATTTCCGTGAAATTTGCGTCTTGCACATCTACAGGTCACAATGAACACTTGTGCCAAGTATGAATTAAATCGGTCCACAAGTGTAGGAGGAGTTATACGGACAAGCAGTTTTTTGTCAAATCAGGGGCAATAACTCAGAAAGTAATGGTCGGATTTTCAAGAAATTTGCGTCTTGCACATCTACAGGTCCTAATGCACACATGTGCCAAGTATGAAGCAAATCGGACAGTAACTGTAGGAGGAGTTGTCCGGACAAGCATTTATTCGTAAAATCAAGGGCCATAACTCAGAAAGTAACAGTCGGATTTTCGTGAAATTTGCTTCTTGCACATCTACACGTCCTAATGCACACCTGTGCCAAGTATGAAGCAAATCGGACAGTAACTGTAGGAGGAGTTGTCCGGACAATCATTTTTGGGTCAAATCAGGGGCCATAACTCAGAAAGTATCGGTCCGATTTCCGTGAAATTTGCGTCTTACACATCTACAGGTCACAATGAACACTTGTGCCAAGTATGAATTAAATCGGTCCACAAGTGTAGGAGGAGTTATCCGGACAAGCAGTTTTTTGTCAAATCAGGGGCAATAACTCAGAAAGTAATGGTCGGATTTTCAAGAAATTTGCGTCTTGCACATCTACAGGTCCTAATGCACACATGTGCCAAGTATGAAGCAAATCGGACAGTAACCGTAGGAGGAGTTGTCCGGACAAGCATCTATTCGTAAAATCAGGGGCCATAACTCAGAAAGTAACAGTCGGATTTTCGTGAAATTTGCGTCTTGCACATCTACACGTCCTAATGCACACCTTTGCCAAGTATGAAGCAAATCGGACTGTAACTGTAGGAGGAGTTGTCCGGACAAGCATTTTTGGGTCAAATCAGGGGCCATAACTCAAAAAGTATGGGTCCGATTTCCGTGAAATTTGCGTTTTGCACATCTACAGGTCACAATGAACACTTGTGCCAAGTATGAACTAAATCGGTCCACAAGTGTAGGAGGAGTTGTCCGGACAAAGTTTTGGAGACAGACCAACAAACCAACAAACCAACCATCCAACCAACCATCCAACCATCCAACCACTGGACCGACAGGCTGATTCCAGTATACCCCTCCAAACTTCGTTTGCGGGGGTATAATGAAGTAAAATACCGGTACCCTTGCCGATTTCAAGAAAATATAGATTCTTACAGACTAGTCAAATTTACTAATTAGACTGGAACCACAGAACGCTTTCCAAAACAACACCTTGTTGTGGTTACTAGCAATTCCTAATTTTGTCTTAAAATCTTCTGGTCTATATTAAATAGCAAAGGGTTATTTCACGTTTGGGGTGGCTAACTTTTGCAGAGACTCAAACATACACTAACGCCCGAGAATGAAGCTCGAGGGCGATTTAGTATTTTGCAGACCTCTAAGAAAACTATCAGAGATCGCATCATAAATTTGTCCCAAGCTAATATGATGTTTATAACAAACCTTTGACCTATAAAAACATGTTTTATAGAGACGCACGTGCAAATCGTCTTGTCAATATAACATAAAAATACTGAATATCATCGATATGATTTCGTTTTGACCTGTATAACCTATAATTAGTAAAAATATACGTTTTTTATTGTTTGGCGGGAATTAACAACCACTGTTGTTGTATACAATATGACGAATCGGGAACGGAAAGGTACAGTAATGTGATGAAAATGACGAGTAAAAATAGGCTTTCTTTGCAGTCTTCATGATTCGACTAAAATTTCCGATTGGGTATATTTGATTGCAAAGCCGAACATTTACGGCACGCAAAACGTACCGCATGATATATGATTTAGCAGTTTCTATTTATTAATAGATGTCTAAATTGGCTAGGAAACACACATTTAAAGCAATTATAAGCATACATTCTTTCTTCATTAATGCATGTTTTGCCATGATTTGTAGCAGCTTTAAAAGTGGGTCAACGTAAAAATTGTGTCATCTGGGAAAAGGGTTAGATGTAAGATTTCCCCCATTCTAGAAAAACGTAAAGTAATTATGTGCTCGACGTATTATACTTCCGCATAAAATCTCAGTTGTTAGTCTTAACCAACAGAAAATTAGCTTCGTTAGCTGACACGATGGTTAATCATGTGACTAAGATTTTCAGAAAATCGTCAATATTTTTGTCCATACTTGACCAATTTGAATTCGGTTTGAAGCAGAGAAGTTGGGAAAATGTCCGAAATAAGCTGTACGTAGTAGATTTTTTGAAAAAAATCAACTGATGAAAAAGTTACTGAAGATAAACCAAAATTTTGGTTTATCTTCAATAACTTTTTTATCAGATTTTTTTTTCAAAACTCCAACACGTTCATCTAATGCGTGACGACTGCCACTGCTTCAAACCGAATTCAGATCGGTCCCGTATTAACAAAATTATACCTCTGTGAAGTTGGCTACCTATTCCCTATTCCCTATTCATTACCTATTCACATGTGAAGTCTGTTACCTATTCCCTATTCCCTATTCATTACCTATTCAAGTGTGAAGTTGGTTACCTATTCCCTGTTACCTATTCATTACCTATTCGCGGTTTTAGGTCTGATTTGACCCCAAAGTGCGTCAAACATTGTAAAACCGTAGACTTGATGCCTTGTCAATGATTGTCTTCATTCCAGTGAAAAAAGAAACACCCAACTGGTGAAAATTGACTTAAAACATGCATATTAGATATCCTCATTAAAAGTTCATTACCTATTTGAAAATGACTCCCTGCCGTCCCAGGCAATATATCCCCATTACTATGTCCAAAACAAGTGAAGGATTAAAAAATAATATCACACAAATGGAGCAAATTGGCTCGTTACCTATTCAGAACGCCCGTTACCTATTCGTTACCTATTCGAACAAACGACTCCCTGCCGCCCTAGGCAACAAAATATCGCCTCTTACGATGTCTAAAATTACAGAATAGTTCTCAATTCGATGCCCTGTCACGGCAAAAGCTAAAAATGTCATTAAAGCTGGTGGGAATTGGCTCGTTACCTATTCAGAACGCCCGTTACCTATTCGTTACCTATTCGAACAAACGACTCCCTGCCGACCTATGCAACAAAATATCGCCTTCTACGATGTCTAAAATTACAGAATAATTCTAAATACAATGCCCTGTCAAAGGAATAGCTAAAAACGTCATTAAAGATGGTGGGAATTGGCTTGTTACCTATTCAGAACGCCCGTTACCTATTCGTTACCTATTCGAACAAACGACTCCCTGCCGCCCTAGGCAACAAAATATCGCCTCCTACGATGTCCAAAATTACAGAATAGTTCTAAATTCGATGCCCTGTCACAGCAAAAGCTAAAAATGTCATTAAAGCTGGTGGGAATTGGCTCGTTACCTATTCAGAACGCCCGTTACCTATTCGTTACCTATTCGAACAAACGACTCCCTGCCGACCTATGCAACAAAATATCGCCTTCTACGATGTCTAAAATTACAGAATAATTCTAAATACAATGCCCTGTCAAAGGAATAGCTAAAAACGTCATTAAAGATGGTGGGAATTGGCTTGTTACCTATTCAGAACGCCCGTTACCTATTCGTTACCTATTCGAACAAACGACTCCCTGCCGACCTATGCAACAAAATATCGCCTCCTACGATGTCCAAAATTACAGAATAGTTCTAAATTCGATGCCCTGTCACAGCAAAAGCTAAAAATGTCATTAAAGCTGGTGGGAATTGGCTTGTTACCTATTCAGAACGCCCGTTACCTATCCGTTACCTATTCGAACAAACGACTCCCTGCCGCCCTAGGCAACAAAATATCGCCTCTTACGATGTCTGAAGTTACAGAATAGTTCTAATTTCGATGCCCTGTTACAGCAAAAGCTAAAAATGTCATTAAAGCTGGTGGGAATTGGCTTGTTACCTATTCAGAACGCCCGTTACCTATTCGTTACCTATTCGAACAAACGACTTCCTGACGCCCTAGGCAACAAAATATCGCCTCTTACGATGTCTAAAATTACAGAATAGTTCCAAATTCGATGCCCTGTCACAGCAAAAGCTAAAAATGTTATTAAAGCTGGTGGGAATTGGCTTGTTACCTATTCAGAACGCCCGTTACCGATTCGTTACCTATTCGAACAAACGACTCCCTGCCGCCCTAGGCAACAAAATATCGCCTCTTACGATGTCTAAAATTAAAGAATAGTTCTAAATTCGATGCCCTGTCACAGCAAAAGCTAAAAATGTTATTTTAGCTGGTGGGAATTGGCTCGTTACCTATTCAGAACGCCCATTACCTATTCGTTACCTATTCGAACAAACAACTCCCTGCCGACCTATGCAACAAAATATCGCCTCCTACGATGTCTAAAATTACAGAATAGTTCTTAATTCGATGCCCTGTCACAGGAATAGTTTAAAATGTCATTACAACTGGTGGGAATTGGCTCGTTACCTATTCAGAACGTCCGTTACCTATTCGTTACCTATTCAAACAAACGACTCCCTGCCGACCTATACAACAAAATATCGCCTCCTACGATGTCCAAAATTACAGAATAGTTCTAAATTCGATGCCCTGTCACAGCAAAAGCTAAAAATGTCATTAAAGCTGGTGGGAATTGGCTTGTTACCTATTCAGAACGCCCGTTACCTATTCGTTACCTATTCGAACAAACGACTCCCTGCCGCCCTAGGCAACAAAATATCGCCTCTTACGATGTCTAAAATTACAGATTCTAAATACGATGCCCTGTCAAAGGAATAGCTAAAAACATCATTAAAGCTGGTGGGAATTGGCTTGTTACCTATTCAGAACGCCCGTTACCTATTCGTTACCTATTCGAACAAACGACTCCCTGCCGCCCTAGGCAACAAAATATCGCCTCTTACGATGTCTAAAATTACAGAATAGTTCTAAATACGATGCCCTGTCAAAGGAATAGCTAAAAACATCATTAAAGCTGGTGGGAATTGGCTTGTTACCTATTCAGAACGTCCGTTACCTATTCGTTACCTATTCGAACAAACAACTCCCTGCCGACCTATGCAACAAAATATCGCCTCCTAAGATGTCTAAAATTACAGAATAGTTCTAAATACGATGCCCTGTCAAAGGAATAGCTAAAAACATCATTAAAGCTGGTGGGAATTGGCTTGTTACCTATTCAGAACGCCCGTTACCTATTCGTTACCTATTCGAACAAACGACTCCCTGCCGACCTATGCAACAAAACATCGCCTCCTTCGATGTCTTAATTTACAGAATAGTTCTAAATACGATGCCCTGTCAAAGCAATAGCTAAAAACGTCATTAAAGCTGATGGGAATTGGCTTGTAACCTATTCAGAACGCCCGTTACCTATTCGTTACCTATTCGAACAAACGACTCCCTGCCAACCTATGAAACAAAATATCGCCTACTACGATGTCCAAAATTACAGAATAGTTCTAAGTTCGATCCCCTGTCAGAGCAAAAGCTAAAAATGTAATTAAAGCTGGTGGGAATTGGCTCGTTACCTATTCAGAACGCCCGTTACCTATTCGTTACCTATTCGTTACCTATTCCAACAAACGACTCCCTGCCGACCTATGCAACAAAATATCGCCTTCTACGATGTCTAAAATTACAGAATAATTCTAAATACAATGCCCTGTCAAAGGAATAGCTAAAAACGTCATTAAAGATGGTGGGAATTGGCTTGTTACCTATTCAGAACGCCCGTTACCTATTCGTTACCTATTCGAACAAACGACTCCCTGCCGCCCTAGGCAACAAAATATCGCCTCCTACGATGTCCAAAATTACAGAATAGTTCTAAATTCGATGCCCTGTCACAGGAATAGCTAAAAACGTCATTAAAGCTGGTGGGAATTGGCTCGTTACCTATTCAGAACGTCCGTTACCTATTCGTTACCTATTCGAACAAACAACTCCCTGCCGACCTATGCAACAAAATATCGCCTCCTAAGATGTCTAAAATTACAGAATAGTTCTAAATACGATGCCCTGTCAAAGGAATAGCTAAAAACATCATTAAAGCTGGTGGGAATTGGCTTGTTACCTATTCAGAACGCCCGTTACCTATTCGTTACCTATTCGAACAAACGACTCCCTGCCGACCTATGCAACAAAATATCGCCTCCTTCGATGTCTTAATTTACAGAATAGTTCTAAATACGATGCCCTGTCAAAGCAATAGCTAAAAACGTCATTAAAGCTGATGGGAATTGGCTTGTTACCTATTCAGAACGCCCGTTACCTATTCGTTACCTTTTCGAACAAACGACTCCCTGCCGACCTATGCAACAAAATATCGCCTCCTACGATGTCTAAAATTACAGAATAGTTCTAAATTCGATGCCCTGTCGCAAGAATACTTTAAAATGTCATTAAAGCTGGTGGGAATTGGCTTGTTACCTATTCAGAAAGCCCGTTACCTATTCGTTACCTATTCGAACAAACGACTCCCTGCCGCCCTAGGCAACAAAATATCGCCTCTTACGATGTCTAAAATTACAGAATAGTTCTAAATACGATGCCCTGTCGAAGGAATAGCTAAAAACGTCATTAAAGCTGGTGGGAATTGGCTTGTTACCTATTCAGAACGCCCGTTACCTATTCGTTACCTATTCGAACAAACGACTCCCTGCCGACCTATGCAACAAAATATCGCCTCCTACGATGTCTAAATTTACAGAATAATTCTAAATTCGATGCCCTGTCACAGCAAAAGGTAAAAATGTCATTAAAGCTGGTGGGAATTGGCTCGTTACCTATTCAGAACGTCCGTTACCTATTCGTTACCTATTCGAACAAACAACTCCCTGCCGACCTATGCATTAAAATATCGCCTCCTAAGATGTCCAAAATTACAGAATAGTTCTAAATACGATACCCTGTCACAGGAATAGCTAAAAACGTCATTAAAGCTGGTGGGAATTGGCTTGTTACCTATTCAGAACGCCCGTTACCTATTCGTTACCTATTCGAACAAACGACTCCCTGCCGACCTATGCAACAAAATATCGCCTCTTATGATGTCCAAAATTACAGAATAGTTCTAAATTCGATCCCCTGTCACAGCAAAAGCTAAAAATGTCATTAAAGCTGGCGAGAATTGGCTCGTTACCTATTCAGAACGTCCGTTACCTATTCGTTACCTATTCGAACAAACGACTCCCTGCCGCCCTAGGCAACAAAATATCGCCTCTTACGATGTCTAAAATTACAGAATAGTTCTAACTTCGATGCCCTGTCACAGTAAAAGCTAAAAATGTCATTAAAGCTGGTGGGAATTGGCTCGTTACCTATTCAGAACGCCCGTTACCTATTCGTTACCAATTCGAACAAACGACTCCCTGCCGACCTATGCAACAAAATATCGCCTCCTACGATGTCTAAAATTACAGAATAGTTCTAAATTCGATGCCCTGTCACAGGAATAGCTAAAAATGTCATTACAACTGGTGGGAATTGGCTCGTTACCTATTCAGAACGTCCGTTACCTATTCGTTACCTATTCGAACAAAAGACTCCCTGCCGACCTATACAACAAAATATCGCCTCCTACGATGTCTAAAATTACAGAATAGTTCTAAATTCGATGCCCTGTCGCAAGAATACTTTAAAATGTTATTCAAACTGGTGTAATTTGGTTTGTTACCTATTCAGAACGCCCGTTACCTATTCGTTACCTATTCGAACAAACGACTCCCTGCCGACCTATGCAACAAAATATCGCCTCCTTCTATGTCTTAATTTACAGAATAGTTCTAAATACGATGCCCTGTCAAAGCAATAGCTAAAAACGTCATTAAAGCTGATGGGAATTGGCTTGTTACCTATTCAGAACGCCTGTTACCTATTCGTTACCTATTCGAACAAACGACTCCCTGCCGACCTATGCAACAAAATATCGCCTACTACGATGTCCAAAATTACAGAATAGTTCTAAGTTCGATCCCCTGTCACAGCAAAAGCTAAAAATGTAATTAAAGCTGGTGGGAATTGGCTCGTTACCTATTCAGAACGCCCGTTACCTATTCGTTACCTATTCGTTACCTATTCGAACAAACGACTCCCTGCCGACCTATGCAACAAAATATCGCCTTCTACGATGTCTAAAATTACAGAATAGTTCTAAATACAATGCCCTGTCAAAGGAATAGCTAAAAACGTCATTAAAGCTGGTGGGAATTGGCTTGTTACCTATTCAGAACGCCCGTTACCTATTCGTTACCTATTCGAACAAACGACTCCCTGCCGACCTATGCAACAAAATATCGCCTCTTACGATGTTTAAATTACAGAATAGTTCTAAATTCGATGCCCTGTCACAGCAAAAGCTAAAAATGTCATTAAAGCTGGTGGGAATTGGCTCGTTACCTATTCAGAACGCCCGTTACCTATTCGTTACCTTTTCGAACAAACGACTCCCTGCCGACCTATGCAACAAAATATCGCCTCCTAAGATGTCTAAAATTACAGAATAGTTCTAAATTCGATGCCCTGTCACAGGAATAGCTAAAAATGTCATTACAACTGGTGGGAATTGGCTCGTTACCTATTCAGAACGTCCGTAACCTATTCGTTACCTATTCGAACAAAAGACTCCCTGCCGACCTATACAACAAAATATCGCCTCCTACGATGTCTAAAATTACAGAATAGTTCTAAATTCGATGCCCTGTCGCAAGAATACTTTAAAATGTTATTCAAACTGGTGGAATTTGGCTTGTTACCTATTCAGAACGCCCGTTACCTATTCGTTACCTATTCGAACAAACGACTCCCTGCCGACCTATGCAACAAAATATCGCCTACTACGATGTCCAAAATTACAGAATAGTTCTAAGTTCGATCCCCTGTCACAGCAAAAGCTAAAAATGTAATTAAAGCTGGTGGGAATTGGCTCGTTACCTATTCAGAACGCCCGTTACCTATTCGTTACCTATTCGTTACCTATTCGAACAAACGACTCCCTGCCGACCTATGCAACAAAATATCGCCTTCTACGATGTCTAAAATTACAGAATAGTTCTAAATACAATGCCATGTCAAAGGAATAGCTAAAAACGTCATTAAAGCTGGTGGGCATTGGCTTGTTACCTATTCAGAACGCCCGTTACCTATTCGTTACCTATTCGAACAAACGACTCCCTGCCGACCTATGCAACAAAATATCGCCTCCTACGATGTCCAAAATTACAGAATAGTTATAAATTCGATGCCCTGTCACAGCAAAAGCTAACAAGAGTGTCCGAAGACAGGACGCTCAACTTTCTAAGTTGCTTGGTATAAAGGGGGCATAACTCCAAATAGAGTGGTCCCAGGGTCATGGGCCCTAAAAGTAAGGTAGAGGGTGTGATGGTGAATAAGTATTCCAAGTTTAGGTTGAATCCCTTTGATAGTATGGAAGTTATTGATGTTTGAAAAAACTTTAATCTTGGTTGCAACGCCAACGCCGACGCCAACGCCAACACCAACGCCAACGCCGACGCCCGGGTGACAGTATAAGCTCTCATTTTCTTCGAAAAGTCGAGCTAAAATGTCATTAAAGCTGGTGGGAATTGGCTTGTTACCTATTCAGAACACCCGTTACCTATTCGTATCCTATTCGAACAAACGACTCCCTGCCGCCCTAGGCAACAAAATATCGCCTCTTACGATGTCTAAAATTACAGAATAGTTCTACAGTCGATGCCCTGTTACAGCAAAAGCTAAAAATGTCATTAAAGCTGGTGGGAATTGGCTTGTTACCTATTCAGAACGCTCGTTACCTATTCGTTACCTATTCGAACAAACGACTCCCTGCCGCCCTAGGCAACAAAATATCGCCTCTTACGATGTCTGAAATTACAGAATAGTTCTAAATTCGATGCCCTGTTACAGCAAAAGCTAAAAATGTCATTAAAGCTGGTGGGAATTGGCTTGTTACCTATTCAGAACGCCCGTTACCTATTCGTTACCTGTTCGAACAAACGACTCCCTGCCGCCCTAGGCAACAAAATATCGCCTCTTACGATATCTAAAACTACAGAATAGTTCTAAATTCGATGCCCTGTCACAGCAAAAGCTAAAAATGTTATTAAAGCTGGTGGGAATTGGCTTGTTACCTATTCAGGACGCCCGTTACCTATTCGTTACCTATTCGAACAAACGACTCCCTGCCGACCTATGCAACAAAATATCGCCTACTACGATGTCCAAAATTACAGAATAGTTCTAAGTTCGATCCCCTGTCACAGCAAAAGCTAAAATGTAATTAAAGCTGGTGGGAATTGGCTCGTTACCTATTCAGAAGCCCGTTACCTATTCGTTACCTATTCGTTACCTATTCGAACAAACGACTCCCTGCCGACCTATGCAACAAAATATCGCCTTCTACGATGTCTAAAATTACAGAATAGTTCTAGATACAATGCCCTGTCAAAGGAATAGCTAAAAACGTCATTAAAGCTGGAAGGAATTGGCTTGTTACCTATTCATAATGCCCGTTACCTATTCGTTACCTATTCGAACAAACGACTCCCTGCCGAACTATGCAACAAAATATCGCCTCCTACGATGTCCAAAATTACAGAATAGTTATAAATTCGATGCCCTGTCTCAGCAAAAGCTAAAAATGTCATTAAAGCTGGTGGGAATTGGCTTGTTACCTATTCAGAACGCCCGTTACCTATTCGTTACCTATTCGAACAAACGACTCCCTGCCGCCCTAGGCAACAAAATATCGCCTCTTACGATGTCTAAAATTACAGAATAGTTCCAAATTCGATGCCCTGTCACAGCAAAAGCTAAAAATGTTATTAAAGCTGGTGGGAATTTGCTTGTTACCTATTCAGAACGCCCGTTACCTATTCGTTACCTATTCGAACAAACGACTCCCTGCCGACCTATACAACAAAATATCCCCCTACGATGTCCAAAACTAGCGAATAAATCTAGACTCGATGCCCTGTCACAAGAATACTTAAAAATGTTATTCAAACTGTTGGAATTGCTTCTTACCTATTCAGAACGCTCGTTACCTATTCGTTACCTTTTCGAACAAACAACTCCCTGCCAACCTAGGCAACAAAATATCACTCCCCCCCCCCCCCCCCCCCCCTAAGATGTCCAAAACTAGGGAATAAATTTTAAGACTGGTCCGAATTCAAAGACGCTGCAGACGACAATTTTAAGTGAATTGAATGAAATGTTACATCTTTTGTTCCTTTTTAGTAGATTTAACATTGCGTGAAATGACGAAATTGCTTGTCACAAGTTGTCGTTTCCCTCAATGTTTTTTCCAGGCATTTTCTTTTTACCCAAAAGGCGTCACTTTGCAGTTTTTGGATAACAGTGGGTAAGTTCATATGGCAACGCGGGTTCGACCCGGGTAACTCGAGTTCCATATGAACAGTCTTGGGGTCGACGCTAGTGACGTCATTTCAACCTTTTAACCTCGACTCCACTAACCCTGGCTAAGGCTGGTGTTACTCGGGTTCCTAGATGGCGCCAAAAGGCGAACAATAACAACAAAAGCCACGTCCGAATAAAAAAACTCGTGCATTTACTCAAAATATACTTTTTTGTGCCATGTATGAGTGTTTTAACAGGGACTATCATTTATGTTAACAGATTTCGATTTATAATGCATTTTGTGTCCTTAATTTCGAATCTACGAAGCACGTGTATTTGTTTACACCCGTCACTGGATAAAGTCGTTCACATGGATTGTTCTATGCGCATGCGGAAATTATTTTTAGACAGTCTTTCCCGAGTTGAACTCGCGTTCGTCATGAACTCACCCACTAAGTTCTACACTAATGGGTAAGTATGGTACTAAATAGCGTTCGGTTTTTTCGTGAAACAAATACGCCATCGTCACGCCTCACTGGTCTAAAATAGATTGGGAATCCCTTATCGAACAAATATGCCTGTGAATCTCGCGAAGTTTTTCCACGATCAACTTGCCGAAGATGACATTCTAAGAGCTGGATGGCCGTAATCATTTGTTGAGAAACATTCTAATTCAGAGTTCAGAAGGTTGCTGCACTGTCTAGCTTGTACTTTTTAAGATCGGTAACTATGAAATAAGCAATTGACAAGTAATGTTTACACATACTGTCCTGTCTTGGCTTCGTCGTGCCGCTCGTGCGTACTCGCTTACCCTTTCCAAAACGACAAAATGTCATGTTGGGCCAAATTGAAAAAAGTGATGATGACAAAACGGATATGAGTACTTTTAGTGTTTTATCTCAGAGAAAATATTGAGGCAAAAGAAGAATGATAATCAATATGCAAAGAAGTTATTCACGTCGATTTTTTCTGCTGTGCAGGCCTTTTCAATTTGGTCGATCATCATTTTCTTCTTTTGCCTCAATGTTTTCCCAAGAATTTTCTGTTGGGGACGTCAAAACCGGTCTTGTTTGGGAAAGGGTTAATATAGAAAAAAGGCTAGAATTTGTCGCTGAATGTGATTTGATACCCCCACAGGCTTTCACTTCAACAAAGGGCAATAACTCACAAAATAAGCAAGGTAGAGCTATGCTCCTTGTACGTTACACTTCTCCTTGGTGAGATCCATCTACCCGAGAACTTTCATGATCATAGATACTTTACTTTCAGACTTTTCAATGTTTTTCTGGTTAAGCTGTTGAGGAATCTCAAGAAAAAACGTTTGTCATTTCTTGTCTGTCTTCGTATCTGGAAGCAATGTTGCATGTTGCATATGCTCAATGTTTCGTAGTTTTAGTTCCCGCCTGCATTATCTATGATCGACTAATATCTCGCTTGAAAATAATAATTCTATGCTAACACGGTTACGAAAAAAATGTCCGATTCATGACCGATAAACAAAATATTAGACTGGTACCCGGCAAACGTTGTTGGGGGTATTCCCATCAGAAATCTATTTTTAGCACACGAGCGCGCGAAAACTGTTCGCTATTTTCCCCTAATGTTTTAACAATTACACTATTATTTGACCACATTAAACTGATACTGATTAATTTTGGTGTGCAAAGTCCGTTATTTGAGTGTCTTAACAAAACATTGCCGAAGTGGGGTCATTACATATGCAGACGTACCGGGTTAATCTTTCTGGACAATAATTCGGCACGGGGTCAGAATTTACAACCTACCGTGATGTCATCGGTAAATGTGCAAGTGGAAGGACCGTATTCACTTTCTCTTTCTCATAGGCCAATCATATCTCGATTCAAAGAATCAAGTCTCTCATTTTGACAATAACTTTTATTCCAACAAAGAAAATGGTCTACGTTTTATTGAATACCCAACACTTTTGGCATAGTGCGTTATAACTATACGTAGCCGAAACTATAAGTAAACCTATGTAGGCCTACGACGAAATGATTTTGACCCTATTTATACAGTGTAGATACTGATTAGCGATCAGTTAAGTGACCAGACGCTACCCTTTCCAATACAGAATATCAGTCACTCTCTGAAAGAAAATTTTTAGTAATACGGATCCATATCGTCGCTTTTCAACAAAAACCTCGTTACTGAAGCCTGTTTTATAAGTTGCAGTTACGAGATTTTTGTTGAAAACCAGCGATACGTTTGAAATAAAATACAAAACAGAGACATTTGAACAGTCCGAAAAGGTCTTGAATGCCAAAATTTTGAGACGCGGCCGAGATCTGTATGTCATCGCTTTTCTTCAAAACCTCGTAAACACATCTTAAACCCAGATGTAGTTACGCGATTATAAACGATATTGATGGACCAACGACAAGCGCAGATCCAGACATTTTCCCAGAGGGACCTAGACTGATGTCAGTCTAAGCATAACGTCATTTGCATTAACCCATTACTGAAATAATCCATTCACGATATAGCACATAAGATATTGAGGCAAAAGGAGAAAATGTTTTTGATCAGAATTTTCTTCAGTTGACTCATTAATTTTCAATTCTTTTCTAATAGGGAAATCAAAACAAGGTCTTTTCAGGAAAGGATTAAAGCATATAGATGATCCATAAAGAAAACAAACACAGTAGGTTCGGATAAAAGCGGGTAATGGCTTTCCAAATCATAAAATGTCATTCAATGTTTATCAAACCCTACGAAAAGAGTATTAATTTGAATCATCAAACCAAATGAGTAACCACAACAAAAGGTTTAGATTTTAAATAACAAATTAAGAATGCGTTTAACCCTCTTATTTGTAGCTCCATTCTTAAAGTGACATTTCCCAATTATTTTTACATAAATTTTACTTTTATTCTATCTGAAAGAGAATGTTTTCTTATGAAAATTCTGAAAATTTCAAGTCAAAATATTGAACTGTTTACAAGAAATATATATTTTTGTGCGAAAATTAGACAAATTGTTGTGGACAAAACTTCAGATTTATATAGAATTTGTCATTTCTGTCTAAACTTTGAAGGCGTATTTTTCGCTTATAAATAACAAATTAAAGGCAGAATAACACTTAACATCTTGCAAAGTTTCTGAGAACTTCGTACAAAAAGAAATAAATATATATTATTAAAATATGGTCTTTAAATTGCATATATGCCAAATCTTAGCTTTCTACCTTGTGTATTGGCTTAGATGTCGACGGATTTAAAACCCCATAATTTGTTGTCCCGGGGATAATATTTACAATAATGGAACATATGGGGTTTTAAATCCGTCGACATCCTAGCCAATACAAAAGATAGAAAGCTAAGATTTGGCATAGATGCAATTTAAAGGCCATATTTTCATAATACATATTTATTTTTTACGAAGTTCTCGAAAAATTTGCATGATTTTAAGTGCCATTCCCCCTTTAAAAAACTGATAGCATTTCTAGCATTAGAATAAACAATCTTTGCATAAAGACATACTTTTAAAAAATGAAATAAATGTGAAATGTCACTTTAACCCTTTCCCAAACAAGACCTGGTTTTGACGTCCTTAATAGAATACCCGGTAGGCTTGAGAAAACATTAAAACTAAAGAAGAAACTGAGCTGATAACCAGTAGTTTCTCCTTTTGTCTCAATATTTTCTGCGCAATATTTTACACAAGTCGTGTCTTTATTATCATCATTTTTGTCGTCTGCAGCAGCTTTCAAAAAGGATCACCCTAACATTTTTTTCGTTTGGGATAGGGTGTAGAATGTCGATAACCAAGAGATGTTTCAGACATGATTAAAAGAATAAACTATGAAAAAATAATGTGTCAATTACACGATATGGTTCTTCCAAACGTGTAAAAATATGTTTCATGACAAACATCACGATATTTTGTTGCCTAGGGCGGCAGGGAGTCGTTTGTTCGAATAGGTAACGAATAGGTAACGGGCGTTCTGAATAGGTAACGAGCCAATTCCCACCAGCTTTAATGACATTTTTAGCTTTTGCTGAGACAGGGCATCGAATTTATAACTATTCTGTAATTTTGGACATCGTAGGAGGCGATATTTTGTTGCATAGGTCGGCAGGGAGTCGTTTGTTCGAATAGGTAACGAATAGGTAACGGGCGTTCTGAATAGGTAACGAGCCAATTTTCACCAGTTTTAATGACGTTTTTAGCTATTCCTTTGACAGGGCAATGTATTTAGAACTATTCTGTAAATTTAGACATCGTAGAAGGCGATATTTTGTTGCATAGGTCGGCAAGGAGTCGTTTGTTCGAATAGGTAACGAATAGGTAACGAGCGTTCTGAATAGGTAACGAGCCAATTCCCACCAGTTTTAATGATATTTTTAATTATTCCTGTGACAGGGCATCGAATTTAGAACTATTCTGTAATTCTAGACATCGTAGGAGGCGATATTTTGTTGCATAGGTCGGCAGGGAGTCGTTTGTTCGAATAGGTAACGAATAGGTAACGAGCGTTCTGAATAGGTAACGAGCCAATTCCCACCAGTTTTAATGATATTTTTAACTATTCCTGTGACAGGGCATCGAATTTAGAACTATTCTGTAATTCTAGACATCGTAGGAGGCGATATTTTGTTGCATAGGTCGGCAGGGAGTCGTTTGTTCGAATAGGTAACGAATAGGTAACGAGCGTTCTGAATAGGTAACGAGCCAATTCCCACCAGTTTTAATGATATTTTTAACTATTCCTGTGACAGGGCATCGAATTTAGAACTATACTATAATTCTAGACATCGTAGGAGGCGATATTTTGTTGCATAGGTCGGCAGGGAGTCGTTTGTTCGAATAGGTAACGAATAGGTAACGAGCGTTCTGAATAGGTAACGAGCCAATTCCCACCAGTTTTACTGATATTTTTAACTATTCCTGTGACAGGGCATCGAACTTAGAACTATTCTGTAATTCTAGACATCGTAGGAGGCGATATTTTGTTGCATAGGTCAGCAGGAAGTCGTTTGTGCGAATAGGTAAGGAATAGGTAACGGGCGTTCTGAATAGGTAACAAGCCAATTCCCACCAGCTTTAATGACATTTTTAGCTTTTGCTGTAACAGGGCATCGAATTTAGAACTATTCTGTAATTTTAGACATTGTAAGAGGCGATATTTTGTTGCCTAGGGCGGCAGGGAGTCGTTTGTTCGAATAGGTAACGAATAGGTAACGGGCGTTCTGAATAGGTAACGAGCCAATTCCCACCAGCTTTAATGACATTTTTAGCTTTTGCTGTGACAGGGCATCGAATTTAGAACTATTCTGTAATTTTGGACATCGTAGGAGGCGATATTTTGTTGCATAGGTCGGCAGAGAGTCGTTTGTTCGAATAGGTAACGAATAGGTAACGGGCGTTCTGAATAGGTAACGAGCCAATTTTCACCAGTTTTAATGACGTTTTTAGCTATTCCTTTGACAGGGCAATGTATTTAGAACGTATCTGTAAATTTAGACATCGTAGAAGGCGATATTTTGTTGCATAGGTCGGCAGGGAGTCGTTTGTTCGAATAGGTAACGAATAGCTAACGAGCGTTCTGAGTAGGTAACGAGCCAATTCCCACCAGTTTTAATGATATTTCTAACTATTCCTGTGACAGGGCATCGAATTTAGAACTATTCTGTAATTCTAGACATCGTAGGAGGCGATATTTTGTTGCATAGGTCGGCAGGGAGTCGTTTGTTCGAATAGGTAACGAGCGTTCTGAATAGGTAACGAGCCAATTCCCACCAGTTTTAATGATATTTGTAACTATTCCTGTGACAGGGCATCGAATTTAGAACTATTCTGTGATTCTAGACATCGTAGGAGGCGATATTTTGTTGCATAGGTCAGCAGGAAGTCGTTTGTGCGAATAGGTAACGAATAGGTAACGGGCGTTCTAAATAGGTAACGAGCCAATTCCCACCAGCTTAAATGACATTTTTAGCTTTTGCTGTAACAGGGCATCGAATTTAGAACTATTCTGTAATTTTAGACATCGTAAGAGGCGATATTTTGTTGCCTAGGGCGGCAGGGAGTCGTTTGTTCGAATAGGTAACGAATAGGTAACGGGCGTTCTGAATAGGTAACGAGCCAATTCCCACCAGCTTTAATGACATTTTTAGCTTTTGCTGTGACAGGGCATCGAATTTAGAACTATTCTGTAATTTTGGACATCGTAGGAGGCGATATTTTGTTGCATAGGTCGGCAGAGAGTCGTTTGTTCGAATAGGTAACGAATAGGTAACGGGCGTTCTGAATAGGTAACGAGCCAATTTTCACCAGTTTTAATGACGTTTTTAGCTATTCCTTTGACAGGGCAATGTATTTAGAACGTATCTGTAAATTTAGACATCGTAGAAGGCGATATTTTGTTGCATAGGTCGGCAGGGAGTCGTTTGTTCGAATAGGTAACGAATAGCTAACGAGCGTTCTGAGTAGGTAACGAGCCAATTCCCACCAGTTTTAATGATATTTCTAACTATTCCTGTGACAGGGCATCGAATTTAGAACTATTCTGTAATTCTAGACATCGTAGGAGGCGATATTTTGTTGCATAGGTCGGCAGGGAGTCGTTTGTTCGAATAGGTAACGAGCGTTCTGAATAGGTAACGAGCCAATTCCCACCAGTTTTAATGATATTTGTAACTATTCCTGTGACAGGGCATCGAATTTAGAACTATTCTGTGATTCTAGACATCGTAGGAGGCGATATTTTGTTGCATAGGTCAGCAGGAAGTCGTTTGTGCGAATAGGTAACGAATAGGTAACGGGCGTTCTAAATAGGTAACGAGCCAATTCCCACCAGCTTAAATGACATTTTTAGCTTTTGCTGTAACAGGGCATCGAATTTAGAACTATTCTGTAATTTTAGACATCGTAAGAGGCGATATTTTGTTGCCTAGGGCGGCAGGGAGTCGTTTGTTCGAATAGGTAACGAATAGGTAACGGGCGTTCTGAATAGGTAACGAGCCAATTCCCACCAGCTTTAATGACATTTTTAGCTTTTGCTGTGACAGGGCATCGAATTTAGAACTATTCTGTAATTTTGGACATCGTAGGAGGCGATATTTTGTTGCATAGGTCGGCAGAGAGTCGTTTGTTCGAATAGGTAACGAATAGGTAACGGGCGTTTTGAATAGGTAACAAGCCAATTCCCACCAGCTTTAATGACATTTTTAAGTCGCTGAGCGCTCGCGCTGCGACTTACTGTTGCCGTACGGGTTTTTCTGGACAGGTCAAATAAGGTCAAAGACGGACCTCTTAACTTCTTCTGTATTTCTGTTTTGAGACAAAGTAGATCTCTGATTTCTTGTCCACACTTTGATTTAATATTGAAATTCGACTTTCTACAATTTCTAAACTGACATGCCAAATAATCATTGTTGAACGAGGAAATTAAACGTTTTATGTAGAACTATTTTTTTGGCGGAGAAACTAATCGCGCGCAATAATTCCGTTTTCTGAGGTATATTGGTCTAAGGGAAATAATCAGGTTTAAATTAGACAGTTTTCATGAAAGAGTTACTTCCCTTAGATAGTGCAATAGACATCGACTTTATGACTCGGCGACAATAAACATACGACAACGACGGAATACTCATTTGCTTGATTCTTTTTATAATAAATTCCATTTTAACAAGGTGTCTTGCTTGATATGCATCGTTCTGCCATTTCAAGCGTGTAATCTCGCAATCAATATGCCCTAAATTAACACACGACATAATTGTACACAACAAGCAGTCGTCACTTTTCTTCGAAAACCTAGTAACTGCATATTGTTTTAATCTGCAATTACTTGGTGATGACAATAGCTTAAAAAATCGTGTGGTCAAATTTGCCGAAAATTCGAAAAACTGTGCGGCTGAAAGTGATTTCGGCATCAGTGAAAAGCTAGTGAGAGACTGGCGAAAAAACAAGACAAAGATCTGCGGTCCATAGAAATACCGAAACGCACGAAACACTGAAACGCACAGTAATTACCGAAACGCACTTAAAATATCGATTTTTTCATACAGGTAAACGGAACGCAAAGTAATTACCGAAACGCAATCCCTGATCTTTGTTACTAGGCTAGTTTAGACTCTCTTTTCTTTTGCCATCTCTAAGATGATATATTATTCATTTGTATTCTTGTATTTTTTGCTTTATTTTTGTTTAAATGAAATTTTATTATATATTCGTAAACATTCCTAGGCCTACAACATTTTACATGGAAAAATATAAAAAACAACCCTGATTTAGTTAAAATAGATTGACATAATCGTTATGAAACACAAACGATTTAATTTTGAGTATGATCAAGCATCTTAAACTTACTTACTCCGATCTATTGATGTTCGTCAGAATGCTTGGCTGTACTCAATATTGGCACCCAAAATGTATAAAGAGCACCAAATTCAGAAAGTTATTATCATTTTTTCTTTCGCCGGCCACAGTTTTGTAAGTAAATTGAAATATATCATGTAGATGTAGTTAGGATTTAAGAAGTTTCAAATGTGTGAGATCTATATTGATTTACGGTCATTATCATTTTAACCCATTACCAAACGACAAAATTTTAGGTTGATCCAATTTGAAAGCTGCTGCAGACGACAAAATGAACGTTGATAAAGATAAGATTCGTATATGATATAGTACAGAAGATATTGAGGCAAAAGGAGAAACTTCTGGTTATCAGCAGTTTCTTCTTTTGTCTCAATGTTTTCCCACACCATATCTATTAGGGACGTCAAAAACAGGTCTTGTTTGGGAAACGGTTAATTCTCCTTTTCCCCAAGCTTATGTTTGTTTAAAGAAGGAAAGGGGGAAGGCAGGCAATTTTTGAAATAAGAATCTGACCTCCCCTCCACCTTTCAATCTTCCCTCGATCTAGCTATATGGCGATTTTGAGTCAAAATGGAGGGGGAAGACAAACATTTCTTGACTCATAATAAGAATAACCTGACACAGAGCTCCAGATAAGAGGGAGTGATGACTTTTCAAAAAGAAATATTTCACTATAATTTCATCAAACCCTATGTTGTGGGTACTCATTAGAATCGTCTCATCGAGACGATTCAAATGAGTACCAACAATATAGGGCTTGTATTTGAAATAAAAAAAATAAGAAAAAATTAGAAAGTCTTCACCCCTCTTATCTGGAGCTCTGCTGACATCCCCTTTTCTTTTCAGTTTTCTGTCCATTATGCCATTAACCGGTCGTCGATTTTCCTCATCCAACAACCAATCCGGCTCCGGATTATCTCGATCTGGCGTCGTTCATTTGTGGAGTAACATGGTAAAGAATCAAGAAATATTGTTGAAATTTTTTAGACATGAAGCAATCTGAAACGAGGTACGGACAAAACCCCCCTAGGACAAAACCCCCCTAGGACAAAACCCACCTGGACAAAACCCCCATGGACAAAACCCCCATGCCCTTAGCTGAAAAGTGGACAAAACCCCCTTGGTTATGAAAAATGATGTTTTTGTGAATACTTTAAAGAAATCTTTAATGCTTATGAAATAAATATGAAAATATGAATATTCAGTGTTAATGCTTTAAACAAATTAATATTTTGAGTGATAAGAAAATGAATTAAATTTGACAAAGATTTGGGGGTTAAAAATTACTTTCTTTGATATAACATTAACAAAACTTGTTTTGATTTATTTTTTTGTGCTTTATGAAAGTATTATTACATACATGCATATCATCAATGTAATAATTATTTGAACAATACTTTATAAATTGAATATTATTGGTACAATTTGTTCACATTTTGACCGGTTAGAGTCAAAATCTGCACTGGTATGCATCAATCAAAACGAAAACTTTTTGGAAAATGAAGAAATTGTTTGTAACAAGCAAGCTCTCCTTTTCTCTCAATGTTACGTAAAATTTATAGAATATGTGTATTTTCTTTCAAATTGGATCAATCTAACTGTTCATTGTCTGACAGTGGGGAAATGTGCATCAAACAGGGAATAAAGTACAGATTAAGGGAAATGGATAAAAAGTTTGTTCCAATACTCTCTTTTTATCTTAATGTTTCTTTGCTTGCTGGTCTAAATTGCCCAATTTACTTACATGCAGTAGTAGTATGCGATTTTTTAAAAAATCAGACAACTCTTAAATTTGGTTGTCTAATCATAGAGGGTTAAATGTTGCTATATCAAACCAAATATTATCGAAGTTCACTTTTTTGAATAAAATTTATCAAAAAATCATTTCATAATGCCCCAATGATAATTTAAAAACCAAAGCAAAATGGAAAAAATAAATATACGAGATATTCATTTTAATAAGGATGGGGGTTTTGTCCTAGGGGGTTTTATCCTAGGGGGGTTTTGTCCTGAGGGGGTTTGTCCAGGGGGTTTATGTCCTAGGGGGGTTTTGTCCTAGGGGGGTTTTGTCCTACACTCATCTGAAACACAAAGCGTTGAAAGGCATGTGCAATTACCGAAACGCACATCGTCGATAAGCAATCCCTGGTTTTGACCATAATTTGCCCTTTTCCAAAAACAAAACATGGTTTTGACATTCCTAACAGAGAAATTGTAAAATATTGAAGTAAAAGAAGAAAATGCTTCAATATTTTCTGTACAAAGCTGATTCGTATCCATTGATGTCCATTTTGTCGTCTGCAACAACTTTCAAATTGGACAACCCTAAAACTTCGCCGTTTGGGAAAAAGTTAAAGAGGGGATTTGAGTGCACCACTTCCCAAACAACAAAATTTTGTATGAAATGATTGATCTTCAGTATTGCATGGAAAATATAGAGAGAAAACAAGAAATTGCATAGTGTCAATAATCAGTCCTTTTCCCTCAATGTTTTCCGAACCCTTTCCAATGGATTACGTCAAAATCATGTCTTGTTTGGGAAAGGGATTTCATGTCATAAATTAATTAGGTTTATAGTCGCGTTGCGAAGGGTTAGGTGTGCAATGACTCTTGTTATATTCTCACCAGTAGCCGATTTAACATAACATAAACCCTTCTCACAAGGTGCATTATAGGTAGGCCTATGAAACCTTTTCCAAACGACAAAAGTAAGGATTGCTACAGTCTACAGAATAAATATTGATAAAGAAACGATTGGTCTATGATTTTTCCTTAGAAGAAAATCATGAGACAAAATGAGAAAAGGCAGATTATTAGCCACTTTCTCCCTTTGCCTCAACGTTTTTAAAACTTAATTTCTATTACGAACGCCAGAACCAGATCTTATTTTGGAAAGGGTTTTAAGACCGTCTGACGGTGAAGTTACAGGTATAACACCTTCCCAGAACAAGACATGGTTTTGACCGTTGACTTCCATGATAGAAAATGTCCAAAAATATTTAGGCAAAATAGGAAATGCTGGTACTCGGCATCAATACTTTCTTTGCTATGAAATACTAGTTTTCTATTATTGATATCAATGATTTTTTTCGTCAGCAACTTCTTTCAATTAATTTGGACGACACTTAATTTTCGTCGTCTGGAAAAGGGTTAAGAAAGGATTAGTTGTCTGTCTGAAACCCTTCGTTCATATGACAGATTAACTCTTTACCAAACATGACCGGGTTGTCATTTTCCTAACAGCAAAGGCTTGGGAAAGCATTGAAGCAAAGGAAAATGCTGAAAACCAGCACTTTCTTAATTTGCCTAATAGGGAACGATTTTTTCCAGTTAACTGTGACGTAATTTCTGACAAACAATAGTATTTCATATGTGTTGTTATAAAGTCTCGTAACTAAGACTTGATTCTTGAAAGCCGTAGTTACGAGATTTTATAACAACACGGACGGTTTATCACAACATTACGGGTAGCCCGATCTATTTTTAGCACAAAATTATTTGCTATTATTTTCTGTGATATATTCAGCATTAACCTTTTCTTTATTTATACCCGTTTTGCCGTCTTTGTCACCTCTTTCAAATTGGAAAAGCCTAATAAGTTTCTGGGAAATTATTACAATGTGTTATACATGGTGAATAACCCATGTGACTTTTGGGAAGCGTTAACACCGAAAAACCCGTCCGCTTCAAGGTATGTTACGATTAATTTCTCAGCTTATACTCTATTGATTTTGATGATATAAAGTGCAAGGAACGCGCATTTCAGAGGGCTATCCCCGTTTGTAACTCACTCTGCCCCGAATCCTGTGGTTTCTTCAAACATTCAAGCGAAAGTTTTTTTTCGGTGCATGTGAACGCTTCCCACTTTCGTTTTGCACTTGCAAACACTTTGGCTCGATTGTTTGAAGAAACCACTGGATTTGGAGCAGAGTAGGTTAGAGCAGAGAATAGCCCTCCCAAAGGCGCGTTCCGTGCACTTTATCTCATCAAAATCAATAGAGTATAAGCTGAGAAATATAACAAAACATACCTTAAAGCGGACGGTTTTTCCGTGTGGACGTTTTCCAAAAGTCACGTGGGTTACCCACCGTGTAGAAGAGAACTATACGAAATACATTAAACTTCCTGCAAAACAAAACTATTGCACAAAATATTGAGAAAAATGAGTATATGTTTTCCCACGTATTTCTATCAGATATGTAGAAAAAAGGTTCAGTAGGGGAAGGGATAAGTGGGTTGCAATTTTTACGAGAGTGAAAAGTGTGTTTCGTTTTTTTGAAGAAGAGAAAATCGCAATGAATAATCAATTAACCTGTTCCCAATCATCACAAATTTCGACTGGATTAACATTTTGATAGTTTTTGCAGACGGAAAAATTGGCTTTAATTAATAAATAATTATGGACATCAGGCTCGTAGGAAGCAATTATAAATTGGGGAATGGGGCTCAATCTCTTGTCAAGGCCAGTGTCTGACTGCCGCGGATCCAGGATTTCTGTGAGGGGGTTCGAATCTACAAGGGGGGGGGGGGGGGGGGGGTTCGTTTTCCTGGTATAACACAAATTTTACTGAATTTCCATCTAATTTGGCTACAGAAGAGGGGTTCGGGGGTTCAAACGAACCCCCTCTGAATCCGCCACTGTCTGAATATTGGAGGGCTAAATTGGATTTTCCCTTAAATTTTCAGTGTAAAAAAGGAATATTCGGTGTTTAGCCCCACTGTACCTACGGGCATGGCATGGACGTTACATCATACAAAATATTAGGGCAAAAGTAGTGAAATACATTTTCCCAAGCCTGATATATTAGATGCGTGCATAAATATGTGTTTCAGTTTTTAATAAGATATGAATTTGACATTGCTGTGCAGACGACATGCATAAAAAATGAGATAAAATTAAAGAATGAAATAAAGAAAACTGTGCACCTGTGCACATTAGTACATTATTTTCTCTGCATACGACAAAATTGACATTATTCTAAGAATTTTTTGGCAGGGCGTATTTACCTTCTTGTTTAGGAAAGGACTACAATAAACGGGAACACCCGACCGGAACGACCCACTTTCATTTTCGGGTTCGAGGACATCTAACCGCGGTATGTTTCCGACCATCGAGTTTTTTTTCTGAACAAGATAACCATCGTGTGCTCTCTTTGCCTGTAGGGCCACTTCAGAAAGAATATCGGCAAAAATCGCCTAAAGTTACGATCTTCTCAGCAGTGGATTTACTCGTTTGCCGGTTTGAAAAGAAAACGAACACCTTCGAGTTGTCATTTCCGATTTACGGATTGATGCAATGGTCTGTTAAATCGGGTAACGATTTGCTTTCATGGAGATAACCGATTGATTGAAATTCAAACAAATGCAACACTCTGCATCAATCGGTAGATCTACGGAATAGCCGATTGTCGCTCGGATGGTTACAGTGGTGACGTAATTGGTTTTCCCCAATTATACCAGGTTGTGATTGGCTGATTAAAGTCGTAATAGATATCGGATAGCTGACTGCCGTAACCTATTTTTTAGAGACAAAAAATGTGTGTTAATTGTTGGAATTTCCTAGTGTATGTTTTTTCTCGACATTTTCCGATCTTGATACGCTAACTGGCAATTATCAAATGCGTTTTCATTATTTTGGATGCGTATTTGTACGCATTTTTATAAAAGTTAATGCGTATTCAGAACAAATCAATGCGTATTTTACGCAAATACGCATCCTATCTGGAGCTCTGGACACCGTGAAATTAGCTACGATATCGTAGCCACACATTTGATAACCGGTATTGGTTGGTGGCTACGAGTCCTCCCTCTTGCTTCTTTGGAGTAAAGCAAACAGGTGTAAAACACATTTTCTTGTATACGTTTTTAAATGCCAACATATTTTATCAGAAGTAAATCCGATAAGAACATAGTCCATGTCAAAATTTTGGTATAAAAGTATCAACAAGAATTGTTTTAATATTTTTTCTTCCAACAGAAATTCCATGTCTCAGTAGAATAAAATGGGTGGGTAGTCTAGTCCGCTTCAAAATTAAATTAAACTTTATTTGAAAGTGATTTCGACATAAAACTAAGATGGATTGACAGAAAAATGGTTTAACCTGTTGTCATTTAACATTCTCACTACATTCAACAGCTTTATTTTGAAGTTTGACTTTGCTAAACTTGCTGGAATGAATCATTCCAGTACCTGCTCCATTGCAACTCAAGGGCGGATCCAGGAATTTTTTCAAGGGGGGGGGATCCAAGCCAAAGATTTTTTTTCCAGTGGGGGTCCAAGCCCAAATTATGGCTTAAATGTAGTAAATATGTAACGTTACAATAGAATTATACAGTCAAAATTTAATTTTCGGTCAATTCCAGGGGGGGGGGGTCCGGACCCCCCGACCCCCCTCTAGATCCGCCCATGCAACAAATAGGAAGGAATTTTATCCGAAACCCAGATCAATATTCAAAATGGTATCGGTTAAATTATTGCAACTACCATGAAATATGTACATATTTTGAAATTTTTGCCATGTCATACCACGGGCGGATCGAGAGGGGGTCGGTGGGGGTGTGTTTTGGACCTCCCTCCTGGAATTATCCGAAAATTATTTTTAAGCTGTATAACTTTAATGTAACGTTACACATTTTACACATTTTATGCCATCATTTAGGCTCGGAAAAAAATCCTTGAGTCACCATTGCATACTAGAACGTATAAGTTCTTATTTCGAAATTGAAAAAAAATGATGTAAAAAAGTGCATCATATTGAGTTATAATTTTAAACTGAGTGATAAATGATTTGGAAAACTTTCATCAAAAGATGGTAGTATTTATAGTGTCATGAACGCCTTCCTGAGGGGTTTGAAAACGCTATTTCTCAAGAGCTCGCGGGGGGGGGGGGGGGGCTCTGGCCCCGTGGACCCCTGGCCAGGGCGTTTCCATAGACCCATCGGGGGCCCTGTGGTCCATGGCCCCCCAGCTGTAAAATTCAGTATTTTGAAAGTATCTTACTTTCAACCAGGGAGGACAAGTGTGATTTTGAGGGGTTTTAGTTAAGTGAGGAATGCGTTATGAAGTATAGATCTATTTTATTCAATGAATTTCTGTGACATCTTCTGAAATTGGGAAATCTGAATAGAACAAAATGGGTAAATATTTCATTTAAAACATCGTTCTTACCCAGAATTTTATTTAGTTTAGTATCAATTCCAGTCAATTTACGGGACATGCAGCCAAAACATCGCAACTACAGATTAAAGGGGGACCTGCTAGGCTGTCGAAAATGCAAATGGCACAAAAATTACAAACCAGATATAAACGTATGAAATTACCAACCTGAAGGGGTCCATTGTTAGCACTCATTGAGCTTTATCAAGTATAAAAATCCAAGTCAATGAATAACGTGCAGATCCGCATTCTATTGTCCTTTGTTTTTGTTTTGTAACGGTTACACATGCCCAACCTTCAAAAAGCAATTACGTCAGAGGTACGTCATCTGTGCTCAGCGAGATTCAACACACCGTACAACCGGCTGCGTCGTCAACGAAGACAGATTCGGCATCTGATGTCAGGTCCATGGTAGGTCAAATTAATTTACTTTTATGAATAAATGAAAGGATCTTTGGTATTCTATAGTTGATAAATACGCATATAAATGTTCAGTGCTAACTGCTTCTACAAAATAAACCTTTCCACGCTTCCCTCGCAAATAAGGTCACAGTCATCGACGCAGCCGGTTGTACAGTGTGTTAATACTGCTGGGGATGTGTCTCGTTGACCTTGACCTTGTCTCGTTTCGAAGTAAAAATAGAATCTGTAAACACGCTTGTAAAGGATTGATCTATAGCAAAGGAAAGATGGATATTCGCCGTGATTGAGGTTTTTATGCATTGCAAATTGTTTTTCCATGTACAACAAATATGAGTTCCCGAATAGTTCAGAAGCATAAAAACCTAGCATGGGCCCCTTTCAGAAATCTGTCGTTACGACGTTTTTACTCCCAATCACTAAACACCCCAAAATTACCTACAAATTGGACCAATCTAACATTTTGAAAATAGATCTAGCTTCCATTGCTTTTCATATGTAGCATTCATTTTAACGATATAATTATCTATGGATTTGCTGTAGCCTATGTTATTATGAATTTGTATATATAGATATGGATGAAAAATAAAGCTGTGTTTCTCTGTAAATATTCTATAACTTGTTTTGTTCTTTCATTTTATTATATTTTTTTTTCAATTTGTTTCTATAGAATGTGATCTAATCACGAGTTCGGTCATCGTTTATAAACTTTAACGTCATTTTGACAAAATATATTTTGCGTATTTAAAATGGAGATCTAGGTCTTGTTTACATCGCATAAAACTTCATAGGTAAGAATTGATACTCTGTCAATCATATTTTTGGGTTTTTGCCCTTTGTTCATTTTCATATTTAATTGTTTGTCAAGAGCATTACTAAAAATTATGCGAGGTAGATTCGTGCAACTTCATAGGTGGATGGTGTCATTATGTAGAAGTGTATTGTACAAAAATATAACTCTGCTGATAATGTTCGTGGAGTTATTGTCAATTTTCCCTTTTCATTCTTGATGTAAATTAATTCTACAATTGCACTACTTCAATTGTTAAAGGTTTACCCTTGTGGGGGCATACATACATTTCATTCAATACTTCAAAGCATTCTCTTATAGGATCATGAAAAGCAAATCTTGTTTTACAAATAATTCTGTTGTAGCGACTTTCAGGCCCTTCAGGGCTTTGATTAGCTTTTGCTGTGAAAGCGCATCGAATTTAGAACTATTCTGTAATTTTGGATATCGTAGGAGGCGATATTTTGTTGCATAGGTCGGCAGGGAGTCGTTTGTTTGAATAGGTAACGAATAGGTAACGGGCGTTCTGAATAGGTAACAAGCCAATTCCCACCAGCTTTAATGACGTTTTTAGCCATTCCTTTGACAGGGCATTGTATTTAGAACTATTTTTTAATTTTAGACATCGTAGAAAGCGATATTTTGTTGCATAGGTCGGCAGGGAGTCGTTTGTTCGAATAGGTAACGAATATGTAACGAATAGGTAACGGGCGTTCTGAATAGGTAACGAGCCAATTCCCACCAGCTTTAATGACATTTTTAGCTTTTGCTGTGACAGGGCATCGAATTTAGATCTATTCTGTAATTTTGGACATCGTAGGAGGCGATATTTTGTTGCATAGGTCGGCAGGGAGTCGTTTGTTCGAATAGGTAACGAATAAGTAACGGGCGTTCTGAATAGGTAACAAGCCAAATTCCACCAGTTTGAATAACATTTTAAAGTATTCTTGCGACAGGGCATCGAATTTAGAACTATTCTGTAATTTTAGACATCGTAGGAGGCGATATTTTGTTGTATAGGTCGGCAGGGAGTCTTTTGTTCGAATAGGTAACGAATAGGTAACGAACGTTCTGAATAGGTAACGAGCCAATTCCCACCAGTTGTAATGACATTTTTAGCTATTTCTTTGACAGGGCATCGAATTTAGAACTATTCTGTAATTTTAGACATCGTAGGAGCCGATATTTTGTTGCATAGGTCGGCAGGGAGTCGTTTGTTCGAATAGGTAACGAATAGTTTACGGGCGTTCTGAATAGGTAACAAGCCAATTTGCTCCATTTGTGTGATATTATTTTTCAATCATTCAGTTGTTTTGGACATAGTAATGGGGATATATTGCCCGGGACGGCAGGGAGTCATTTTCAAATAGGTGATGAACTTTTAATGACGATATCTAATATGCATGTTTTAAGTCAATTTTCACCAGTTGGGTGTTTCTTTTTTCACTGGAATGAAGACAATCATTGACAAGGCATCAAGTCTATGGTTTTACAATGTTTGACGCACTTTGGGGTCAAATCAGACCTAAAACTGCGAATAGGTAATGAATAGGTAACAGGGAATAGGTAACCAACTTCACACTTGAATAGGTAATGAATGGGGAATAGGGAATAGGTAACAGACTTCACATGTGAATAGGTAATGAATAGGGAATAGGGAATAGGTAGCCAACTTCACAGAGGTCAAAATTATTGGAGATTTTCTGAATTTTTTGCATCACGTGATTATCCACCGTGGTTGAGCTAAGTCTTTTCGGTGGGACTTTGAACAGAGGTCCTGTCTCCATATGACATTAGGTCGTAAAACTCCATTGATTTCAATTCGATAGTTGAGCCAGTAGGCCATAAGTCCTAGCTACGCGAATTCTCGCGAATTTTATGTCGGTCACAACAAGAATGACACTTCCGAGACCAAATCGCTTGTCACAAGCGATCTTTTCATTTTCTACAATGATTTCCGCAGCATACATCTTGTGGGGCGTCAAAAGGCGTCAATATGTGGGTGTGGATTAAGAGTGATATCCCGGTGGCAAATAACGTGACACAACATTTTCGATAATTTTCATTGACTCTGTAAGACCAAGTTTAAAAAGGTTTGGTGAAGAGAAGGCGAGAAAACGCCAGGAGTTTGCTGAATACAAGAGAGTTTTATTTTTCAAACAGAACATGATAAAAAAAAAAGGTTACTGACAATCAAAATAAATTTGTTTGGTCGTCAATAACATTTTATCAGATGTTGTTTTAAAGATCCACCACATTAGGAATATTTTTTTTTGCCTCAGATCGTTTTTGAATCGGTAACATATTAACAGAATTATTGAAGGGTTTCTGTAACTGTTGAATCGAGTGATCCCCAGCCGTGAATAACGGATCGTTACCTTCATGCACCTAGGCTCAGACTGACCTGATTCCTTAGTGGCCTCAAATGTCATCAGGTCAATAACCCATAGTTTGTCTAAAGGCCTGGTCACATACAACATACCACGTCCATATTAAAGCTGGAGCACCTCTAAAACAGGGGATCTATAAAGTATAACTTTGAATGTGATGAGACCGCGATATGGACGTAGAATCGTATGTGACAGGGCCTTTATACATTTTTCATCCGGCACTCAAATGTGGGGGCCTCTCAATTTTTAGCACGAAGTCAAGCAATTTTTCATTCGGATAGAGATGACATATAAACATTGAGTTGTCAAAGCATAGTGTTTGTATGTAATTGGATAGTGGTCAAACTGTCTACACTAATAGAAAAAAATATTACGTACGGTTATCAGTATCGCGGTAAAAGCTGCGATTAAGGTGTTAGATACCAAAGTGGGTCCACATCAGCCTGTGTATAAACGAAGTCTGATCAAGACCCAAGTTGTTCTCCAAAAACATCATCATGTAATTGCTGTTAGAAAATATCAATATAGATGTTGACCAGACTGTACTTAGACACGGTCTGATCTGATCTGGAAACATGGCGATGTAAAGTGTTGTGAGGGTTCCTTATTCAGATCCCGGCTAGAATTATTTCCCTACTTCCTGATATTAAACCACAAAACATCTATTTAAAAAAGGACCCAAGATTGTGATTGGAGCTTTGTCCATATAAGGGGTAATCCGTAAAGGGATTTAATTGGTTCACCAAAGAAACATGCAGATAGTCTCATTCAGAGCTATAGATACCCAAACTCCACACAGCGACAATGTCTTACATTATCACTGCAGGCATATAAATCACGTGAGCATGGTGAATGTCACGTGATATCGTAAAGATGGCGGAAATCTATCTGTATTTCTGTTATCATTTTTTAAATCCATTTTTTTTTTATATTTGGATTCATATCTGACACCCCTCATATTCTTAAACACTACCAAAAACGAGATTACTTTTTTGAATAAAAATCTAAATAAAAAAAATAAATTACCTAAAATCTTGGTAACTCAAGCTGTGCCTGCATAGATCTCCCCAATCCCAATTCAGGGAACATAACTGCGAAGGAAATTGACAGATATCATCTTAGCTGTTGTTCTCTTCTTAGTGGTATATACTTGTGAGATTTCAGCGAAATAATTTAAATATAGAATACAAAGGAAAGAAATTGCTCTTCAAGAGCAATTCCTTTTCTTTGCTTACTTTATTAAGACAGGGCGGCTCTCTAAAAGATATTTTGAGTCATCTGAAATAATGTGGAAATAAAATCAATGAATGTGACCCGTCACTCTAAAATAGACCATGTGGGAAGTGTGACCTGAGTCTGTGCAGTCCGCACAGTCTGACCACAGTCATTGCTTCTCGCTCTTAATTAATTTTAAAAGTCTAGAATATTTCCTCTATTATACCAAATATATGTTTGCTCTAAAAAACAGACACATCTTGTCAACGCCTGCTAAGCCTTCGTTTCAGGGACTTCCCAGAAGGTCCCTTTTAGTGTGACGGGTCAAAAATCATTTGATAAACTCTTACCTTCTGGTGTGTGACTAGCATTGACTGTACAATAATACCCTCTCAGGTCGGGTACCACAATAGTGGCATTCTCGCTGGTTTCTGTAGTGTTTTCCATGATGGGAATCATAATTTTACAAAACTGATGTTTTTATCATGGGGTTACATTTGAAGTAAGTCACCATCCAACAAATCCAACGAATTTGTCACACAAGAGTCAGTTATCATAGGATTGAATTTGTAGTACGTCACCATTTAAATCCAACGAATTCGTTACACAAGGATACAGTCATCATAGGGTTGCATTTGTAGTTTGTAACCTTTTAAATCCATCGAATTCGTCACTTTGGAGTAAGTTATCGTAGGGTTACATTTGTAGTATGTCACCATTTAAATCCAATGAATTCGTCACACAACGAGCCAGTTATCATAGGGTTGCATTTGTAATGCGTCACCATTTAAATCCTGTGAAATCGTCACACAAGAGTCAGTTATCATGGGGTTGCATTTGTAGTTTGTCACCATTTAAATCCAACGAATTTGTCACACAAGGATACAGTCATCATAGGGTTACATTTGTAGTACGTCACCATTTAAATCCAACAAAATCGTTACACAAGGATACAGTCATCAGAGGGTTGCATTTGTAGTACGTCACCATTTAAATCCTGTGAAATCGTCACACAAGAGTCAGTTATCACACGGTTCCATTTGTAGTTTGTCACCATTTAAATCCAACGAATTCATCACACAAGAATCAGTTATCATAGGGTTGCATTTGTAGTACGTCACCATTTAAATCCAACGAATTAGTCTCACAAGGAGTCAGCTATTTTGTTCCAACATAAATCAAGCATTGCATCGATCGACAAATTTAAAATTCGACGTTTGTTAATGTCAATTTCATCATTTTGTTACATTTAAACCACGATTCAATTGTAATACACGAGTTTATATCGCGAGTTAAACACGTGACATTGTCATATTTGTACACATCTAAGTCTAGATTGTCTTCGTTCAGCATTCCCATTCGATTTGGCCACTAAAGAAAAAACAAAATGTATAGATATAGTAAAAAATATTAGAATGTTGATAAAAAGATAACATTTCGTCGGTCACATTCGAAAATGTCGTAACTACAGCTTCAATAAGCTGTAGTTACGACACTTTTGAATGTGGCAGGCGAATCATTATATCTAAAACAGCGGTCAATGAATCTATCAAAGATTATGTGTCGTTTGATAACCAAGAAATTGTATTGGTCAAGAAAAGGAGAGAGAAAAAAAACACCACACGTTGCACGTCAGAAAATGTCACTAACATTGAACACGGTGGATAATCACGTGACTTAGAATTTACGATAACCTTCAATAAATTTGTCAATAATTGACCAATTTCAATTCGGTTTGAAGCAGAGAATGTGGAAAAATGTTAGGAATAACATGGTCGAAGTAGATTTTTGAAAAATCAACTGATAAAAAAGTTATTGAAGATAAACCAAAATTTTGGTTTATCTTCAATAACTTTTTTATCAGTTACCGAATTCAAATCGGTCCCGTATTAACAAAGTTGTTGAAGATATTCAGTAATTATTGCATCACGTGATTATCCACCGTGTTGAAAATCACACCGATACTTTTTCTATCCGTATTCCGAGTTTGCTTTGCTTCTTCGTGCAGTTTTCCGTTCGTCCTCATGTCCTAGTAGAAATGGAAACTGCGATTGGCTTACATTTGAATCCTAAAGTATTCACAAAATTATAATACAACATTTGTCTATTGCTCTCTACGTATACTGTATAGTTTGACAATGTTCAATTACAAGCGGTTGTATCGTCCTTTCCTCTGCATAAAGTAAGTTCCAATAAAAAAAGTGCTTCGTCCTTCTTTTAATTTGTTTCAATAGGGAACGATTTCATCCACTTAATCGCGACGTAATTTCAGACAAACAATAGTATTTCGTAGATGTTGTTATAAAGTCTCGTAATTACGACTTAATTCAAGCCATAGTTACTATATTTTATAACAACACCGACAGTTTATCTCAACAGAACGGTAAACCATGTCCACTTTTTAGCACAAAATTAATTGCCATTGTCCACAATTTTAAGCATAACATTCACTGTTGTAAAGTTTTTGACCTACAGATTATGCCATACGGATTACAATTTCACACTTTTCTTCATTTAATGTGCAATCCTGAATGGATTGTACTAATGACTTCAAAACACCTTACATTTTAATCCGTTTATCCTTTTACTAAACAATACTTTGATTTTGCAACCTTAACCAATTACCAGATGACAAATTTTAGGCTGGTCCAAATTCAAAGATATTGCAGACGGCAATTTCAAGTGAATAAAAGTTTAGAACTTTTGGTCTCTCGGGGAAGAAAACATTGTGGGAAATGAAGAAATTGTTTGTCACAAACAATTTCTTCATTTTCCAAAATGTTTTCCTTATAGCCAATATCTTGAAAGGAGTCAAAAAGAGTCATTGCGTGGAAATGGGTTAAAAAAGACATTTAAGGAGAGCATTTGAAACAATGAAGTAGAACGTTATATGGTCTGAAAACGCGCGGTTTCTAATATTTTCGGCGATTTCCATGCTTGTGTGAATATAAAAACTCTCCACTTTATTCAGCAAAAAAACTTTCTTTTCATTTTGATTCAGTAAAAGAAAAAGGATTAAACCAGATTTAAATACCAAGTGGTCGTTTATCCCTTACCCAAACATCTGTATTCATATTTAAGCATAACTTGTCCTCTGTAACTGCTTTCAAATTGGACCACCCTAAAATTGTGTCGTATGGGAAAGGGTTATATACTCCTCACAAAAAGTTAAGCAACAAAGATACTTTTCTTTCTCAAATGTGTTTTATCACATCTAATGATCTATGTTTTATACAATACAAAGTTGGGGTCTTATTACACAATTTACGTTAAATGATTAGGAAAATCATCAAACAATAACAAAGTTACAGATCCCCGAAAACCGTCCCGACGAAACAATGGTGCAAAACGTCACTCGCCAGCAGTTCAGAATGTGTAAAAAGTTGTTTTCCGGCCACTTCAGGCTTTGATCGAGCATCAAGTACCTGGTATGACCCCTACGATGTTCAATACACGTCCGGACACACCTTGGCATCAATCAGATTTGTCTGTCTAATGTCCGTTGTGGATTGATCCTCCATTCTGTCTGCAAGACCTGTTGCAGTTCATCCAGAGTCTGTGGGCGAACATGCTGACCATAGACACGCCCTCAAAGAATGTCCCATGCATGTTCTATCGAATTAAGGTATAGAGACGTAGCAGGCCAGTCTTAATGTCTGATATTGTTGGTCCACAGAACTTCAGTCACAATTCCAGAACGATAGGGACGGGCATTACCATCCATTAACATAACAGTTGGATCTGTTTACTGTGCCAGAAGGATGATAACATGCGTGATGATCACGTAAATGCACCTTACACCAGTCATTGAACCTCGTCTGAAGACAACCAGCTCTGTTCTGTGTCAAACACTGATACCTCTCCAGACCATCAAACTCCCACGTCCATATTGGTCGTGTTCAGCGATGTTACAGTCGGCAAACCGTTCATTACCGTTTCTCCACACACATGTCGTGCCATCATTAGAATCAAGGCAGAATCTTGACGAGTCAGTTAAGAGTTTGTGACGCCAACGAGTGACCCTCAGTTTTGATGTTGATGTTCCAATATTAATCTTTGCCGTCGATGTTTTGGGGGAAGTTGGATCCGTTGAAGTGGTATCCTGGACCTTAGACCTTCTGTGTGAAACATGTTCCTCACGGTTTGGATGGAAAGTCTGTTTCTTGACACCCTCTGAAGGTCATTTTCCAGCGATCTGACCGTTTTAAGCCAGTTCCTACGGACAAAGGTTGCAACATAACGGTCTTCACAAGGTGTTGTTACTCTTAGACGACCTGAACGTGGTCTCTCTGACATCTGTCCAGTTTGATTGTATCGGGTTATTGCTCTTCAGTCAATACTGCGATGAAATTTAAAGTGAATGGCAGCAGCAGTCTTGGTTGTCCCACCCTGTAGCATTCCAACAATTTGAGCCACTTCAATTGGAGTCAAGTGACGTATTGGCATGATTCAAATGTTGATGACATCAAAGTTGTCAAATTGACGCGTTTTAAGCACATACGGAGCTAATGCCAAGTTTGAAATCCGTATATGCGACACATTTTGCATGCATGTTTTGGGGGTGAGTGTGTTCTAATCACGTGATAGCTGTTTTTGGAGACGATAACATTCAGTATTCTTTTAAGTGTGTTTAAGCATAGATATGGCTTTCCGAATAACAAATCTGTGCAAAAATTTCCGCGTGTATAAAAAGAATATTGAGAGAATTACTTTTGTTGCTTAACTTTTTGTGAGGAGTATATAATTTTCTAATTAATAAATGGTGCCGACATCCGTAGAGAGGCTTTCGGAAGGTATTGCACGAGTGAGACAAACGCTGATGATTAACACTTTCTCCTCTTGTCTCAACATTTTCTTTGTTGTATTGAACACCAATCAAGTATGTCTGCAGTTACGTACGAATTAGATAGAGGCTGTATAGTAGATTCTACGCGAAATAAACATTAAAATGCGCGCAGCGCATTGAATGTTTATATCGCGTAGAATCTATTATACAGACTTTATCTGACTTGGTGTTCGCTGGCGGTTCATTGGAGACTGGGTGTGGCTATCTATAGACGTCACATAAACTAGCCGACAACCCGTTTATGCGAAATATAGCGGCAAAATATTTTAATATACTGCAATTTCATTGGTCTAAAAAGTAGGTCGAACACTACATGTAGATTAATACCATGACAGCCCAAACTGTTGCGGTTAAAACATTTTTTAGTGTCGTCCAATTTGAACGGTTCTGCAGACGACAAAATGGGCATCAACAAAGATTTAATTGATACACAATATACCATGATAGCAAATATTGAGGCAACACGAGAAATGATGGTTATCAGCATTTTCTTCTTTTGTCTTAAACTGTGGCAACGGAAATTGGCGAGAATATTCATCTTCAATTTCCGTTGGCACAGATGACGTCTGGGTATTGACAAGGGTATACTATCGCCAATTGCTGTTGTCACGGATGTTGCCTTAAGTTACAAGAAATGTTTGGTATCAAATGATGGATGAAATACCTTTAATGTTGTCCGCGGACCAATCTGACGTCTTCTGTAAAGTTATTATGCTCAAATTCGCTTTCAATTCTGTTTCTTTTCCTGTCTTGTTTCTGTTTTCAAAGCATACCTAAAATGAAAATAAAAATCGAGTAACCCTATCGCTACACAAGAAAGCATGAAAGTTCATTAAAATACAAAGAAGTTGCATATGAAAATTTCAATCTGATGATTTTTTTTCTAATTTGCTTATTTTCTAGATTTCAACAGGTTCAGATTTTGTTGTTTGTTAATGGTGTTTCTATCTTGATCTTTTCTGCTTTTTTTTTAAATCATAGAACTATATCATGGGCATACGTAATGAGCAACAAAAAAGTCTAACTCCGCGTAATTCTAGGTAAAATAACTTTCCAAATGACACCGACATAACGAATTTCAACAACTCGTATATAGGAAATGATATAGATGTTTACATGTACACAGGCTGATATGGATCCACTTTGATATCAAATCGCCACTTTTTAACAAAACATCGTAACTGCTGTTTGTTCAAGCTGCAGTTACGCGGTTTTGTTGAAAACCGACGAAAATGTTTTAGAGGTGTTTTACCATAGGCCTATCTAAGTTCAATTATACTCCTTTCCCAATCAAGATTAATTTTGTTTTTGGTATCATTAAACGAAAAGGGTTATAAACATTGTCGTGAAAGAAGAAAAAATCTCATTATTCCTGAGTATGTGCTGCGCATTAGTGTACTCTATCTTTATTAATATCAATAATTCAATCTGCAGCGACTGTCAAATTGGAACGGTCCTGTTTTGGACTGTTTGAGAACTTATTAACTTATTTCATTTATCCCAACAAAGTTTCATTCTAAATATACAATACACCACGTTATATCATAATCCGAAAAAGTACATTGTCATAGTTACTTTAAAAATTCAGAGAGAGGGGCAAAATAAATGTTTCTTTTGACATTTTCCCGCCTATTCTTTCTTTCTTTTTTTCAAACAACATTTTGTTTTTGGTGCCCTTTTTTTATTTAGAGAAAAGTGGGAGAATACTATTTGTTTGGCTTCTGTTAGAGATTCGTCTAAAATAACTTTTCTAAAACTACAATTATGTGGCTTAACAATTGAATGTGGACAATTCTAATCCCACAGACTTGCTTCCGCCGTGTTTCGAACCTGCGACCATCCTTTTCTTATCGGATGCAGTAACATCTCTTAAATTGTTTCATAAGTAAGGGTGATTAAAGCATTCATTAAGTTTCACGAAGAAAACTACCAAAAGAAAGGGAACCTTACATGTATGTAATATAGAGGTGTGAAACGGTCAATTTAGAAGATTATGGTTCTTAACCGGTTGGTGGTCAACTTAACCCTTTCCCACATTCTGCAGCTTTTTGAAGCTTAATACAATAAAGGGTTTGGAAAAACAATGTGTAAAATGAAGAAATTTCTTGTGACAAGCAATTTCTTCATTTTCAACAATGTTTTCTAT
Organism: Fragum sueziense; assembly: GCA_963680895.1. NCBI lineage: Eukaryota > Metazoa > Mollusca > Bivalvia > Cardiida > Cardiidae > Fragum > Fragum sueziense. The sequence continues at coordinate 28,737,260 of OY804606.1, read as the reverse complement.
CCCAAAAGACCGATGAATATCAAATTAAATTCAATATAAATTGTTGTCTTCAACGTCTTTGAATTTCGACAAGTCTAATTTCTTGTCGTCCGATAATTAGTTAACCCTTTTCCAAACGACAGTTTTTATGGTTCTCTTATTTTGAAAGCTACTGTAGATGACGAAATGGATGTTGACAGAGATCTCATTTGTGTAGGATATAACATATTGAGGCAAAAGGAAGAAAATACTGATTATCAGCATTTACTTCTTTTGCCCAAATGTTTTCCTCCGTTGTTTGATTGAGGGGCGTCAAAACCAATTCTTGCTTGGGAAATAGTTTTGAAATTACACAACCTTCATGTACTAAAGACAAGTTTTTGTCTTAACCATACAACCCAATTCATTAAATGGACCCGTGTTCGGTTGTCGGAGATAAAATTTACTCAAGAAATATCGTATGGATTAGTCCTCCTGCATAGTTAGATTAGTTCTGTCAAAGGAAATTTCGAACGAAGTTTATTTCTAAAGTTCTTTTAGATCAAGTTTGTGTATAATTGGCTGACACTCCCTTTTTATTTTATAGTAACATTTATGGGAAACTGAACCATGATAGTTAGCGAAAATACTTGACAACAGCCCAAAGTTTTTCTTGGCTCTAGATAATGAAAAATTTACACCAGACAACAATGCAAAAATCTGCCTGTTCCCATGTTATTTTGACCCCTGAAAAAACCTGACATGGTCCCTTTAAGACTTCACTGTCAATGAAAGATTTGGAAATAGTGGAGAGTAAAGAATTATCAGTAGATTTGATTTGTCCTTTTAAACGTTTTCTTTACATTTGGGCCAGCTTATTACCTCCATGCATATAATAAAGAATACAGTCGACACTCGTTATGTCGACATCGGATAAGTCAAATTTTCGCTTAAGTCGAAGTTCACATCTGGTTCCGTCCTCATTAATGGATATATTTTTTTTTTTCGAACAAAATAATTTCGAACTGAATATAGCCATTGAAATTTAGTAGGAAAAGGATAGAAATTGCTCGAAATAAGCAATTTCTTTCCTTTTCTTACTATATTGCAATTATACAATCGTACTTCATTAGTTTTAAAAACGGTCAAATATCAATTTGATTGAAACCAAACAAAATCAGATGAGTCGAACTGCGGATATGTCGAGGTATTTTGACGGTCCCACTGGCTTCGACACAACGAGTGTCGATTGTATTTTCATTTCTCCGACAAAAAATAACAAAAACACAGTCCTTATAAAATCTGTTTATTCGGCCCAAAGTCAATGATTTTTTGGTAAATCGTGAGATTTATAAAGGATTTAGCCTATAGAGTATTCTTAGAAAGAAAAAATTGAAGAAAATATTTTTTCTCAAACTTTTCGTTATTGTTTCCATCATTTTAAAATCAGCTTAATCGGAAATGAAATAATAACGAAATAGCTATAAAATAATTTTTAAGAAAAAAAGTTTTTTACATGGAATGCATACTAGCCTATATACATATTATGAAAATACATGTATGGTAAACAAATTACTTTAATAAGTCTAAAAAAGTAGTCTCAAAGAGTATACTTAAAATCAATTACAAAAAAAACACTATATTTCAAAATAGCAGTTTTAAAAAAGGAAATGTAATGGTCACATTGTATAAAATTCTGAGAAAACAAAACAAATTACTCTGATTGGATTAAGTCCATATAAAACAATTGTCTCATAAACAAATTTATTCACTTTGCGTCCACCACCGCACTAATCAAGTGTCACTGTCTTGAATAATGTATACATCAATCGAGTGTTACCTTCTATAAACAATGTCTTAGAGAACTATCGCTACAGCAGGACGTCTTTTACCAATACGACAATAAAGCATAATTCTTAAGGTATTCAATCCATTATTAGATTTCCAAACACTTCGTGCAATTCCGCATCCATGTTCGGTGTTTTCACATACCAACGGAAATTGCCGAGGATATCCGGATTTTAAAAATCCGGATAACCTCGTCAATTTCCGTTGCTACGGTTGACGCGGAGGCTACGCGAAGTGTTTAGTATCTAATGATGGGTGGAACCAAAAATTAGCAGATAAAAGAATCGTAATTCCTGTATTGAATTCTTTGCTTTTAAATGTTTCGAATTTTTACTACATAATGAACATGTACCAGGGGGCTAAAAGACTCCAATAAATTTTGATAGTATTTGATATTTGCCCATTCTCTAAGCAAGCCCTTTTTTGGTGTCCTTGAAATAAAAAAGGAAAATATAAAGACATATTTTAAGAAGAAATTGGTCACAGAAATAAGAGAAAAAGTGATGACTAGCATTTTCTCCTTTTTCTCCTTTTGCCTTCGTGCTATTTATAAATCACGAATCTACTCTTTACTGACATTCTTTTGTCGTCGTCATCGTTGTTGTTTCAATAGTTTTTATTTCAAGTCATAATACTCGTACTTTCTATTTTTGACACCAATTCATTTGATATGGAAACATGGTTGTATTAACTTTTCAAGTTAATGTCTCGTACCTATGATTCCGACATATAGTAATCTTATTCTATAAATATCTAATGACGTTAAGAAAAATAATAATTGTCCAGCATATGGTGGGACATTTATCAGTTTTCGACGTTAAAATCAATATCCAACGCTATAATGTACACAAATAGGGAACTATTTTATCCAGTTAAGTGTGACATAATTTTGGACAAACAAACAGTATTTGTGGGTGTTGTTATATAACTAGCAACTACGGCTTCTTTAGCTAATAGATAGGGATGTTCTGTCATTTATAATGAACGATACCATGTATTTTGTCGTCTGTTGCGGCTTTTAGGTTAGGCAAAAATGTCATACCGAATATTAACCGAATTTGATGCAATTATTTTAAAGGTGCAAAAGAAATTAGATCCAGACGGACAGACCTTGTCTCTCCAAAACATTTATCACTGATTAATTTGTGATTTATAAGCCAATCAACTTATCTAACATTGTCAGTTTTTTCGAGTGGAAGTGTCTGTCAATTTCATATCCTGAAATGTCAAAATTCGCGAAACTTGTACGAGCCTAATTACACTCCTTTCATTCAAAGTTCAAATAAATCGTTTATATAATGCAAGGGATTGCTTTAAAGTACAGATACAACCGATACTAAAAGAGACAAGCCTTTTCTCCAAATGAGAAACGTCTATCTATGTATATTTCAATGTATATTTCAAAATTTCGCCGCTATATTTCGCATAAACGGGACTACCGGCTAGTTTGTGTGACGTCTATACTAGCCACGCCCCGTCCATTGAACCGCTAGCGAACACTAGAAGTCAGATAAAGTCTTTAAGGTTTACGAACTGAGAATGAAATGCAGAGCCAGAGGCGAAATTTGAAAAGTGCCAGTAATTCCTAATCTGTGTTACATTTCCATTCCAAATACAAATATAAGCATTTTGTATGGTTTAGAATTTTGAATTAATGCATACTTATGGAAATATTTGACAAAAATGTTCGAAATTACCTCCCTTGCATATGAAAATAGAGTAAAATAATATTTGTAAATTATTTTCTTCTTGAAGCATAATCTTGAAATCCGGCCTGGTGAATCAACTTATGTGAAATGTATTTACACGTGTGTGTAATTTGGTGCATTTCGTATGGCTAGAAAGTGGTGTTTTCATTCTAAGTTCGTAAACCTTAAAGTAGATTCTACGCGATATAAGTATTCAATGAGTTGCGCGCATTAGAATGCTTATTTCGCATATATAATCTACTAAACAGCCTCTATCTAATACATAGTGCTTTGAACGTATGGCACATGGGTCAATGTTTCGATCCTGTAAGATCACGGCTGTTGAATGGGTCATTAGACCTTTAAACATTAAATGAAAGAACCTGCAAGAAAGTAGAGCCTTCTTAAACCTACAAAATGTCCACATACTAGAAAAAGAAGAAGAAGAAAAAAAGTAATAACTTTCAATACAAAAGCCAGACAACCGTAAATCCGTCAAATTTGCATCTCTCAGTTCAAACAGTACATTGTTTCAACAATTTTATGCACGATCGATGAGATGTTGAAATTCAGTCTAGAGTTATGCATAGAACGAAGCTAATGATATTCCACTTAATTGTTCATTCGAATTTCATTTCTTTGCAGTCTCTCGAAATTGCATGCATTCCATGAGTTTTGAAACCTTTCCCAAAGAGACAAGCGATAACATAAACACAATAAAGTATTTTGAAACACACTGAATACTATTATTTCTAGCGCCATAAGTATCATGGAAAAAATGTTGAGAAAAGTAAAGCGTGCTTAAAATACACGTATAACTGATAGGGACAAGAAATTGCCCGTTTTGAACAATTTTTCTATTTTTTGCCATTTTTTTGGTTGATATTTTCCCTAAATTATTTCATTGACAAACTACTTTCACATTTTCATTGCTAAAAATGGTACACTATTTCACATTGATTCAAACGATAATTCGGCATAACATAAAATTATGTCGACATAATGAGTGACAAATGCAGATTTTTCACTAAGTCCTAAATTCTACAGACACGCAAAAGCAAGTGCACAGTTAGTTACACGAAAATCTTGTATTACTTATATCATACTTGTAATACTTATCTAAGCAAAAAACATGTAACATCATACGCGATATTTCAAAAAATGTATTAAACAAACGTTTGTTTACGGGTAAATCACATAGAGGGAAAAGTAGAAATTGTAGATTCATTGCATTTTGTTTAAGATCTTTTCTGCTTTGGGTGCCTGTCCATATATCAAAATCAAGATATCAGATCTATGCGTTTTCGAACACTTGATACATAGACATAGAGGACACAAAAGACACTGATTGTATGTAAAATTAGCAACATTTTGTTTAGGAAGTCAATAAGTGTAGGGCCTACACTATCTCCTTATGATCGAATGCACACTTTCTCCTGCGTGTCACTATGTATTAGATAGAGGCTGTATAGTAGGTTCTACGCGATATAAACGTTCAAAAGGCGCAGCCTTTGAACGTTTATGTCGCGTAGAATCTATATACAGACTCTATCTGACTTAGTGTTCGTCAACCAATGAAAACATACGCATCTACTGTCATTCTTCAAACCACCTCTCCGACCGGAGCTTCTTACTGGAATTACACCATTTTCCCAAAAATTACATCATTTTCCCAAAAATTACATCATTTTTCATAACTGCACAGGAAACGGGGGCGTGGCTATGTATATCCGTGATATAAACTGTTCGGCAGTGCGTTTATGTGAAATATAGCGCCGAATTTTTCAAATATACTGCAATTTGATTGGCCCAAAAAATAGGACGAACACTCTGTGACCAAGGTGACGGACAAGGTTAACCCTTTCCAAAACTACAAAATTTCAGGGTTTTCTTTTTCAAATGCTGCTGCAGACGTCAAAATGGGTGTTGGTAAAGGTAAAATTTGTGTAAAATAAAGTCCAGAAAATATGGAGGCAAAAGGAGAAACTGCTGGTTATCAGCAGTTTCTTCTTTTGTCTCAATGTTTTCCCAGGCTATTCCATTTACGAACACCAAAACCAGGTCTTGTTTGGGAAAGGGTTAACATCCTTTTACGGTCTACTCATTTATGTAAATGTCTAATTATCAATGCTTTATCTCGAACATTGAACATTTTATTAAAGCCACCAGTTCAAAATATAGAGGAAAGTTTTGGAAACATGTAACAAAATAACCAAAATCATACAATACAAATAACGAATTTCCCTTTTTTATATGTAAGTGTTACATGAAATTATTTTTTTAATCATATAACCAGGTCCATAGAAAAAAATGCTGCAATTATTATTAAAAATATGAGATATAGCGACCGATTTTTAAGTCTGATATCAGTAAAATCGGTCAGTATTTACTGTCAATTTTACAAAAAAGGTTCTCCCGATGTAAAAGTACTAATTTTGTTTGTCTATAAATTCTTATTTCTTAGCAATAGTGACACATTGATGAGACGCGGGTATGAAATAAAAAGCTTCGTTTCTCATAAAATGCTAGAAATAGCATAACAATTGAAATGAATGACAAGTAGAGCGAACGTAGGATTTGCAATAAATTTTTGAAACAGATATCAACAATGAAGGATTACTAAATAGTTTCACCATTTGGACTGGGTGTACTCTTAGTTCAAGTTGGTTGCGATTGTTCTGTGTAGCAAATGTAAAATCATTCAAAGTCCATATTCAGGGTAAAGTGTGGCATAAACAGTGGAAAATAACTACAAAATGTTTAAAAACTACCCAAAATGTTACTACAATATTGCTACTAAATTATGCCTTCGAAACGTGTTTTCATTTCAATAAGGAATAATTTTCGCGGGCTCGTGTGCTAAAAATAGATTTCTGATGGAAAATCCCTCAACAACGTTTGCCGGGTACCAGTCTAATATTTTGTTTATCGGTCATGAATCGGACAATTTTTTCGTAACAGTGTTAGCGGAAAATTATCATTTTCAAGCGAGATATTAGCCGATCATAGATAATGCAGGCGGGAAGTAAAACTACGAAACATTGCGCATATTCAACAGGCAACATTGATTCAAGATACGGAGACAGACCAGAAATGACAAACGTTTTTTCTTGAGATTCCTCAGCAGCTTAACCAGAAAAAAACATCAAAAAGTGTGAAAGTAAAGTAGCTATGATCATGAAACTTCGCGGGTAGATAGATCTCACCAAGGAGAAGTGCAACGTACAACGAGCGTAACTCTACCTTGCTTATTTTGTGAGTTATTGCCCTCTGTTGTAGTGAAAGTCTGTGGGGTATCAAATCACATTCAGCGACAAATTCTAGTTTTTTTCTAGATTAATCCTTTCCCAAACAAGACCGGTTTTGTCGTCCCCAACAGAAACTCCTTGGGAAAACATTGATGCAAAAGAAGAAAACGCACAGCAGACAAAATGAGGTTGAATAACTTCTTTGGATATTGATGATTATTCTACTTTTGCCTCGATATTTTCTCTGACATAAAACACTAAAAGTATTCACATCCGTTTTGTCGTCTGCAGACTTTTTTCAATTTGGCCCAACATGACATTTTGTCGTTTTGGAAAGGGTAAGCGAGTAGCACGAGCGGCACGACGAAGCTAAGGTAGGACCGTATGTGTAGGCCTAAACATTACTTGTCAACTGGTTATTTCATAGTTACCTATCTTAAAAAGTACACAACAGTGCAGCAACCTTCTCAACTCTGAATTATAATGTTTCTCAATAAATGATTACGGCAATCCAGCTCTTAGAACGTCATCTTCAGCAAGTTGAACGTGGAAAAACTTCGCGAGATTCACAGCCATATTTGTACGATAGAGGATTCCCAATCTATTTTTAGACCAGTGAGGCGTGACGATGACGTATTTGTTTAACCGAAAAACCGAAGACTATTGGCAAGCGAGTCCGCCATCTTACCTTTGTTTACGGTTGTAGGCAATTTCGGTTGGATTCAAATAAAACAAGGCAAAATTTTATTTCAGAATTACACTGAAGTAAAAAGAAATGAATTATCTTTCTATCCATACCATTTTTAGATAGTAATTTCGATTTCAGAAATATTAGTTTGATGGCTTAACCTCCGTCGTTTTCCGCTTGCGGAAGTGTTATAGAAAAATGTCAGGACTTATAAATATGACTAGGTGTACTATCTATACAGAGTTACAAGATTAACAGGGGCGAAATACTATTGTTTGTCCGAAATTACGTCACAGTTTACTTGATGAAATTGAACACTATTTGCATATTTTAAGGCAAAATAATGTTGTTTTCAGACATTATGTACCATTCTGGTACGCGTTAATTACTGAGAAAACCAATACGGCATCAAATCACAGAAGGTGTTTTTCTGTAGCCCGAGGTATGAAAAACGACACCATGTACTCGTGGTGAAACGTGATTTTTATCAGACTTTAGGCAATGATATAATGTCATGACAAAAATGGATATAATTATGTATAAAAGGACATCAACGTAGTTACGAAGGAAACTTCTTAAAGGGGCCCATGCTTGGTTGTCGGAGGTAAAAAATATAACCAAGAAATACATGTATTGTATGGAATGGTCAACCTGCATAGGTCCTAGCTAGATTATTTCTGCCTAAGGAAATGTTTAATGAAGTTCATTAAGTCCTTCTGGATCAAATCTGTACATAATCGACCTACCCGCCATTTATATTTATAGTAAGAGTTTTGGAAGTCTGGATTTTGATAGTTTGGGAACGTTTTTTAAAAGCGCTAAAATTCCTTTCTTTTTGGCCATAGAAAATGCAATGCGCCACACAAGAATGTAACTGTCCCTATGTTGCTCTGGTCCCTGAAAAACCCTAGTATGGGCCCATTTTATAATTATTTTGCATTTTCTCAAACAAGCCTTGGATTAGACGTCCCTTTGAACGCTCCCAAAACATTGGGAAAACATCTATATAAAAAACAAATGATGCTAAGAAAAAGGTCCTTATTCCTCAAAGTGGTTTTTTGGAAGCAAATTTTGCAAAATTTGCTTCTCTATGCATCAACCTCTCTCTGCACTTTACCATTCTCTGCATACCACATAAAATCTTCCGGTCCTCCTCACTATAAATAGTTCTATCAAAAGCATAGATTAATGAGGTAACAGTCATTTGAATATTCAATTATTATGTATTGTGTATTGAATTGTTTGACTGAAACGAAACATTCCATTAATCATGTCTCTAAGAGAAGAAAAGACCGACGTAGTAATTTGCTTTATTATGGTTAAAAAATCTGTCCAATGGCCTTCCTTGAAAAATGGGCCAGTCAAGTTTACTGAACTTTTAAATATATTCAAAGCTATAAATAGTTAATTTACACAAACGATAAATATGCATGAAGGTTGTGCTTAAAATAGATACAACTACTCCAGCATGGAATCAAAGTATTCAAGGTATTCAAATGGATAATCAAAGTACCTAATCAAAGTACTCTACTTCTGGACAGGTCTACATTTGCTTCAGAACAGTACTTCCAGTACTTTGATTGCCTAGATGTAACCATTTTGTACTTTTTACACTCTTCATGTTGTCGTCTGAATCCTCTTTGAATATGGAACGATCTATACGATATATTCCTTTTGGGAAAAGTCGAAACTCTTTGAAAATATCATCGATTATGGATTTGTTTTGTATCCTAATGATTATGGAAGCAATCCCTATCCAAAGAAACAATTCTGAATATGCCATCCTCTCTTAAAAAAGGTTTTGAAACACTTCACTGTACAGAAGCAAATAATGACACATATTTTACCATCAAAGAAAAACACATACGCAGACATTTGCAAAGAAATCCGCTCAGAAACCAGTTTGCATTTACATTAAAGTATCCCACCCATTATTAGATACAAAACAATTCTTGACATATATTGTTGTTTTCCGTGATATCGGAAATGGATGATGATATCCGGATGTTAAAAATCCGGATACCCTCGTAAATTTCCGTTGCCACGGATGACGCCGAAATTGCACGAAGTGTTTGCTACCGGTATCTAATTCTTGAATACCCATTTTCGTGTGACACTACTCCTTTCCATGTCACATTGATTGTCTTACGGCAGCAGTGTTCGTGTATCGGAAATTGATTACAGATGGTCTAATACGTTACATTATACATCACAATGTCCAGTGTTATTTTCACCTTTTTGCTACAGGAAATCAGTAATAATTATCAAACCCTGCGATTTCCGACGAGATAGATTTCATCGAAGGAACACCAAAAACAACATGACTGTACATACGTTAATGTAGTTTAAAGTTGCAATTTGATTGATTTGGACCAAAATGCACCAAAACGCATTATTTAACCTTATTCAGATATTGTAGCTCTAGCCCACTAAAAAGGATACTTGAGTCACAAACTCGGGCCTTAACGTATAAAATTTAAAAAAAAATATGTTTTTCATTTGACAGCGTTTCAACCATTACACAATCGGCACGCCATTGGTCGCTCCCATTTTAAAATGCATTTGCAGATCTCAAAATAAATGTCGATGGAGATAGAATTAGCGTATCACAGAAATGTATCACAGGAAAAAAATGAGTCAAAAGAAAAATGCTGGTTATCAGCATCTTCGTCTCTTGCCCGAATATTTTCCCAACACAAGTCTTTTGTATTAAATGCGCGAAACGTGTCCTTGTTTTGGAAAATGGTGAAAATAATCTACGGCTGAATAAATACCATCTACTCTTGAATTCTGAACTTCGACTATCGTGTTCTCTCAACAAATTGCCTGTTCTGTTCTAATTTACACAGTCGGAAGTGACGTTTTATTAGATAGACTCTGTCAACACTTGGGTTCCGGGAACATTTCCGAGAAGATTCTTCCGTATTAGGGAACAACATCCAAAAAAGTCTATAGAATCCCAATTATATTTGTTGGTATAACTATTTCAATTGTATATCAAAGAAATGACTGTAATAGGGAACGATTTTAGCCAGTTAATCGTGACGTAATTTCGGACAAACAATAGTATTTCTGAGGGTGTTGTTATAAAATATCGTAGCTACGGCTTGATTCAAGCCGAAGTTACGATATTTTATAACAAGACCGACGGTTTATCAAAACATTAAGGTAAAATCAGCACAAAATTCATTGCAATTTAATAATGATAAAGCTACAATACATCTAGTCGGTAAGATAAATGTTCAAATAACCCATTTCCAGGCGGCAGAATTTTAGTCCTGTCGAAAAACAAATTGCAGACGACAAATTAAATTGAATGAAAGTTTGCATATTTTGATCTTATGATGTAAAAATAACACTGTAGAGGGAAATGAAGAAATTGCTTGTCACAAGCAATTTCTTCATTTTCCACGAAGTTTTCCAATTTATTTACTGTGTGGGGCTTCAAAAGGCGTCACTGTGCGACAATGGGATAATTGACCATATTAAAAAGCAGACAAAAATAATACCATTCTCAGACAAACAGATCACTTGAGCGCTGTAAGAAATGACAAAAAATATTGATATGAATCAAATGACATTGTCAAAGCAATGAAAGGCTTAATGGCCAGTGAAATTGCTTTGTCTGTAACACTGGAACGGATTTTAACCGACTACCAGAAGACAAAATTGTGGACCATTCCAAACTCAGGGATGTTGCAGACGACAATTTCAAGTGCATGGAATTTTACACTAGATGTATCCGCTTGTCTCCAAACTAAGAATAAATGACCCAGGACATGGAAAAGGCCAAGTGTCTATGTATTAGATAGAGGCTGTATAGAAGATTCTACGCGAAATAAACATTCAAAATGCGCGCAGCGCACTGAATATTTACACCGCGTAGAATCTACTATACATACTCTATGTGTACATAGAGGCTGTAGAGTAGATTCTACGCGATATAAACGTTCAAAAGGCGCAGCCTTTGAACGTTTATGTCGCGTAGAATCTACTATACAGACTCTATCTGACTTAGTGTTCGTCAACCAATGAAAACATACTATCGAGCGGATCTTACTGGAATTACATCATTTTTTTCAAAAATTACATCATTTTCCCAAAAATATTACATCATTTTTCATAACTGCACAGGAAACGGGGGCGTGGAGCCCTATGTATAAACTGACCGGCAGTGCGTTTATGTGAAATATAGCGCCGAAATTTTCAAATATACTGCAATTTCATTGGTCCAAAAACTAGGACGAGCACTAAATAATGATAGTATACACCTGAAACGATCGTATTTACACTTGGCCACACATCAAAACAATGATAATCGTCCAATGACATCGAATTTGCTCACATATTTCAAAATTCAAAGAGGATCATTCTATTTGTTAAAGTGCAACATGTTTTTGAAGGTCAATGAAAATTTAATTTGTATCAGATTTTTTATTTGTTAATGTATTTACAGCCACCTATTGGATATCGAGATTTCTTCGAGTCAGTAAAAAGTTGTCTAATCGGTTGTAATAGAAATACGAAAAAGACCATGTTTTAAACTTAAAAAAAAACTTTCGGTGCAAATAAGCTATCCAAAATCTTATATTGCTTGAGTGAAGAAAGGTTATAATTATGAAATAGTTATTCTTAGCTTCGCAATGGGTAGAAATTGGTCAAGTAGTGATTAACCCTTTCCCTAATGACAAATTTTCAGTAGGGACTAACGTAAATGTTAACCCATTACCACACAGTGTCTCCTTTTGACTCCCAAAAAATAACAGCTTCGGAAAACATCATGGAAAATGAAGAAATTTCTTCATTTACCACAATGTTTTCTATGCCAAAAGACCAAAAAATCAAAATTTCATTCTCTTGTAATTGTCGTCTGCATCATCTTTGACTTTGGATTAGTCTAAAAAATTGCCGTTTGGTAATGGGTTAATACAGACGACAAAGTAGATGTCTATGATAAAAGGAAAATTTACATAGTATGACATAGACACTAGGCCTATTGAGGGAAAAGAAGAAAATGCTGATTATCAGCATTTTATTCTTTCTCTCAATATTTCTAAAGCTGTATAATTTATCTACGGGAAAATCTTTTGTGGCTTGTTGGGGGAAATGATTAATTCGATTATTGTCAGACCGGGACAGTGTTGTATTATTCATGACAGAAGGCTATCGACACCTGGGTTATATAAGCAGCAGTCCCATGAGAAATATTGTTGACAATCGGTAACTCGAAATCGTCTGTTATTCGAATTACTGATTACACCCTCGTCAATATCAAAAATATAAGTTAAAAGGCCAGTCACTTTAGCATTTAGGGTACCACTAATTCAAACAGAAATAATTTTGTAACTGAACGAAAGTCTTTTATATCAGGATCAACATATGAAAAGTCCTCAGAGCAAATCTTGGGGGAAATGGTGTTAAATCACGCTAAAACATGCCTTGATATGATCGTAATACACTGGTCCATCCTAACCACCATACATTTTCTCGAGTACCACGTGCTTCTCTTACACTATACTTTTCACATATCATTTTTAATTTGATTGAATTTTATATGAAAATTGAAAAATGTATTCCTTATAAATAAAAATTCAAAATGATAGATATAACGAATAAGTAAAAATAATTTCGCTTTAAATAGAATTATCTTCGATCGATTTTTATAAGTACGGAAGCTCAATTTGACTATAGTATTATTACATCTGTCAGATATAGATTATTCAAGTCGGAATTACACAATTTGCGAGTAAATCATCCTTTACTCGCCCCCAACCACTTGGTTTGAAGTCCACACATACTTTTTTGTTATTATACGCCCGAAGGGTCGTATTTTGTTATGGCCCGATCGTCCGTCCGTCCGTCCGTTAGCAATTTCTTGTGTGCGCAACTTCTCCTACAACTTTGATCAGAATTTGATCAAACTTGCCATAATGAATTTTCATGGTATCTAGTTGTGCACACCGCTTACGGAATTCAGATAACTCTTTTCGTTCTTGAATTATCTTCCCTTGAATAAAAAAATGCCCATTTTATTGTGTGCGCATTGTGTGCGCAACTCCTCCTACAGTTTTGATCAAAATTTTATCAAACTAGCCATAATAAATTGCCAATTGCTCAAAAATACCCATTTTCTCGTCTGCGCAACTCCTACAGATTCAACCCGAATTTAATCAAACTAGCAACAATGAATTTCCATGGTATCTAGTTGTGCACACCGCTTACGGAATTCAGATATTTTTTTCGTTCTTGAATTATCTGCCCTTGAATAAAAAAGAATACCCATTTTATTATGTGCGCATTGTGTGCGCAACTCCTCCCACAGTTTTGATCAGAATTTTATCAAACTAGCCACAGTAAATATCGATGGTGTCTAGTTGTACACATAGCTTACGGAATTTAGATAACTGTTTTCGTTTGTGAATTATCTGCCCTTGAATTTAAGGACAAATGCCCGTTTTCTGAAAAATGCACATTTTCTCGTGTGGCAACTCCTACAGTTTCGACCAGATTTAAATCAAACTAGCCACGATGAATCTCTATGGTGTCTGGGTGTGGAAGCATAATTTGGATATCTTCTCATGTTTGAATTATCTGCCCTTGAATTGAAAAGAATGGCCAATTTTACTGACAAGCCCTTCTCGGGCGCATTACCATGCTGATTGTAATGACATTAACATTTACTACACATCAGACGTAAAAAGTGGAACAAAGAGAAAGAAAATATGGGGCATTCACAAAACCAGAGGAACATTAGGATTTGACATTTGTAGATCATAGATGCATTTTCTGGTTGTGACACCACTTCACATGTATAATTATGGTGTTGGTAAAGGGGTTCTCCTTAAGAAAGCAACCAATAACCAAATGATCAAAGACCAACTGTCTCTTCTCTCTTTCTCGAAGATGTTTCTCATGATAGTGTTATAGAAAATGTTGGAGAAAGGATATTTGTACATATTTACAATGGAGAAACCACAAAACACTTGAATAACATAAGATTTCAAAAATTTATTTATAAGACACAAACAAGCTCCACATTTGTACAAGTTAAAAGTCTTCCGCCAACTGAAGCTGCTGCCAGATACCACAGTTTTAGAGCCTATCTTCAAGTCCAAATGTGGGTAGGAAACACTATAGAACCAACTGAATGGGGCTGGAACAAAATCAACAACAAATTAAATCCAGTCTGCTTGTCTTGTCTGATGCACCCGAACGCCTGCTTAAAATGATTACGTGTAATTGCAAACTAAATTGTGATTCCAAAAGGTGCACATGTAGGAAACATGTTCTGTCCTGTTCAGTGGGTTGTGGAGAGTGTCGTGGTATAAGCTGCACTAATGTGCTCTTAATTAATGAAGATTTCGAAATGGATTGAATTTATAAGTGACATCCATATGTACATGTATCTGGAAAAAAAGCCTTTATAACATTTAATACAAACACACTGTAGATCTAGATCAAGATCAGGCTGTGTGTACGCACTGTCTGGTCACATTAGTATGACTCGAAATCCATTACAAAGTGATAAAAATGAATTTTGTGCTAAAAATAGACTTGGTTTACCGTTGATTCAAGCCGTAGTTACGAAATTTTATGACAACACCTACGAGATACTATTGTTTGTCTGAAATTACGTCATGGTTATCTGGATAAAAGTATTCCCTATATGCATTATTGGCCAGTGGCTTTCTAAATAGCAAAAACCAATCAGTAATGAAAAACAGTCATTGATTTGACGTCTGTGAAGAGAATCGAATCGTAAAATAAACTGCAAAAGATGAAAGTGATGACAATCAGATTTTTATCCTTTTGTATCAATATTTTCTTTGTTATAATGTACACAAATTCGATCTTTTTGCAAATTTTTTTTTGTCGTCTGCAGCAGCTTTAGAATGGGAAGTCTAATATTTACGTTCAGATGTCGGTTTAAATGTATTTGATAAGTTAAACTTAGTAAATGAGTGGGTGGGGTAATTTCACCTGCAAATTCATTTTACATGTCTAATTGAAATAAAGAAAATATCAAAGTCTATGTTTTTTTACTTTATAAACCCCTAATATTACGTTATCTATAATATGTTTCATCCGCAACAACATATTTGGTTTTAAAAGATGGGTTTCTAAGCCTACACGGAAAAACATTCTTTTGGCTTTACTTGTAGGGGTCTCTTCATTAGATCGATATTTTTCATATTTCCCCTCGAGTAACATTTGAGGACTTTTTTTCTGGAATGAGTAGATGGTTGTAGATAATAAAAATGTTGGTTTCGTTTCTGTTAGAATTAGTGGTGGGTTGGGCCTATTTTTCGGCTAGAGTGACTGGCCTATAAAGCGACATTTCACATTTGTGACCTGTCACGCTAAAAGGGACCTTATCCGAACTCCAAAAACCCAAATTTTGACAAACTTGTCAGACTCAGAACAGATACTGTATGCGAAAAATGAACTTATAGTAAGATCGGGAAAACATTCCGGATTTAGAAAATTACACAATCGTGAAAAGTGTCGGTCCAAGTCTGGCTGCGCGGACTGCGCAGACAGACTAGGCTCAATATTTTTCACACATCCGATAAGGTCCCTTCTAGCGTGACGGGTCACATTTATTTCATTTTTTAAAAGTATGTGTTGATTCAAGGATTGTTTATTCTAATGCGTAGAAATGGTATCTTTTTTTTTTTTTTTTTTTTTTTTTTTTTTTTTTTTTTTTTTTTTTGAAGTGGTTATTTATAAGCGAAAAATGCGACTTTAAAGTTGAGACAGAAATGACAAATTATATATGAATTTGAACTGTTGTCCACAACAATTTGTCTAATCTTAGCACAAAAATATATATTCCTCGTAAACGGTTCAATATTTTGACATGGAATTTTCAGAATTTCCATAAGAAAAGATGCTCTTTCAGATAGAATAAAAGTACAATTTATGTAAAAATGATTGTGAAATGTCACTTTAAACAATGTAAGAACAAATTATTTACGTTTAAAGCAACAGCTTGTTCGGGAAATGATTAATTCGATGATTGTTAGGCATTATTGCTCATAACAGAAGTCCATCGACACGTGGGTTATATAAGCAGTTGTCCCATGAGAAATATTGTTGACAATCGGTAACTCGAATTCGTCTATAATTCGAATTAAAGATGTCACCCTCATCAATATAAAGAATATAATTCAAAAAATGTAAAACAAAATTGTTAAAGTAAAGGCAGTAGCTTTTTTAGTAAATTGTCCGATTAGTGTTACACAGCGATACATAGTATTCATGAAAAAATTACATCTAGCAGTTGTCTCGCGGATTTTTTAGTTGACAATCGTTAACTCGAAATCGTCTATAATTCGAATTTTCGAATTTCTGATTATGTATATAAATACAATATTGTATCCATTTCTATATGGACTAACGAACCTTTTTCGTAACTTTGAACGAAAGATATAATGAATCAATGGGAAGAACTGAACTCATTTTCTCCTTTTGTATCAATATTTTCTAAACTACATGTATATTATTCACAGATCTTTTATCAACATCTATTTTCCATGCACACCGTTAACCCATTACCAGACGGCAGAATTTTGGTCTGCTCCAAATTGAAAGAAATTGCAGACGACAATTTTAACTGAATGAAATTTATTTTTTTTTTTTTTTTTTTTTTGTCGTTTTGGGTAGAAAACATAGTGGGAAATGAAGAAATTGCTTGTCACAAGCAATTTCTTCATTTTCCACAATGTTTTCCAAAGCCATTACCTTGTAGGGAATCAAAAAGAGTCATTGTGTGGTAATGGGTTAATAATGTGGAAATGGGTAAACAATCTGACAAAATGCTGATTTGCGCCAGACTTGCAGAATATAAAAAACATCGTAAAGTTCATTCCTGTTGTTATTTGCGTTGTCAATTTCGTGACAATCAATTTGATTTTGACGGAAAACAGGATTGTCTGTTCATTCATAACAAAGTGCAGAAAAACTGACAATATTTCCATATTGTTGATGAATTGATATCAAATAGCATCTTAACCCATTGGCAGACGGCAAAACTTTGTGGTTTTTTGTTGTTGTTGTTGTTGTGTTTTTTTTTTTTTTTTTTTTTTGTTTTGTTTTGTTTTTGCTTTTTTTTATTTTTCAATTTGAAACGTGTTGCAGTCGACAATTTCAAGTGTCTGACATTTCAAAAATCGTTGCATTTTGGGTTAGAAAACATTGTGGTAAATGAAGAAATTGCTTGTCACAAGAAATTTCTTCATTTTCGACAATGTTTTCAAAGCCTTTATCTTGAATGGCGTCAAAGGGCGTGAATATGATGGAACTGGAAAACTGGAAAATAAAATTAATCTATTGAAATGATGATTTCCGTTAGAATCGCAGAATACAAAAATATCATGAATTGTACTTCTGTTGTTTGTTATTTGCGTTGTCAATTCAATTTCGTGACAATTAATTTGATTTTGACGGAAAACAGGATTGTCTGTTCATCCAAAACAAAGTGCAGAAAAACTGACAATATTTCCGTATTGTTGATGAATTGATATCAAATAGCATCTTAACCCATTGGCAGACGGCAAACCTTTGGGATTTTTTTTTTTCAATTTGAAATGTGTTGCAGTGGACAATTTCAAGCTTGTGACATTTTAAAAATCTTTGCATTTTGGGTTAGAAAACATTGTTGTAAATGAAGAAATTGCTTGTCACAATCAATTTCTTCATTTTCGAAAATGTTTTCAGAGCCTTTATCTTGAATGGCTCTCAAAAGGCGTGAATATGATGGAACTGGAAAATAAATAATCTATTGAAATGATGATTTAAAATCGCAGAATACAAAAATAATCATGAATTTTACTTCTGTTGTTTGTTATTTGCTTTGTCAATTTTGTGACAATCAATTTGATTTTGACGGAAAACAGGATTGTCTGTTCATCCAAAACAAAGTGCAGAAAAACTGACAATATTTCCATATTGTTGATGAATTGATATCTTATAGCATCTTAACCCATTGGCAGACGGCAAACTTTGTTTGTTTTTGTTGTTTTTGTTGTTGTTGTTGTTGTTGTTTTTCAATTTGAAACGTGTTGCAGTCACTGCAAGCTTGTGACATTTTAAAAATCTTTGCATTTTGGGTTAGAAAACATTGTGGTAAATGAAGAAATCGATTGTCACAAGCAATTTCTTCATTTTCGACAATGTTTTCAAAGCCTTTATCTTGAATGGCGTCAAAAGGCGTGAATATGATGGAACTGGAAAATAAATAATCTATTGAAATGATAATTTCCGTTAGAATCGCAGAATACAAAAATATCATGAATTTTACTTTTGTTGTTTGTTATTTGCGTTGTCAATTCAATTTCGTGACAATCAATTTGATTTTGACGGAAAACAGGATTGTCTGTTCATCCATAACAAAGTGCAGAAAAACTGACAATATTTCCATATTGTTGATGGATTGATATCACATAGCATCTTAACCCATTGGCTGACGGAAAAACTTTTTTTTCAATTTGAAATGTGTTGCAGTGGACAATTTCAAGCTTGTGACATTTTAAAAATCTTAACATTTTGGGTTAGAAAACATTGTGGTAAATGAAGAAATTGCTTGTCACAAGCAATTTCTTCATTTTCGACAATGTTTTCAAAGCCTTTATCTTGAAGGGCGTCAGAAGGCGTGAATATGTTGAAGTTGGACTTCCGTTAGAATCGCACAATACAAAAATAACATAAGTTTTACTTTTGTTGTTTGTTATTTGCGTTGTCAATTTAGTGACAATCAATTTGATTTTGACGGAAAACAGGATTGTCTGTTCATCCAAAACAAAGTGCAGAAAAACTGACAATATTTCCATATTGCTGATGAATTGATATCAAATGGCATCTTAAAATTTTATGACGCGACGAGAGAAAATGTAAGTGACGTGCAAAACAGTTCATGATTATATTTGTGAACTATTACATGTAGCGTTGTGTAGAAAGTCAGAAATACGATGACAACTTTTTACTGGTATATACCTCACGATAAATGACCTGGCAGAGCATCCAATCCTATTGGCTAGGGCTGCTCAGCCAGTTCAATTATCGTGAACTATAATAGGGAACGATTTATCAAGTAAACAGTGACGTAATTTCGGACATAGGCCTACAATGACATTTCGTAGTTGTTGTTATAAAATCTCGAAACTTCCGCTTAATCCAAGCCATAGTTACGATATTTTATAACAACACCGACGTTTTATCAAGTCTATTTTAGCACAAAATTCATTACCATTCTTTTGTGCAGTCTCACTTTCTCTCCAAGCCCAATAAGCCAAAGGGGCCCCACTGCGCTCTCATACGAATCAGTGTAATATCCTCACGGCTTCAATTATTCCCCAAAGCTATTAACCCTTTCCCAAACGACAAAATTCTAGGGTGGTCCAATTCGAAAGCTGTTACAAACGACAAAATAAATAATGATAACGGTAAGATCTACATAAGATATTGCACAGAAAACATTGAGACAATAGGAGAAACTGCTGGTAATCAGCAGTTTCTTCTTTTGTCTCAATGTTTTCCCAAGCGTTTTCTATTAGGGACGTCAAAACCAGGTCTTGTGTGAGGAAGGGCTAATGTTTTCAAATTTGTCGTCACATGTAGGATCAAGGATTTACAAACATTTCAAATTTATCAACATGCATTTTGTCGTCTGTTGCAGGTTCAAGTTTGTGGGAGTATATTTCTGTCGTTTGAGAAAGGTTTTTTTCTCGGGTCCCATTTTAAAACAATATCACGCGCAAATTTCTATGAATGTATATATTGTGCCGATTTTCGTTTTTGCCTATTTTCGAAAATCGGCAAATCCCTGCAGAACTCATTTGCCTAATTTCGAAACTCGGCGAAATAGCTTATTTATAATTATTTTATGGTATATCGGGCCATTTACTGTGCAGAACTCATCTTCAAAATATCCGTTTTTAGGGAGGTATCACAGTTAGCACTTAAAAATTCATTTTAAGACGTTTTTAGTCCAATAAACGTTCGGTACGGAACAGCTAAAGTTCCGTACCGAACAGAACAAACGGAACATTCTTCTTCCGTTTGCGCGGAAGTTGATTCGTACCCTAAACAATTCGCACCTTATCTTTTATCAGAGACATAATAAAACATTATATTATGTCTCTGCTTTTATCAATTCGTTTAAACGTTCAGCAGGACATCATATTTATAGATAATATTGCCATAAAAATAATATCTACACCCGATTTCATTTATTTATTCAAAAAGTTGCAGTTCCATATTTTTTCGGAGCCTGAATTAGATCCATTGCTTTGGGCTTTCTAACCACCGAAATTAAAATGGTTTCACTAAGTTAAATATCGGCATTTTAGAAATGGTTCTTTTAAAGCAAACAAGATTTATTACGAAGCTTTTCATCTGCAAAATATATGTGATCTACCATAGATCTGCATACTTATGTTAATTAATTTGATATGTTCTAATTTCATTTAGACTTTGAAGATAACTAAATCAAAATAGTGAGCCCACCATGCTGGCCAGAACAAGCGACCAAACCAGCCAAACAAACCTATCCTTCCCACCGTGCTGGCTAGAACTAGCGACCAACTCAGCCAAAAAAGCCGATCCTTCCCACCGTGCTGGCCAGAACAAGTGACCGACCCATCCGTACAAGCAGATCCTTCCCACCGTGCTGACCAGAACTAGCGACTGACCTAGCCGAACAAGCGGATTCTTCCCACTATGCTGGCCAGAACAAGGGACCGACCCAGCCGAACAAACCGATCCTTCCCACCATGCTGGCAAGAACTAGCAACCAACCCAGCCGAACAAGCCGATCCTTCCCACCGTGCTGGCCAGAATAAGCGACCGACCCATCCGAACAAGCAGATCCTTCCCACCGTGCTGGCCAGAACTAGAGGCTGACCTAGCCGAACAAGCAGATTCTTCCCACTATGCTGGCCAGAACAAGCGACCGACCCTGCCGAACAAACCGATTCTTCCCATTTGCTGGCCAGAACTAGCAACCAACTCAGCCGAACAAACCAATCCTTCCCACCGTGCTGGCCAGAACAAGCCACCGACCCATCCGAACAAGCAGATCCTTCCCCCCGTGCTGGCCATAACTAGCGACTGACCTAGCCGAACAAGCAGATTCTTCCCACTATGCTGGCCAGAACAAGTGAACAACCCAGCCGAACAAGCCGATCCTTCCCACCGTGCTGGCCAGAACAAGCGACTGACCCATCCGAACAAGCAGATCCTTCCCACCGTACTGGCCAGAACTAGCGACTGACCTAGCCGAACAAGCGGATTCTTCCCACTATGCTGGCCAGAAGAAGCGACCGACCCTGCCGAACAAACCGATTCTTCCCATGTGCTGGCCAGAACTAGCGACCAACTCAGCCGAACAATCCAATCCTTCCCACCATGCTGGCCAGAACAAGCGACCGACCCATCCGAACAAGCAGATCCTTCCCACCATGCTGGCCATAACTAGCGACTGACCTAGCCAAACAAGCGGATTCTTCCAACTATGCTGGCCAGAACAAGCAACCGACCCCGCCGAACAAGCCGATCCTTCCCACTGTGCTGACCAGAATAAGCGACCGACCCATCCGAACAAGCAGATCCTTCCCACCGTGCTGGCCAGAACTAGTGACTGACCTAGCCGAACAAGCGGATTCTTCCCACAATGCTGGCCAGAACAAGCGACCGACCCTGCCGAACAAACGGATTCTTCCCATGTACTGGCCAGAACTAGCGACCAACTCAGCCAAACAAACCAATCCTTCCAACCGTGCTGGCCAGAACAAGCGACCGTCCCATCCGAACAAGCAGATCCTTCCCACCGTGCTGGCCAGAACTAGAGACTGACCTAGCCGAACAAGCGGATTCTTCCCACTATGCTGGCCAGAACAAGTGACCGACCCTGCCGAACAAACCGATTCTTCCCATGTGCTGGCCAGAACTAGCGACCAACTCAGCCGAACAAACCAATCCTTCCCACCGTGCTGGCCAGAACAAGCGACCGACCCATCTAAAAAAGCTGATCCTTCCCACCCTGCTGGCCAGAATAAGCGACTGACCCATCCGAACAAGCAGATCCTTCCCACCGTGCTGGCCAGAACTAGAGGCTGACCTAGCCGAACAAGCCGATTCTTCCCACTATGCTGGCCAGAACAAGCGACCGACCCTGCCGAACAAACCGATTCTTCCCATGTGCTGGCCAGAACTAGTGACCAACTCAGCCGAACAAACCAATCCTTCCCACCGTGCTGGCCAGAACAAGCGACCGACCCATCCGAACAAGCCGATCCTTCCCACCGTGCTGGCCAGAATAAGCGACCTACCCATCCGAACAAGCAGATCCTTCCCACCATGCTGGCGTGAACTAGTGACTGACCTAGCCAAACAAGCAGATTCTTCCCACTATACTGGCCAGAACAAGCGACCGACCCTGCCGAACAAACCGATTCTTCCCATGTGCTGCCCAGAACTAGCGATCAACTCAGCCGAACAAACCAATCCTTCCCACCGTGCTGGCCAGAACAAGCAACCGACCCATCCAAACAAGCAGATCCTTCCCACCGTGCTGGCCAGAACTAGCGACTGACCTAGCCAAACAAGCGGATTCTTCCCACTATGCTGGCCAGAACAAGCGACCGACCCAGCCGAACAAACCGATCCTTCCCACCGTGCTGGCCAGAACTTGCGACCAACCCAGCCGAACAAGCCGATACTTCCCACCGTGCTGGCCAGGACAAGCGACCGACCCATTCGAACAAGCGGATCCTTCCCACCGTGCTGGCCAGAACTAGCAACTGACCTAGCCGAACAAGCGGATTCTTCCCACTATGCTGGCCAGAACAAGCGGCCGACCTAGCGGAACAAACCGATTCTTCCTATGTGCTGGCCAGAACAAGCGACCGACCCAGCCGAACAAACCAATCCTTCCCACCGTGCTGGCTTGAACTAGCGACCAACCCAGCCGAACAAACCAATCCTTCCCACAGTGCTGGCCAGAAAGAGCAAGCGACCCACCCGAACTAGCCGATCCTTCCCACCGTGCTGGCCAGAACTAGCGACCAAACCAGCCGAACAAACCAATCCTGCCCACCCTGCTGGCCAGAACTAGCGACCAACTCAGCCGAACTAGCCGATCCTGCCCACCGTGCTGGCCAGAACGAGCAACCGACCCAGCCGTACTAGCGGATCCTTCCCACCGTGCTGGCCAGAACTACAGAATGAGAAATGGATCTTATACTATTTTAATCATTCTAATAAGTATGCATGATTCCGCTTACAGTACAACCTCGCAAGGTAATGATGACATCATTTATCCTGTGGCCTAATTCTATCAGAAAATTCAGATAAAATGTTGCCGTATTCCTATTATCACACAATTCTGACTGAATTTTTGCATGAAATCAAAATAATTAGGCTTCAGAGGAGATTGATTCGCCCCTCCCCGAACCCCCGAACCCCTCTGAATCTGCCAATGTCTCTGCAGCCTGATTATTTCATTTCAATGCAGAAATTCCGAATTGAATTCAGTCAAAATTGTGTAATATATAGGCATAGGAAGAGGAGGCGGGGGGTGCTGCCCCCATAGTTTAGAAAAGGGCCCCCTATGCCCCCATAATACACCAACCTTTCCATTCACTTTAACAATTCGCCCCCCCCCCTCAATATTGTAAACCTTCCTACGCCACTGCAATACTGAGCAAACGAACCTCTCTATTTGTAAATTCGAATCCCATCACAGACATCCTTGATCCACCGCAGCAACGAGTACGTAGGAAGTGTAAAAAATCAGAGTAAACCTTACAAATGGGCAAAAATAATCAGTTCGGACGTCGTTTGATTCATTATCAATAAATCACCGCGGAAAACACGACAATAAATCGACAGAAATGGTTCTGAAAGGCAGTTTCGCAGTAAACCGTAAATAATATTAACATTTCGGGCGTTTGTATGATTCAATTATCAATAAATCGTCGAAAAAGATCGACAGAAATAGTTCTGCATGACACACGGAACTTACTGAATCATAATTTCGAAAATGGATGGCCAATTTCGAAATTGGGCAAAGTTCCGTGCCCAATTTCGAAATTGGGCATGCCCAATTTCGAATTTAGGCAATAATCTTAAAATCGGCACAACATATATATGTATATAGGTTGCGATAAATGACCTAGTAGAACATCTCTAGCTATTAGCGATCGTTTTCAACCCCTTGCTAAAAACATCCTTGTGTCCATGTATAGCGATACACGGAATATGTCTTTATTTTTGTGACAAATGATAGGATGTTTAGGAAATGAAAGATGCGTTGCATGCAATATGTCGCTACTTTTCAACGAAAATCTCGTAACTGCAGCTTAAAACGAGCTGCACCTACGAAATTTTCGTTGAGAATCGACATGCAACATGTGGTCAGGCAAGGTTCGTACTTTAACACTACAGTAAATCACGTGACATAACAATAAAAAACGAGAGAAAAATCGTCAGTAATTCTGTTGATACAGACCAATTCGAAAAATGTTTAAAGCAGCGAAGGTGGAAAAGCATCAATGGATTTGTTGGGTGTGGTAGGTATTTGAACCCATTACCAAACGATAAAAATTTAGACTGGTCCAAGTTAAAATATGTTGCAGACGACAATTTCAAGTTGATTAAATGTTACGCATTTTGGTCGTTTAGGCCAGAAAACATTGTGAGAAATGAAGAAATTGCTTGTCATAAGCAATTTCTTCATTTTCCACAATGTTTTCCAAAGCCATTATCTCGTAGGGAGTCAAAACGAGTCACTGTGTTGTTGGTATTATAAAAAAACAACTGATTAAAAGAAAGTCAACAACTTTTGTATAGGGAGCTGTTTGAAAGATCCACAACATCTAGCTAATCCTTGATGGCTTTTTTTTCGACCTATTATGATAAACCAAGCCAAATCCATTTCGGTCTCATAATACCGGTAACAGAATTATTTTAAGATATTCTGTAATAATAGTTGTTGCCGTCGTACTTTGCCAGAAACAGAGATTGCTGGACTATGAAAACCTACAGCCGACTTTAGATTGATAGATTTTCTTCCTTTCCAAAACACCCATGTTTTCTTTTCAATGTTTCCGAAGCCTGGTTTGTTCTAAAATTACATTCCTTATTTGGGAAAGGTATAATACAGGTAAACAACGTGTCTAGGCACTGTCAAATCTATCTTCATAACAAACTTCAAACGAACAGGCCCGTCCAGGAAATTCCTGATTTATATACAAATCGAACGCGACTTTCTCATTAACCAATTTTATACAGGAACACAGCAGTAAACAATGATTGATTGACATGGAAGATGTTTTTAAAGATGGTTCAGTCACGTGGCGTTTTTACTATAAAAGTAGTAACTTTTCGGTTTTATATTGGTTTTTTTATTATCCGGCCACGATATATGAATGGCGGATATGGTGGTGGTTGTTGTTGTTTTTGTGTCACACCTGCAAGATGATTCGAGCCAACCCACGCGAAATTATATTGAAAATTATGGACGTCCTTTCCCTTGTTCCATAATAGCCGGACTGGACTATGTATTAGATAGAGTCTGTATAGTAGATTCTACGCGAAATATACATTCAAATGGGCACAGCCCGTTGAATGTTTATATCGCGTAGAATCTACTATCCATTTGAATGTATATTTCGCGTAGAATCTACTATACAGACTCTATCTGACTTAGTGTTCGCTAGCGGTTCATTGGAGATGGGGCGTGGCTATGTATAAACGTCACATAAACTAGCCGGCAGAGAGTTTATGTGAAATATAGCGACGAAATTTGAAAATATACTGCAGTTTCATTGGTCCATAAAGTAGGTCGAATACTAAACTGCGATAATGATGTTTTTGATGATGGTCAATATTCTGCTATAGTTCGAAAGACGGAAGTGACCGATGTTTACATGTATTTGTATTGTAAACAGCGGTCGCTCCCGTCTGTCTAGTCTGGCCCAGACCCTAGTATTAAGATTATAGTATAAAAGCAAAGACCCTTTTTTAAATGGTATCCTAGTCTAGAATACTAGGTTTCTGTTGGCAATAAATAGCTTGGACTTGGATTAAAGAGGCAAGTCTCAAAAAGAATAATGCACCCATTTACAAATAACGCAAACAAAAACGACTATGGCTAGTCTACTGTCTGTCTAGATTGGTGCCCATTGGTGTAAACTGAATTAACAACTGGGAACAGCTACTGCAACCTGTCCTGTGATTAGTCAATAGATACGACCAATGAAACGATCCGAGGCATTCGACCAATCAGAGTTCATGTTACAAAAGTGTAAACAATACGTTTTGGCGCGCTTTTACCAAGAGACGCTACTCTAAGTCACTTACAGGTGCCCGTTTACAGAGTTGCTTCCCTTGACCAGGCTGGTACTCATTCGTGTTAAAATAAATCCACGTAGTAGATTAAAGAAGAGAATCAGTCCAGGCCGTATAAGTGAGCGCGAGATTAGCTGTTACCGTACCTAAATCCTTAGTAGATTTCAGATACGGGAACCAGACTACCGTCTGTCCAACTATAGTAGGCCTATATTGGGTATATTCTTTCGCTACCAAAACAACAGATTTTCAGATTGGTTCTCAGTAATGGCACCAGTTAAATAATTGTGTTTTTAACACATCTTTTTTGTTTCGATTGTCATCGACACTCGTTCACTTTCAAGGTAAGACCTGTGTAATGGGCTATGTGACAAGTTATGGAACGAAATCTGTATGGTGCGAATAGACGACTTTCAATGGAAGTGATTTTCATTGCTCTCAAATTTTGAATTTTTGACTTCTGTTTGCCTACTCTTCGTGTAATTTAGAAACATTGTTACAAAAATTGTTTAGAATATTCCCCGGAAATCTGAGCACGCTCAATTGCCGTTGTCACAGAAACAGGCGATGTACTTTAAAAATGCTCGGACGTCACGGAATAAGTCCAAAAATAACGATTATACAGGAAGTGCATTACCAAGGTCTTTCTTCAAATACAATTTTTTTCTACTTTTCTATTCCATAAAAA
This sequence comes from Fragum sueziense, assembly GCA_963680895.1. Taxonomy (NCBI): domain Eukaryota; kingdom Metazoa; phylum Mollusca; class Bivalvia; order Cardiida; family Cardiidae; genus Fragum; species Fragum sueziense. The sequence continues at coordinate 28,709,792 of OY804606.1, read as the reverse complement.
CAACTCGCGGAATCGGCCAATGTCACTGGCCTTTGTTAGTCTATGCTTGTCTTAAATGCCATTATTGCCTCTTGGCAGATCCATATTCGAATGAATTAAAAGTGTTGACGTAGCAGTTTGCTTAGTAGCATTACTATCCAAGAAATGAATATTTGTTTAGAAATGCCTCACTGAATTCGGTTAAGTTGTCCTATGATTAGATGTGTCATTTCTGTTTGCTCAGCGGGACATTGGCCATAAATAAAATAGCAATTGAAGCAAAATCAGGGGTAGAAAGGTAAACAAGACCTAGTTTTGACGTCCCTGCTAGAAAAAAACAAGCTTGGAAAAAAGAACATTAAAGCAATAGTAGAAAATAACTAACATTTTCTCCCATTGCCAAAATGTGTTCTGTGATTTACTTATACCTATCCTTTTTTTTATATAAACATCATCCTTGTCATCCGCAGAAGTTTTCATACAAAGTAGAGTGTTCTAAAACCCGGCCGTTTAGGGAAAGCTTGAAATAATAGGTCCATATGATATTGTCAGAAATTGAGTCATTGTAACTTCTTATTTAGCCCATTACCAAAAAAGACCCGAGCTGCGTTCTTTAGAGCGAGATTTCTTAAGATATCTTGAGATTTCTTAAGATATTTTAGGATAAAGCGTTCTTTAGAGCAAGATTTTTAAGACGCTCAATGGGAGGCGCCATTACCCTATACTTCGTGCGGAACCCCTCGGTCAACTCTGTACAAACAATTTAAAAGAGCTTTGACCGAGTTGTTTCTAACACTCCACAATTCATAAACCGCGTTGTTCCAAATGCTCCATACTTTATACAAATGACGTCATGATGACGTCATTTGTATAAATATGGAGCGTTCGGAACAGCTAGGTCAAAGTCTCGGTCTTAAAAACGCTTTATTCAAAACACTTTAAGAAATCTCGCTCTAAAGAACGCGCCTCTGTTGTTGACGCCCTCGATGGACAATGCTTGGAATAATATTGATTGGAGAGATATTGCTGATTTTAAAGTTTATTCTTCCCAAGCGAAAAAAAAAAGGATTGTTTCAATTTGGAGACTAGATCTACAAACGAAAAATGAATGCTGAGGGGCAATGCGATACCATCGAATATTTTGAGTCAAAGGAGTAAATGCTTGTTTACAGAACTTTTTTGTCAAGGATCAAACCCGGATCTTGTTTGAGCAGTGATTAATTGGCTTTATATATCCTATATCGGGAAAATGTACTTTTTTGTTTCCAGAAATTAGTAAAAAGTCGGTGAAATGAAAATGGTGCTTATAAAGCTAATTATCCGGAAATAAAGTCTTCATCCGGGTAACAAATTTGTCATGTTACCATAAAAAATGAGCTTTTGTCATACTATATTAATGATAAACCCTATTTAAGGTAAGTTTGGACTCGGGGTTACTTTTTATCCGCCAAATGAATTTTTTTCACTTGTACATATGTGGTAAAGTAACATTTCTTGAACATAATATGAAACAATCAGGGTAAGTTTCCTGACTCGTTTTCGTGTCAGAGTTATCTGCCCTTGACTAGTAATGACCATTTTCGCAATTTCAAATGTTATATCAATTTATAGACTTAACATATTCACATATGTGATGAAATGATTGAAATAAATATTTTAAAACCATTTTCTGGAAAAAAAATATGGGAAAGGTTGAAAAATCACATTTTTTTTAGAAAATCTCCAAAAATTTACCCAGTGAATATTTTTTTAATGGATATTTTGAAGATAATACCAAGAGCTATTTCTACACACACAAAAAACAGCACACGTTTCCACGCAGATAAAAAAAATATATTTGACTTTATCTTACCCCGCCCATCCTGTTTTAGCCTTATTGTGACAAAAATATCTATATTTTAAATTTTCTGGCGTATGTTTGCATTTAGAACAATAAAATACTTCATTTGACAGTTACCATTACAAAAAAGGGAATGTTTCGCAAGAATTTGATGAAACTTTTAGCATGGGCATTTGGTGCCGCATAATAAACACAAAATTTGTAAGTCATATGGCCGCTCTCCAAACTTACCTTAAGTGTGTTCTTAAAGCTTCAGCCCTTAATTAGATACCAAAAACTTCGTGCACCTTTGGGCGTCATCCCTGACAGCGGAAATTAAGGAGATGAGATATATTCTCGTCAATATCCGGGTGTCATCCATAGCAACGGAAATTGACGAGGGATACCCTCGTCAATTTCCGTTGTTAGGGATGACGCCCGAAGATCGATGAACTACGAGTAGGCATATTTTTTCTAGTAAATGGTGCGTTGTAATCCTTAATACTGTTTGTCCTAGATGATTGTCTTGTCATCCTTATGTACTCTACAAAGTGTTACCATTCTTTACGACCCTAGTAGAAAAAGTGTTGACAAACATTTATGAAAAATAAGATATTGCTGACACACAACAATATCTCCGTTCCTATAAATGTTTGCTTTGACACTCGGTTCCCCTTAATGTTTGCTTTTATGTAACACACATATTTTCTGCATTTAAACTCCATTATTTTGTCGTCTGCAACTCCAGTCAAATAATTGGAAAAGATTGTCGATTGGGAAAGGGTTGAATTTATATAGATCTATAATATATGAAAAACAAATTGGACCGAGGAGAGATGAACCATACATCGCACGTCAAAAATGAAAACATATGAAAACTTGTATTACTTTTAACAAAGTTTAGATTCAGAAAAGCCATATTAATTAGAGAGAGAGAGAGATGTAGCCTATCGACACTATCCTGACTGCGCAGTTCACAAACAACAACTTGGTCGATACTTTTACAAGTCCCAGATGGCCCCTTTCTGTGAGGCACATCACAAATGTTAAGTGGATTTTCTTGTCAAGTCTAAGAATAAATATTTATAACACTATTTCTGATATAATGATTCTGTGTCCATTAAAAACGTACTTGGTAAATTAGCGATAGCCTACATAATAATTATTGTCTCTATGAAATAATAATTAAAGTGTTATTGATTATAATTTAGTTTGTCATAAGTCAAACTTGACTGTAAAACCTGAAAGTCTCGCAAAAAACAATATAATGCATTCTGGTAAGTAACTTCACTTCTTTCATACATTCTTTCTTTCAATCTTTCTTTCTTAAGTAAAATAAGAAAATACTGATGAGCATCATTCTATCTGTTTGTCAAATGCTTTTCGTGCATTGATATTGCCTAATTAATATGCAAATACCCTGATTGTGGTAACATTTTTTGTCATCTAAAACACCTTTCAATTTGGACTGGCCTTACCCAACACTAATCAGACAACATTTTCTATTATCGCTTTTCTTCAAAAGTCATGTAACTGCAGCCTCTTTTAAGCTAAAGTTACGGAGTTTTTAAGCAAAGGCGGTGTTATACTGTTCCAACCTAACAGCTGACATTGCATGCAGCGAGATGGGTATTGATAAAGAAATTATTTGTGGTTAACAGTATTTTATTCTTTTTTCTCAATATTTTCATTGCTAAAGGGACGTGAAAACAGGGCTTATTCGGGAAAGGCTAAAACAGCAGAACTTTACTTCACTCAATAAAATCGGTTAATTGAAACTGACAATAAAATCCTGGCATTTGTTCCAAATTTAATTATTCTATTTTAATGATTCTCTACATTAATTTACAATTAATGAAATCATTAGAGGAAGTTGGAATCGAAGAGTCATGCAGGTTACAAAATAGATTTGAAAAAAGAATGAAATTGACTTTTCGTCTGTTTTTAAACTTATTGTAAATATCAATTGCGTTTGGAAATCAATAAGCATTAAAAAGGCGATGCCATTTAGGCTACGTATTCGTTTGCAAAAGAATCTAATTTTGTAATTACGAAAACAGGTTTCTCTACGAAACATTAGATACTTTTGTCACTTTCTCTTTTTTCGTACCATGTCATATACATTTCCCCACTTTTTGACGATAAATATTTTGTTGTCTGCAAAACCTTTAAATTCAATTTAAGTTCATCCTATTTTGTGTCGTATGGGAAAGGGGCTAAAACGAGCAATGATCTAGAATTTAACTTGACCTTGAAAATCTGTGTAAATGTCTTTCTAATTCGCGTGATAGTTTAACGTATGTCAATTTGTGCTCATTATTCGTACGCCGTAAATGGAAATCCACTTAAGAAACTAGTCGACTTTTGAAGTTCATCAAACCTAAAGATATTCTGTGTGATTTAGGCCTACCCTAACCGTATTTCATCATTATGGACCCTTTCCAGGAAAAATAGCTAGTTGACGCCCAAAATAGTATAAGATAAAGAAAACGATGATACAATAGAATAAAGTGTTGTCGATAAAAGTTTTTGTTGTTGTTGTTGTTGTTGTTGTTGTTTGTTTTGTTTTGTTTTGACTACGCGACGTATAAATTTCAAATTCATTTACACCATTTTGTCTTCTGCAGCAGCTTTAAGTTCGGATAGATCTCATACTGTGGTGTCTAGGATAGGGTTATCAGGTGAAGGTCTTTTCAAAATTGTTGACATGGTTCTCAGATATTTGTACTTTAAATACGAGTATGATACATCGTTTTCATAGACTTTATATTTCGATATTATATCTTTGACGAAACCGTTAAACACAATATCTTCACATGCAATTTAATTATGTTTTAAAGAACCTTTTGCGACTAACGTCATTTACTTATGTATGCAGAGCACTAAGAAACTTAATGGCGGATTTTGAATGTCAATAAACATATTGAATTGTATTCTGACAGTCGTTAGGTATTTTTTTCTATAATTTTCTTATTCAAAACGGCGTTTCTCTACACCTATTAGAACCCTCTCAATTACCATGTGACAAAATTGCGTAACTCGATTTTGCTGACAAAAATGCGTTGTACATAGAAAAATTATTTACACGAGAGTAATAAAAGGCTGAGAAATGGCATTTTTCTCTGTTTTTCTTCTACTTTGACCAATAAATGAACCGTAAGTTATGTTCAATTACCTTATTTTACCTTAAAGAAGCTGAATTGTTCATGTAGTTATTGAGTTACGCAATTTTGTCGGCACATTTTTTAAAACGGTAAAAAGTACTAAAAACGTTTTTGGCTCTCCTGAAAAAAATGGTTTTCGAGCAAAATTTCTATTACGCAATTTTGTCATAGCACCGACGATATGTGATGCTATTGACATCAGATTCGAGTCGGACCATCCAAGCTGCCCAGTCAATTTCACCGTTCGTAGTTAAAAACCTAGTAACTGCAGCTTATTTGAAGCAGTTAGTGACGTGGTCTTTAAAAGAAAAGGTGGCGATATATTCGATTCGTGATCATCAATTCATGGGGAACAAATTACGCATCTAGGACAAACATTGATGCAAACAACATGTGACAAGTTCTGATTATGTATTGACAAGAAACATCACGTTAACCCTTCCCAAACAAGAAAAAGGGATCGTATGGGTTGAAGCTGCACAATCTCCTTCGCACTGATCCCCTTTGAATCAGTATCTCTGCAAACATGACCATTACTCTCAGAGTTCTTGACAGAACGAACCTTTTTTTCAATTTTGATTTTCAATAAAAACACCATTTCACATATGTTTCATGATCGGCAGATGTAAGACACGAACTAAAATGAAAATATATATCGGAAACAAACAATTATGAAAATATGATTTAACATCGCACCCATTCGTCACAACTCGGATTCTTTCATGAACACGACAGCACCAAATGTTATACAATCATCACGAGATTTTCTCTGTGGCAGTGATTATCTGCCCTTGACGTAATCACTGTTTGGAGTTTGGTACATTGTAGTGATTGCCAAGAAATTGCACACCATGAAAATCCATTACAACATTGACATCGATACAATTTTGGTATTACGGATTTCATTTGACCTGACAATGACCTCTATGCAGAATGTGCTCATATTTCGCATAATAGCGTAACATTCTTCAAAGACTTGTCTCATAGTACAACGATATGACAAGTATACAAGAACATATTACTGAATTATTATTTAAAAAAGAACATGCGTGAAATTTATCATAATAAAAGCTAAAGCTGCGCTATATGAAATGAAATCCGTAATAATAGAAAACGATTTATCCAGTTAACTGTGACGTAATTTCGAACAAACAAAGGTATTTCGTAGGTGTTGTTATGAAATCTCGTATCTACGGCTTGATTCAAGCCGTAGTTACGAGATTTTATAACAACACACCCAGTTTTATCAATACATAACAGTAAAAGTAAACAGGGTCTATTTTTAGCACAAAATTAATTGCTATTTCGCTGTGGCAGTGAGTACCTGCCCTTGACATAATCGCTGTTTGGAGTTTGGTTGTAGCAATGGCCAGGAAATTGTGCATCATGAAAACACATTAAAATTTAGACATCTATACAATGGCAATGACTTTTGTGCTGTAAATAGACAGAGTTTACTGTTATGTTTTGATAAACCGTCCGTGTTGTTATAAACTCTCGTAACTACGGCTTGAATCAAGCCATAGTTACGAGATTTTATAATAACACGTACGAAATACTATTGTTTGTCCGAAATTACGTCACGATTAACTGGATAAAATGTTTCCCTATTTGGTTAATTCTTGACCTTGAAGACATAGAAATAATCGTGATAACCTAGTATAACTCAGATGTCTCGTGCAAGGGCCGGTAATTTGACATTCAAATGTTGATTGTTTATGGATCATTCTGCAAGAATTGTCATCCTTTTCGTGTCATATTTCACGATTAAATGATCATTTGTCTCGAGCATAAAATGTTGATTGCAAACACGCATATTGCACTTCCTGTTTTCAAATGATAAAAAGCTTTTTTTCGAGCGTCGTCGTTACGTATCCAAACTTATTCGGGCGCGGTCGTTAACATTAGGCGGTGGAAAGTTCCACCGTCGAATGTTTTCGGCGTCGCCGAATAATTCCGACATCGCGCGAATGTCATTAGGGGTAGACTACCTTACACTAAATTGGTGATCTGTGAAAAGGTCCCATAGTGCCCAGTCTGATCGAGATCCATGTTAGTCACTTATATTAACTTAAATTCCGACTGCAAGAGCACAGAAAGGACCTTATTCAGACTGTACTAGGGCGCGATCTGATCTTGATTTATGGTGGCCAAAAAGCCATGAGAACCATTTGCATTCTTTCATGCCTACGCTAAAATACGCACGTGATTAATTTTGTTACCATAAACTTACAACAGATATTAAATAAACTTTAAGAGAACATTATGGATCCTGATCAGACTGTGCGTATGTACAGGCTGATCAGGATCCATGTTCGTCTCAGCTCTTTTAGAGTCATTTATTCAGAAATTGTTTTAAATATAATTATGTGTTTCCAAATATAGTACGTATCAGGAAACACATCCATCTATATCTAACAGGCATTAATAGAATTTTCTGCAGATTCAAAGCACCGGAAAATTGAGACTTCTAGATTTTGATGGAAAAAAACTGGGAAATTTTACAAGTCTGAGACGCCTGAGAATTTTCACGTATATTGTAAAGGAAATAAGGTTCAAATTTAATTTAATATTTGTCTACATAACGATAAGTCTATTTCAACGCAATCTCGTTAAAGGGACATTTCATTCCAATTTCATTTTTTAAGTATGTCTTGATGCCAAGATTTGTTATTCTAATGAGTATAAATACTATTAGTTTTTTGAAGTTGTTGCCAATAAGCGAGAAACACGCATTTAAAGTTGAGACATAATCTATAAATTGTTGTAAATCCGAACTGTTGTCCACAACAATTTGTTCAACTTTAACACAAAAATATAAATTTCTCGTAAACTGCGCAATATTTTGGCTTAATATTTTCAGAATTTTTATAAGGAAATATGCTCTTTCGGATAAAAATAAAAGTAAAGTTTATGACAAAAAATTCTGAAATGTCACTTCATCTTATATCATATGATAACATCTGATGGTGACCAGATAGAGGTCATCTTCAATGAAACTGGAAAATCCGAAACCGGTTATTTCTAATTTCAAATCGCTTGATGTATACGGTTTTCAATGACACATACGTTATCATGTGGTAGTTTTTCGTTATAGTGAATTTCAGAATCTGTAAGCACTTATTTGATTGGTCATAGCTGAAAGCACTTATTTGATTGTTCAGAGCTGTAAGCACTTATTTGATTGGTCAGAGCTGTAAGCACTTATTTGATTGGTCAGAGCTGTAAGCACTTATTTGATTGGTCAGAGCTGTAAGCACTTATTTTATTGTTCAGAGCTGTAAGCACTTATTTGATTGTTCAGAGCTGTAAGCACTTATTATTTTGGTCAGAGCTGTAAGCACTTATTTGATTGGTCAGAGCTGTAAGCACTTATTTGATTGTTCAGAGCTGTAAGCACTTATTTGATTGGTCAGAGCTGTAAGCACTTATTTGATTGTTCAGAGCTGTAAGCACTTATTTGATTGTTCAGAGCTGTAAGCACTTATTTGATTGTTCAGAGCTGTAAGCACTTATTATTTTGGTCAGAGCTGTAAGCACTTATTTGATTGTTCAGAGCTGTAAGCACTTATTTGATTGGTCAGAGCTGTAAGCACTTATTTGATTGTTCAGAGCTGTAAGCACTTATTTGATTGTTCAGAGCTGTAAGCACTTATTTGATTGTTCAGAGCTGTAAGCACTTATTATTTTGTTCAGAGCTGTAAGCACTTATTTGATTGGTCAGAGCTGTAAGCACTTATTTGATTGGTCAGAGCTGTAAGCACATATTTGATTGTTCAGAGCTGTAAGCACTTATTATTTTGGTCAGAGCTGTAAGCACTTATTTGATTGTTCAGAGCTGTAAGCACTTATTATTTTGGTCAGAGCTGTAAGCACTTATTTGATTGTTCAGAGCTGTAAGCACTTATTTGATTGTTCAGAGCTGTAAGCACTTATTTGATTGGTCAGAGCTGTAAGCACTTATTATTTTGGTCAGAGCTGTAAGCACTTATTTGATTGTTCAGAGCTGTAAGCACTTATTATTTTGGTCAGAGCTGTAAGCACTTATTTGATTGTTCAGAGCTGTAAGCACTTATTATTTTAGTCAGAGCTGTAAGCACTTATTTGATTGGTCAGAGCTGTAAGCACTTATTATTTTGGTCAGAGCTGTAAGCACTTATTTGATTGTTCAGAGCTGTAAGCACTTATTTGATTGTTCAGAGCTGTAAGCACTTATTTGATTGTTCAGAGCTGTAAGCACTTATTTGATTGTTCAGAGCTGTAAGCACTTATTATTTTGGTCAGAGCTGTAAGCACTTATTTGATTGTTCAGAGCTGTAAGCACTTATTATTTTGGTCAGAGCTGTAAGCACTTATTTGATTGTTCAGAGCTGTAAGCACTTATTATTTTGGTCAGAGCTGTAAGCACTTATTTGATTGGTCAGAGCTGTAAGCACTTATTATTTTGGTCAGAGCTGTAAGCACTTATTTGATTGTTCAGAGCTGTAAGCACTTATTTGATTGTTCAGAGCTGTAAGTACTTATTTGATTGGTCAGAGCTGTAAGCACTTATTTGATTGGTCAGAGCTGTAAGCACTTATTTGATTGTTCAGAGCTGTAAGCACTTATTTGATTGTTCAGAGCTGTAAGCACTTATTATTTTGGTCAGAGCTGTAAGCACTTATTTGATTGTTCAGAGCTGTAAGCACTTATTATTTTGGTCAGAGCTGTAAGCACTTATTTGATTGGTCAGAGCTGTAAGCACTTATTATTTTGGTCAGAGCTGTAAGTACTTATTTGATTGTTCAGAGCTGTAAGCACTTATTTGATTGTTCAGAGCTGTAAGCACTTATTTGATTGTTCAGAGCTGTAAGCACTTATTTGATTGTTCAGAGCTGTAAGCACTTATTTGATTGGTCAGAGCTGTAAGCACTTATTATTTTGGTCAGAGCTGTAAGCACTTATTTGATTGTTCAGAGCTGTAAGCACTTATTTGATTGGTCAGAGCTGTAAGCACTTATTTGATTGGTCAGAGCTGTAAGCACTTATTTGATTGGTCAGAGCTGTAAGCACTTATTTGATTGTTCAGAGCTGTAAGCACTTATTATTTTGGTCAGAGCTGTAAGTACTTATTTGATTGTTCAGAGCTGTAAGCACTTATTTGATTGTTCAGAGCTGTAAGCACTTATTTGATTGTTCAGAGCTGTAAGCACTTATTATTTTGGTCAGAGCTGTAAGCACTTATTTGATTGTTCAGAGCTGTAAGCTCTTATTTGATTGTTCAGAGCTGTAAGCACTTATTTGATTGGTCAGAGCTGTAAGCACTTATTTGATTGTTCAGAGTTGTAAGCACTTATTATTTTGGTCAGAGCTGTAAGCACTTATTTGATTGGTCAGAGCTGTAAGCACTTATTATTTTGGTCAGAGCTGTAAGCACTTATTTGATTGGTCAGAGCTGTAAGCACTTATTTGATTGGTCAGAGCTGTAAGTACTTATTTGATTATTCAGAGCTGTAAGCACTTATTATTTTGGTCAGAGCTGTAAGCACTTATTTGATTGTTCAGAGCTGTAAGCACTTATTTGATTGTTCAGAGCTGTAAGCACTTATTTGATTGTTCAGAGCTGTAAGCACTTATTTGATTGTTCAGAGCTGTAAGCACTTATTATTTTGGTCAGAGCTGTAAGCACTTATTTGATTGTTCAGAGCTGTAAGCACTTATTATTTTGGTCAGAGCTGTAAGCACTTATTTGATTGTTCAGAGCTGTAAGCACTTATTATTTTGGTCAGAGCTGTAAGCACTTATTTGATTGGTCAGAGCTGTAAGCACTTATTATTTTGGTCAGAGCTGTAAGCACTTATTTGATTGTTCAGAGCTGTAAGCACTTATTTGATTGTTCAGAGCTGTAAGCACTTATTTGATTGTTCAGAGCTGTAAGCACTTATTTGATTGTTCAGAGCTGTAAGCACTTATTATTTTGGTCAGAGCTGTAAGCACTTATTTGATTGTTCAGAGCTGTAAGCACTTATTATTTTGGTCAGAGCTGTAAGCACTTATTTGATTGGTCAGAGCTGTAAGCACTTATTATTTTGGTCAGAGCTGTAAGTACTTATTTGATTGTTCAGAGCTGTAAGCACTTATTTGATTGTTCAGAGCTGTAAGCACTTATTTGATTGTTCAGAGCTGTAAGCACTTATTTGATTGTTCAGAGCTGTAAGCACTTATTTGATTGGTCAGAGCTGTAAGCACTTATTATTTTGGTCAGAGCTGTAAGCACTTATTTGATTGTTCAGAGCTGTAAGCACTTATTTGATTGGTCAGAGCTGTAAGCACTTATTTGATTGGTCAGAGCTGTAAGCACTTATTTGATTGGTCAGAGCTGTAAGCACTTATTTGATTGTTCAGAGCTGTAAGCACTTATTATTTTGGTCAGAGCTGTAAGTACTTATTTGATTGTTCAGAGCTGTAAGCACTTATTTGATTGTTCAGAGCTGTAAGCACTTATTTGATTGTTCAGAGCTGTAAGCACTTATTTGATTGTTCAGAGCTGTAAGCACTTATTTGATTGGTCAGAGCTGTAAGCACTTATTTGATTGGTCAGAGCTGTAAGCACTTATTATTTTGGTCAGAGCTGTAAGTACTTATTTGATTGTTCAGAGCTGTAAACACTTATTATTTTGGTCAGAGCTGTAAGCACTTATTTGATTGGTCAGAGCTGTAAGCACTTATTATTTTGGTCAGAGCTGTAAGCACTTATTTGATTGGTCAGAGCTGTAAGCACTTATTTGATTGGTCAGAGCTGTAAGTACTTATTTGATTATTCAGAGCTGTAAGCACTTATTATTTTGGTCAGAGCTGTAAGCACTTATTTGATTGTTCAGAGCTGTAAGCACTTATTATTTTGGTCAGAGCTGTAAGCACTTATTTGATTGTTCAGAGCTGTAAGCACTTATTTGATTGTTCAGAGCTGTAAGCACTTATTTGATTGGTCAGAGCTGTAAGCACTTATTATTTTGGTCAGAGCTGTAAGCACTTATTTGATTGGTCAGAGCTGTAAGCACATATTTGATTGGTCAGAGCTGTAAGCACTTATTTGATTGTTCAGAGCTGTTAGCACTTATTATTTTGGTCAGAGCTGTAAGCACTTATTTGATTGGTCAGAGCTGTAAGTACTTATTTGATTGTTCAGAGCTGTAAGCACTTATTTGATTGTTCAGAGCTGTAAGCACTTATTTGATTGTTCAGAGCTGTAAGCACTTATTTGATTGGTCAGAGCTGTAAGCACTTATTTGATTGGTCAGAGCTGTAAGCACTTATTATTTTGGTCAGAGCTGTAAGCACTTATTTGATTGGTCAGAGCTGTAAGCACTTATTTGATTGTTCAGAGCTGTAAGCACTTATTATTTTGGTCAGAGCTGTAAGCACTTATTTGATTGTTCAGAGCTGTAAGCACTTATTTGATTGGTCAGAGCTGTAAGCACTTATTTGATTGGTCAGAGCTGTAAGCACTTATTTGATTGGTCAGAGCAAAAGCCAAAAGCCAAAGGGTCATTTGAAATGACCCTTAACAGGTGCCTGACAGATATCATGTCTATAGCAATAAAATCGGAATTTAGTCAGATTAATTACAACGGGATTTTTTTAAAAAAAAAAAATATTCACCATTTATTACTCAATAAGAAAAAGAGGAAAATATTGGAAGGATTGTCGTATTCAGTAAAGTTTTTAATCTTGGGAAAGGGTGTAAGGTATTCCACCAATGATTAGAACATACATTTTCTTCGAAATTTCCGTTCCCACGGATGACGCCCGAAGTTACACGAAGCGATTGGTATCTAATGATGGATGGAATACATTTACATTCATGTCTCTGTTCAAACACTTAATGATGAAATTTCGAAGAAAATATACATTTTCTGGTAAATTACACGAACACTATGTTCTTAGTGTTTCAAAAAAGTAACGTTGAAAGGAAAGTAACGAATCGCGGCACCGGCAGTAATTCTATAATATCGAATATTATAGGCCTTCATATGACGTTCCCAAATCTTATCTAACCTTTTCCTGTAATTCAATTTTCTTGTTCTTAAAATAGGCAGAGTAATCTAGTTTTATTTTCATTTCAAAAACTCTACCGTCGTTGTTATTCTAGAACCTCATAACTACAGCTTTGTGCAAGCTGTAGTTACGTGGTTTCGGATTTACATAGACGATATTCTTGTCTGTCTTTTTTCTGTAGGATATGGCTAGTTCTTATAATGAATTCTGTTACATAGACATTGAAGTTTAATTAGACCGCCGAAAGAAATTGAGAAACTGAGGTAGGGCCTACACCATACATTTTCCAGGAGTGGTATTCACTAACCAATCGAATTTTCAGCAAGCCTTTAAAAGCGACCTATCAAATATCATCGCGTTTATTGCAAAATCAAGCTGGAGTTACGAGGTTTTGCAAAATCACCGACGGTATAATATTATGTCACGTCAAATCAGATGGGCTTTGATCTTATTTCAATTTCTAGAACATTTATAAAGCATTCTTAGTGAAAATGGTCCCGAACGTAACGTGATCGCCGATTGTGTAGCGCCATGCATTTGTCAATCAATTTTCGAAACAAGTCCGAGCATTTTTATTTGACGATTCGAATAGAAAAGACAATGGGGTAAAAGAAGGAAATTCTGATGATCAACATATCCACGCATGTCTCGATATTTTTTGTGCTGCCGAGCCCGGATAGCTTGGTCGTCGTAGTCTATCAATCCAGGGGTCTCGAGTCCGAACCCCGGTGTATCAGTTTATCTTGGCCCCTGGGCAGCTTGGCCCCCGGGGGCCAAGCTACCCCGGGGTATCTTAGCCCCCACCCTGGGTAGCTTGGCCCCCACCTAAAATCTTTTTCCAGATTCCCCTAAAATACAAAACAATGTCTGTAAATATTACGCCTACTGTTAAATGAAAAGAAAAACCAAAGTTTAATGTGTATGGTCAGATTAATTTTTCGCCTTTTTTGGCTTAGAATAGGGGTGGGGGCCAAGCTACCCAGGCCTGGGTAGGTTGGCCCCACTTAAAATCTTTTTCCAGAGTCCCCCGAAATACAAAACAATGTCTGTAAATGTTACTCCTACTATTAAATGAAAAGAAAAACCAAAGTATAATGTGTTTTAGTCAAATTTATTTTTCGCCTTTTTGGCGTAGAATAGGGGTGGGGGCTAAGCTACCCAGGCCTGGGTAGCTTGGCCCCACCTAAAATCTTTTTCCAGAGTCCCTCAAATTACAAAACAATGTCTGTAAATGTTACGCCTACTGTTAAATGAAAAGAAAAACCAAAGTTTAATGTGTTTTGGTCAAATTAATTTTTCGCTTTTTTTGGCTTAGAATAGGGGCGGGGGCCAAGCCACCCAGGCCTGGGTGGCTTGGCCCACTTCCCTATTCTAAACCAAAAAAGGCGAAAAATTAATTTGACTAAAACACATTATACTTTGGTTTTTCTTTTCATTTAACAGTAGGCGTAACATTTACATACATTGTTTTGTATTTTGGGGGATTGTGAAAAAAGATTTAAGGTGGGGGGCAAAGCTACCCAGGCCTGGGTAGCTTGACCCCCGCCCCTATTCTACGTCAAAAAGGGCGAAAAATTAATTTGACCAAAACACATTAAACTTTGGTTTTTCTTTTCATTTAACAGTAGGCGTAACATTTACAGACATTGTTTTGAATTTGGGGGGACTGTGGAAAAAGATTTCAGGTGGGGGCCAAACTACCCAGGCCTGGGTAGCTTGGCCCCAGCCCCTATTCTACGCCAAAAAAGGAGAAAAATTAATTTGACCAAAACACATTAAACTTTGGTTTTTCTTTTCATTTGACAGTAGGCGTAACATTTACAGACATTGTTTTGTATTTCGGGGGACTCTGGAAAAAGATTTTAGGTGGGGGCCAAGCTACCCAGGCCTGGGTAGCTTGACCCCCGCCCCTATTCTACGCCAAAAAAGGCGAAAAATTAATTTGACCAAAACACATTAAACTTTGGTTTTTCTTTTCATTTAACAGTAGGCGTAACATTTACAGACATTGTTTTGTATTTTGGGGGACTGTGGAAAAAGATTTAAGGTGGAGGCCAAGCTACCCAGGCCTGGGTAGCTTGGCCCCCGCCCCTATTCTACGCCAAAAAAGGCGAAAAATTAATTTGACCAAAACACATTAAACTTTGGTTTTTCTTATCATTTAACAGTAGGCGTAACATTTACAGACATTGTTTTGTAATTTGGGGGATTCTGGAAAAAGATTTAAGGTGGGGGGCCAAGCTACCCAGGCCTGGGTAGCTTGACCCCCGCCCCTATTCTACGCCAAAAAGGGCGAAAAATTAATTTGACCAAAACACATTAAACTTTGGTTTTTCTTTTCATTTAACAGTAGGTGTAACATTTACAGACATTGTTTTGAATTTGGGGGGACTCAGGAAAAAAATTTTAGGTGGGGGCCAAGCTACCCAGGCCTGGGTAGCTTGGCCCCCGCACCTATTCTACGCCAAAAAAGGAGAAAAATTAATTTGACCAAAACACATTAAACTTTGGTTTTTCTTTTCATTTGACAGTAGGAGTAACATTTACAGACATTGTTTTGTATTTCGGGGGACTTTGGAAAAAGATTTTAGGTGGGGACCAAGCTACCCAGGCCTGGGTAGCTTGCTCCCCGCCCCTATTCTACGCCAAAAAAGGCGAAAAATTAATTTGACCAAAACACATTAAACTTTGGTTTTTCTTTTCATTTAACAGTCAGCGTAACATTTACAGATATTGTTTTGTATTTTGGGGGACTGTGGAAAAAGATTTAAGGTGGGGGCCAAGCTACCCAGGCCTGGGTAGCTTGGCCCCCGCCCCTATTCTACGCCAAAAAAGGCGAAAAATTAATTTGACCAAAACACATTAAACTTTGGTTTTTCTTATCATTTAACAGTAGGCGTAACATTTACAGACATTGTTTTGTAATTTGGGGGATTCTGGAAAAAGATTTCAGGTGGGGGTCAAGCTACCCAGGCCTGGGTAGCTTTGCCCCGCCCCTATTCTATGCCAAAAAAGGCGAAAGATTAATTTGACCAAAACACATTAAACTTTGGTTTTTCTTTTCATTTAACAGTAGGAGTAACATTTACAGACATTGTTTTGTATTTTGGGGGACTCTGGAAAAAGATTTTAGGTGGGTGCCAAGCTACCCAGGCCTGGGTAGCTTGGCCCCCGCCCCTATTCTACGCCAAAAAAGGAGAAAAATTTATTTGACCAAAACACATTAAACTTTGGTTTTTCTTTTCATTTGACAGTAGGCGTAACATTTACAGACATTGTTTTGTAATTTGGGGGACTCAGGAAAAAGATTTTAGGTGGGGGCCAAGCTACCCAGGCCTGGGTAGCTTGGCCCCCGCCCCTATTCTATGCCAAAAAGGCGAAAAATTAATTTGACCAAAACACATTAAACTTTGGTTTTTCTTTTCATTTAACAGTAGGAGTAACATTTACAGACATTGTTTTGTATTTCGGGGGACTCTGGAAAAAGATTTTAGGTGGGGGCCAAGCTACCCAGGCCTGGGTAGCTTGGCCCCCGCCCCTATTCTACGCCAAAAAAGGCGAAAAATTAATTTGACCAAAACACATTAAACTTTGGTTTTTCTTTTCATTTAACAGTAAGCGTAACATTTACAGACATTGTTTTGTATTTTGGGGGACTGTGGAAAAAGATCTAAGGTGGGGGGGCCAAGCTACCCAGGCCTGGGTAGCTTGACCCCCGCCCCTATTCTACGCCAAAAAGGGCGAAAAATTAATTTGACCAAAACACATTAAACTTTGGTTTTTCTTTTCATTTAACAGTAGGCGTAACATTTACAGACATTGTTTTGAATTTGGGGGGACTGTGGAAAAAGATTTCAGGTGGGGCCCAAACTACCCAGGCCTGGGTAGCTTGGCCCCCGCCCCTATTCTACGCCAAAAAGGCGAAAAAATAATTTTACCAAAACACATTAAACTTTGGTTTTTCTTTTCATTTAACAGTAAGCGTAACATTTACAGACATTGTTTTGTATTTTGGGGGACTGTGGAAAAAGATTTAAGGTGGGGGCCAAGCTACCCAGGCCTGGGTAGCTTGGCCCCCGCCCCTATTCTACGCCTAAAAAGGCGAAAAAATTACTTTGACCAAAACACATTAAACTTTGGTTTTTCTTTTCATTTAACAGTAAGCGTAACATTTACAGACATTGTTTTGTATTTTGGGGGACTGTGGAAAAAGATTTAAGGTGGGGGTCAAGCTACCCAGGCCTGGGTAGCTTGGCCCCCGCCCCTATTCTACGCCAAAAAGGCGAAAAAATAATTTGACCAAAACACATTAAACTTTGGTTTTTCTTTTCATTTAACAGTAGGAGTAACATTTACAGACATTGTTTTGTATTTCGGGGGACTCTGGAAAAAGATTTTAGGTGGGGGCCAAGCTACCCAGGCCTGGGGAGCTTGGCCCCCGCCCCTATTCTAAGCCATAAAAGGCGAAAAATTAATATGACCAAAACACATTAAACTTTGGTTTTTCTTATCATTTAACAGTAGGCGTAACATTTACAGACATTGTTTTGTAATTTGGGGGATTCTGGAAAAAGATTTCAGATGGGGGTCAAGCTACCCAGGCCTGGGTAGCTTTGCCCCGCCCCTATTCTACGCCAAAAAAGGCGAAAAATTAATTTGACCAAAACACATTAAACTTTGGTTTTTCTTTTCATTTAACAGTAAGCGTAACATTTACAGACATTGTTTTGTATTTTGGGGGACTATTGAAAAAGATTTAAGGTGGGGGCCAAGCTACCCAGGCCTGGATAGCTTGACCCCCGCCCCTATTCTGCGCCAAAAAAGGCGAAAAATTAATTTTACCAAAACACATTAAACTTTGGTTTTTCTTTTCATTTAACAATAGGCGTAACATTTACAGACATTGTTTTGAATTTTGGGGGACTGTGGAAAAAGATTTTAGGTGGGGGCCAAGCTACCCAGGCCTGGGTAGCTTGACCCCCGCCCCTATTCTACGCCAAAAAAGGCGAAAAATTACTTTGACCAAAACACATTAAACTTTGGTTTTTCTTTTCATTTAACAGTAAGCGTAACATTTACAGACATTGTTTTGTAATTTGGGGGACTCAGGAAAAAGATTTTAGGTGGGGGCCAAGCTACCCACGCCTGGGTAGCTTGGCCCCCGCCCCTATTCTACGCCAAAAAGGCGAAAAAATAATTTGACCAAAACACATTAAACTTTGGTTTTTCTTTTCATTTAACAATAGGCGTAACATTTACAGACATTGTTTTGAATTTTGGGGGACTGTGGAAAAAGATTTTAGGTGGGGGCCAAGCTACCCAGGCCTGGGTAGCTTGACCCCCGCCCCTATTCTACGCCAAAAAAGGCGAAAAATTACTTTGACCAAAACACATTAAACTTTGGTTTTTCTTTTCATTTAACAGTAAGCGTAACATTTACAGACATTGTTTTGTAATTTGGGGGACTCAGGAAAAAGATTTTAGGTGGGGGCCAAGCTACCCAGGCCTGGGGAGCTTGGCCCCCGCCCCTATTCTACGCCAAAAAGGCGAAAAAATAATTTGACCAAAACACATTAAACTTTGGTTTTTCTTTTCATTTAACAGTAGGAGTAACATTCACAGACATTGTTTTGTATTTCGGGGGACTCTGGAAAAAGATTTTAGGTGGGGCCCAAGCTACCCAGGCCTGGGGAGCTTGGCCCCCGCCCCTATTCTAAGCCATAAAAGGCGAAAAATTAATATGACCAAAACACATTAAACTTTGGTTTTTCTTTTCATTTAACAGTAGGCGTAACATTTACAGATATTGTTTTGTAATTTGGGGGATTCTGGAAAAAGATTTCAGATGGGGGTCAAGCTACCCAGGCCTGGGTAGCTTTGCCCCGCCCCTATTCTATGCCAAAAAAGGCGAAAAATTAATTTGACCAAAACACATTAAACTTTGGTTTTTCTTTTCATTTAACAGTAAGCGTAACATTTACAGACATTGTTTTGTATTTTGGGGGACTATTGAAAAAGATTTAAGGTGGGGGCCAAGCTACCCAGGCCTGGATAGCTTGACCCCCGCCCCTATTCTACGCCAAAAAAGGCGAAAAATTAATTTGACCAAAACACATTAAACTTTGGTTTTTCTTTTCATTTAACAATAGGCGTAACATTTACAGACATTGTTTTGAATTTTGGGGGACTGTGGAAAAAGATTTTAGGTGGGGGCCAAGCTACCCAGGCCTGGGTAGCTTGACCCCCGCCCCTATTCTACGCCAAAAAAGGCGAAAAATTAATTTGACCAAAACACATTAAACTTTGGTTTTTCTTTTCATTTAACAGTAGGCGTAACATTTACAGACATTGTTTTGTATTTTGGGGGACTGTGGAAAAAGATTTTAGGTGGGGGCCAAGCTACCCAGGCCTGGGTAGCTTGGCCCCCGCCCCTATTCCAAGCCAAAAAAGGCGAAGAAATAATTTGACCAAAACACATTAAACTTTGGTTTTTCTTTTCATTTAACAGTAGGCGTAACATTTACAGACATTGTTTTGTATTTTGGGGGACTGTGGAAAAAGATTTTAGGTGGGGGCCAAGCTACCCAGGCCTGGGTAGCTTGGCCCCCGCCCCTATTCCAAGCCAAAAAAGGCGAAGAAATAATTTGACCAAAACACATTAAACTTTGGTTTTTCTTTTCATTTAACAGTAGGAGTAACATTTACAGACATTGTTTTGTATTTCGGGGGACTGTGGAAAAAGAATTTAGGTGGGGGCCAAGCTACCCAGGCCTGGGTAGCTTGGCCCCCGCCCCTATTCTAAGCCATTAAAGGTGAAAAATTAATTTGACCAAAACACATTAAACTTTGGTTTTTCTTTTCATTTAACAGTAGGAGTAACATTTACAGACATTGTTTTGTATTTCGGGGGACTCTGGAAAAAGATTTTAGGTGGGGGGCCAAGCTACCCAGGCCTGGGTAGCTTGGCCCCCGCCCCTATTCTGCGCCAAAAAAGGCGAAAAATTAATTTGACCAAAACACATTAAACTTTGGTTTTTCTTTTCATTTAACTGTAGGCGTAACATTTACAGACATTGTTTTGTAATTTGAGGGACTCTGGAAAAAGATTTCAGGTGGGGGCCAAGCTACCCAGGGTTGGGGCCAAGCTACCCGCGGGTAGCTTAGCCCCCGGGGGCCAAGCTGCCCAGGGGGGCCAAGATAAACTGTTACACCGGCACGGCCAGTATCCATTCTGACATTTGACATAAGTCATTTGTCTCTCACCAATGGGTGTGAATCACCTATGTAAGAGAGTAGCTGGAGGCTCGTTTGGAAATTGTGGTTGTACTGGTGCGAGAAATGCCAGGTTAGGTGCTCCAGCCGCCGCGATATGACCATAGAAGTTGAAAACGGCGTGAAACCCCAATAATAAAATCAAAATTTTCTGTGCTAAATTATTTATACACAGAAATGATCTATATCGATGACCATTTTGCATTCTGCAGCAGTCTTCCAACCTTTTGCCGTTTGAGAATTCAAAGGCGCAGACTATTCGATTTTCATTTGATTGATTTATCTCAATTTCAAGAAAGCAATACATACATACAGTAACGTCAGTGGGAGGTCAAAACCTCGTAACTACAGCTTGAAAAAGCTGAAGTTACGAGGTTTTGAACTCCCATCGACGATAAAACGTATCTTTTCATCAAAACCGCTAACTATATAGGCCTGCGAAGAAAAGCGACGAAATTCTATCAGAGAAGTACCATGTCTTTTTCTTTTCCAAGACATGGTTTCTAGAATCCATTGATAATCAGCATTTTCTAAATTTTCCTCAGTATTTTCTTTGTTATTTTGTGCACATGTCTTAGCTATCTAACAATAATTATTTTGTCTTGTGCAGCAGCTTTCAAATAGGGCCATTTTACTTGGTGCTGTTTAGGAAAGGGTTATAAATCTGTAAAGTTCACAGATATTTTCTCGAGCATTGTGATTTTCTGTTCTACATTTGACAGATAGAAACTGGTTTATTTCCCTTTCATGGCACGAATCCCTAGAATTCCCCACTTAAATTCGGAGAAGGTTAGAAGATCAGTTTACTATGTTAACACTTTTCTAATTCAAACATGTCAATGACGTCCCTAATACAAATTGTATTGAGTCTAAAAGGGTGCAAACAAAAACATGTTCTCCTTTTGGATTAATTGTGTCCACATATAGTATTTTACGAAGTTCTCGACATATAGACATATACACATCCATTTTGCAGTTTTCAAATCGGACGAGTCTCAAATAGTGTTGTTTTGGAAAGCGTTGAAAAGATGTAATCTTTTCATACTGAATTGACTAATTGAATGGAATTTTATGCCCCTTTCAACAGTATAAGTAACGAACAATAGATTCCGGGATTCAGTGTTTCCAGCAATCTTCGCTATCCAAGGTTGAAACCACCTACGTTTGTATTCACCCAATCCGAGTTTTCTCTCATAAAATTCGCTCTTTGATATGCTGGTGTCGCTCATTTACGAATGGGCGACATCAACATATCAAAGAGCGAATTTCATCAGAGAAAACTCGAATAAGTATTCACCCTTATAGAAACGACGTTACGTCGTAGAATTCGCCATTGGCTTGCGAAGAGGTGCCTCCAGCTACTCACTCTATTTAGATGATTCATCCTTTATAAACGGTACATAATTTACAATACAAAAATAATTTTTTTTGAAATGTCAGAGAAGTAATTTTTCGAGTCGGCGTTCGAACTGATGAACTCTGATCATACTCCAACATTATTGATCTGGGCATCCGGTCTAGACCGTTGCATACTAGAAGTGGTACAGAATTTCATTTGACATGTAAATGCGCATATAAGATACACAGGTGGGGAACTCGGCCAAAACGAGGGACGTTTTTTCGCGATCATTGTATTCCGTCGGTGTTGTTATAAAAGATCGTAACTACGGCTTTGTCGAAGCCGTAGTTACGAGATTTTATAACAACACCGACAATTTGTCAAAACAAAACGGTAAACCCGGTCTGTTTTTAGAACAAGTTCATTGTCATTAGAAAAAAATCTATAAACTCACATTTAGACGCAAAATATCTAGATACTTTGTTGTAGCGAAAATTGTTTTAGTTCACCACCAGTGAGATCAACGACGTGTGATTAAAAAGTTCTCCGTTTCATAGTTCAGTATGAAAATATTTGAGCCGGGATCTGGGGGGGGGAGCTCTTATAGCATTTGAGATTTTCCTTTTCCCTGATCAGCCTTCGCCAAATTGCAGGCAGACCAGGACGCATGATGTTCTGTAACAGTTGTTCTTGATCAGTCTGTGCGTATGTATAGGCTAATCTGGATCCATGTTGTTCTTAACCCTTTCCAAAACAAGACCTAGTTTTGACGTCCCTAATAGAAACTGCTTGGGAAAACATTGAAACAAAAGAAGAAACTGCTGATAACCAGCAGTTTCTCCTTTTGTCTCAATATTTTCTATGCCATATTTTACACAAATTTTATCTTAGATAGCATCCATTTTGTCATTTGTAGCTGTTTTCGAAGTGGATAGCCGTAAAATTTTGTCGTTTGGGAAAGGGTTAAATGCTTTAATGTCCCTTTTTCCAGATTCCCGCTCATTTGATTTTTGATAGGCTTATTGACGCACCCCTTAGATGCACGTAGGTTATTTTCGTACACTGTTGATGCGTTTCCATTTTCTTCCAACCATGCAATTTTGTTATGGTCAGATAAATAAATATATCATAAAAGTGTTAACCGATTAAGAATTTCCCTATTTACCCTCATTAAATTGTGCATCTGCAAATCCGTGCTTTTCTTCGAAAATCTCGTAACTGCAGCTTTAAACAAGCTGCAGTTACGAGCTTTTCGGTGAAAAGCTACGAAATATTGGCTGAAAGATATGTGGGCATTTGTTGGTTACGCTCGAGAATACCGTAGCTAAAGATACCATGAGCTGCAGTTACGGAGTAACATAAATCCAGACCAGCCTGCCACATCGCAGATGAATTTCCATTAAGGTAATCCATCGGTCATTAGATACCGCACACTTCGTGCAAAGTCGCCTCAATCTTCGCCGTTTTCCGTGACATCGGAAATTGACGAGGATACCGGTATACGGATTCTAAAAAATCCGAATACCCTCGTCAATCTTCGTTGCAATTGAAGACGCCGAAGTTGCTAGAAGTGTTTTGGTGCCTAATGATGGATGGAATTCCTTAACTCATTACTGCACAGCGACGCCTTTTGACTCCCTCACAAGAAAAGGTTCGGGAAAACATTGTGGAAAATGAAGAAATTGCTTGTAACAAGCAATTTCTTCATTTCCCACAATGTTTTCTAAGCAAAAGCAACAAAAAATCTAAAATTCCATGCACTTAAAGTTGTCGTCTGCAGTATCTTTGAATTTGGAATGGTCAAAAATTTTGTCATCTGGTAATGGGTTTTAACTTAGAGTAAATAGGTCGGTCAACATTATAGTGGATCCTGTTTTTGTATGCCGCGATACATTATTGTATCAAAAAATAAGATGTATGTTTTCGGTAAGAATAATCTACTTTTATCACACATATAATCACTACGATTTATCATAGACAATAAATAAACAAATTATCTTATTCTAAAGACATTAGAATCGTGTCAAATATGATTATTTGAATCATAATAAATCGGTGGAAACATTCATCTTACAAGCACATCCTCCTTTCCCATATCGCCGGTGTAAATGCAAAACCTCGCATGTCGATTCTCGCAATTTTCAAAAATAAACCTTGTGTGCCCAGTTAAGACGATTCTTTAAGGTTTTGAGATATTTGTTCTGATCAGTATTAATGACACATTATCTGTGAACAATATGTCCAAATTTCAAGTAAACCCATTCAGTTTGGGAAAGGTTATTACACCTTTTTCCTTTCCCTTTAAAAAATTTCGAAAACGAGATACGAGGTTTTGCATTTACAACGACGATATAACACCGTTTTCTTATTTTTAGCATAAGTTGGCTGTCTTAGACTGGAAAAGTCATGAGTTCAATCTGTTTTTCTGATAGCAGAATTCCTCCAAACTAACGAAATCGGTAGACTCATTAGCATAGTATCTGATTCTGCGATTATATCAAGACATGCACGGTGTTTGCCAATTTCTTCTTTTCTCATAACGATTTCCAATGCCATTTCAACTAGGAATGTCAAAGCAAATTTTGTTTTGGAAAGGATTAGCAGAATTCAGCCAAACTTGCGAAATCGGTAGACTTATTAGCATCATAACATCGCTTTTCAACGAAAACCTCGTAACTGCAGCTTGTTTTAAGCTGCAGTTACGACGTTTTAGTTAAAAGGCAGCGATATTGATTCAGCGATTATCAAGACATACACGGTGTTTGCTAATAGGCATGTGAGTTGGGACAGCTATCGAAAATTTAATTTTTAACTAGGACCATCAAAAACAGAAGTCATTCGGTAAAGAGCTAGAAGAATTCCGCCAAACTTACGAAATCGGTAGACTCATTAGCATCATATCTGATTCTGCGATTACATCAAGACATGCACGGTTTTTGCCATTAAGCACGTTAACGATACATACTTTGGACAGCTATCGAAAATGCGCCGAGTCATTTTAATTAAAGAGACCAATGATTGTAAGGTGTGAACTTGGTTACGCCGCACATAGCCTACATCATATTTTCCTCACTTTTCAAAGCTTTCTGATGCTTTCTGTTTTTCTCGTCCCTTAACGGGCACATGCTAGATTTTTCCAGAATCAGAACAATATGGGAACAGTAAGAGTTTGCTTTGTTATGTGATGCATTGCATTATCTAGAGCCAAAAATATGACAATTTTAGCACTGGTACAAAGTTTTTCACTGTCTATCAATGTCCAGTTTACCATAAATGTTTCTATAAATATAAAGTGCGGATATACAGACTTGATTCAGAAGGACTTTAAGGACTTCATTTGAAATTTCCTTGTACAGAAATGGTCTAGCTGTGCAGGTTGACCATTCCATCCGATATTTCTTGTATAAATCTATACCCGTTTCAATGTTTGACAACCTAGCATGTGTTAAACTCTAGAATGGCCCCTTTAAGTGAATATTCATTCCACCGCACCCGCAATGCTGGCTTTCCATGAAAAATAATAAATCAAATATCTTATTAACCGTCTTATATAATCTGTATCAGTATAGATTTACTACCAAAATATTTCCAGATGTTATGTAACACTTTCCTAAACATCAGTATTTTCGACTTGTCAAAATGTGAGGGAGTTCCCAGGGACACCTTTGATGCTATAAATCAAGTAGGCCTAAACAATTTGTTGGGAAGTTTTGACCTAGTCCAAATGTAGATTTTTTTCTGGAAATGTGTTCTCTCTATGCTAACCAAAAGCATTGATTTCAGAGCAACAGATAAGACATTCTACATTTGTTATTTAAAATCAAAATCCTATGTTATGGGTACTCATTTGAATCGTCTCGATGAGACGATTCCAATGAGTACCCACAACATAGGGTTTGATATACAATGAATGAAATATTACATTTTGAAAGGGCAATACCCCCATGTTATATATACGAATTGCTCTGTTTGATAAAAGACATATCATAGAAAACTCATTATGGAAAGGGTTAATAATTCCTTGAATTATGTAATGAAATCACGTACGTTACATTTGCTGTTTCGTTGAAAATTCAGGTATCTGACTTCCCACGGCGTGCGTACGATTGACCTACTGACTGATTTTTAAAACATATTTTCTTTCTTACCTTGTATTTCTTTTAATTTTTTCTAAGTATTCCGTAATATGAAAATAACTTGTTCAAGCTGAAAACAAGCGGGTATATCATTTCTCTAATAGTCTTTCGCATAAGTGTGTAAACTCTTCGACAGCAGATAAGGTCATTATAAGACGTCACGTAGGTACAAGCTGATCTGGATCCATAATGATCCCAAATACCAACAGAATCTCTTTTGCATGGGCGTAGGAAGAGGGGGACAGGGGGGGCAGGTTCTCCCAATAATTTTAAAAAAGGGGCCTGCCCCCCATGGCCCCCCATAAAACACCCATATTTCCATTTACTTTAAGGTTTGGTCCCCAATATTATAAACCTTCCTATGCCACTGTTTTGCAGATTCTATTCCGACTCATATGGTACACGTATACATATTATGCGTATTCCCGCATTTATATGTAATAAGATATCGAACACTTCGTGGAAATTCGCCCGTATTTTTGTCATTGTCCATGAAAACGGAAACTAGCGTGGACATCCGGATATCCTTCGAAAGATTCCGTGGTCAAAGATGACGGCGAAAGTGCACGAAGTGTTCAGCGCCTGATGACGGGTGGAATACCTTAAGGTGATTTGCCTTCAATTTTTATCAAATATTTCTGGCCACCTGCGAACGCGTTGCAAGTAGAATGCACTCTATGTCTTCAATGTAATGTCTTATCATTACGTGAAAGATTGGAGTAAATTATCGTCTCTTTCTAGTAAATTTTCACTAAGAACTGGAATTTACGGCCAGATTTGCAGCATTCTCAATATAGTCAGGACAAAATTCTGAAAAAGTCGCTTAGTTTTTAAGGTATAGGCATTTTGTGAAGAAAATGGTTTGAGATCAGTTCTAGGGGTATTTGGGTATGCTGAGTCCGAAAAACAATGTTGCCAAGCTGAAAAATGGCCCCTTCATCATCTAATTTGCATATTTTCAAAATGGCCGCCAAAATCTTAAATATGCATTTAATTATGTTGTTATTTATCATTTTTTGACATATTATGTTCTTAACATCGCACATATCATGTAAACAGAACGAAATTGAATAATTTACAAGGTACACGAGGAAAAAAATGAAATTCGTTTTTTTTTTTAAATTACCGTATAAATGGCAATAAAACGTTTTTAAACAGTTACGTGAACCTACATCTTATTTGCTCTTGTGAAATAGAGTGAAAAAAGTATTTTTTTGAAAATGTTTTGCATTTAAGGTAAAGTTTCAAAAGAAAATATGATACAGAACACTAATTTGAGTGCCTTTGACCATATATTTAAGCTTTTATCAAACCCCAAACTCGCCAATTTTAAAACCATGTACATAGTTTTACACATAATTTTGCAAAAGATAATGATAAATCTCCACCATTATATTGAAATCAAGGATTGGTTAAACTTGTTGTCAAGATATCTACAAAATATTCTTAAGAATATAAATCAATGTCCAAAAACTTTGGAAAACTGTTTACCGTATACATTCTAATAAAGAATAATGCAGTGTGGAAAATTACATTTTGTGAGAAATTCCTTTTTTGTGCTTCAATCCATTACCACACAATGAAGCCTTTTGACACCCTTTTAGATAATGACTTTGGAAAACATTGTGGAAAATGAAGAAATTGCTTGTGACAAGCAATTTCTTCATTTCCCACAATGTTTTCTACGTAAAAAGACGAAAAATGTTTAATTTTACTCAATTGAAATTGTCGTCTGCAACATCTTTGAATTTGGAATGGTCCAACATTTTGCCGTTTTGTAAAGGGTTAATATACATTTATGATTTCAAACTGCTTAAAAGATAGTTACGCAAATCGTTTTTTATTACATTTTTGATATCCTTATAAATACAATCATGTATATTTGAAATCGAACACATATTAAAAAGGTAATCAACTAATCCTAGATTTTCACATTTTGTTAGATTACAAAAAATAATTGAGCGTGGCAAACCTGATTCACTTTGGTATGTTGAACTTCATTTTTTTTTTTTTCAGAGGGAAAAATTGTTGAATACTTTTACAACATTTCAAAGAGGCAATTTATTGATCTATCTACGATAAAGAGAATACTAGAAATTTGATATGGTTACTAATATACCATATAAAACAGATTTTCCAGACACAATAAATAAACATTTATGATTGAATGGGGTTAAATTTTCAGTAACATTACAGTGACTGGTGCACATTTCCATTTTGTTCCTGACATTTTTCGCACAAGTAAAGTACAACATACAATGAAATTCAATATGTGCTTATCATACATGTAGATAATATGTAAGCGATTCATCCTTTGGTTACAGACTTTTTGCAATACGTCAAAATGATTTTCACACCCATAGGAAAGACATGTAGCATTTGTATTAAAAAAACAGTCCACTTTTAGCTGCGCTCGTGATAACAGCCTTATCATTTGCAATGGATTATCATAAATATAAAATAAGGATTTCTTGGTGTATATCCCATGCTTTCCATGTTGACACAAGTTTAAAATGAAGGGTCAAATCGATGCCTTAGAAGAAGAAGGTTGTAAGTGAAAATACATAGTTTTGAGAAAACTGGAAAAAACTGTTTTATTTCAAAAAGAAAAAAAGAATAAACGACCAATTTCTACAGCCTAATTGGTCAGCATGACAAGTTCAAATGTCTATGAAATTCGCACCATATTTAGAGCTTGAAATGCCCTTTCCAAAAATGTATGCATCATAAAAGGTCGTAAGTACCACTTAGAAGGAAAGTTAGAAGGAAATGATTATGAATAGAGAAGTGTTTTTCCGCTTGATGCTGTACAGAGTCATTAATAGCTTCATCATTTTAGACATGATGGACTCAAATGCTGACATCTCAAGATGGTTTGTCATATAATCTGTTTGAAGAATATAGTATGAAGCTTATGTTCAAGTATTAACCCATGTTCTTCAGAATGTACGTCAATTCTATTGTTTCTCATGTGTGAATATTCTCAAATAGGTACACTTAGTTTCAATATTCAGCTCAATCTGTTAAGAAAGTTTAATAGCTTTGTATGTATACATTTACGTATTAAAAACCGAATAACGGGAAAATAAGATATGTTACATGGAAAGAAGTATCGTAATAACCATTTTGGAAAAGAGCGTTAGGTGTGTTTCATAAGATAAAAATGAATGATGCTATTATACTGAATACAAATGTTCTGTTCAATGTCTTTGATATTGCTGCACTTCGTTGCTGACCAAAGATTTGCAAAATGCTATTTAAATGTGGTCAGTTTTAAGATGCGCTTTTAGTATTTTAAAAAATACAACAACCGACTTTTTTGTTGACAGTCTGCCTATGCTATTTCTGATGAAGACAGCTGACTTACATTTTTCATGTGTGTTTCTAAACAACTGTTCGACGTTCTAAAATGGGCCATACTAGTATGTCAAACATAAGAACAGGCAAAATATATTTTCAAAAAATATCGTCTAGATTGGTCAACCTTTATAGGTAGATACTTACTGTATAGTGAAAGTTTGCATCAAATTAATTTAGTCCTTCTAAATAATGTTTGTATCTAACGTTTGAATGTTTGAATACTATATACATGTACATGTTTTGGAATATACATCTTAACCCAATAATTGATCTTTGTGAAATGTGTTTAGTGGGAAGAAATAAAAATCACATTTCTTTAAAAGATGGAGTCTGTACATCTGTACAACTATATACATTGGCAAGTCAAATGTGCAAAGTCATTTACTATAATTAACATCAATTCTTTAAATCTGCATTTTGCTACCGGAAGTTACTTTATATTCGGAAATTGTTTTGTATATGACGAGATACATTTATTTGTATAGGTCAATAAAATCTATTTATCTAACTGTACCTACCACAATGTTAGTTTCTAATTACATTTAGAAGAGTCTATAGGAAACTGATCCTCGATGAAAATCTTGGTACCAACGACATAATTCTTTTTTGGACCAGAAAACATGTTGTGCATACCTCTTAGCAAACTGTAACTGTCCCCATGTTCTGATGCCTGAAATATCTAGCTTGGCTCCTTTAAGTAGAAAGGGAAATGTCTAATCACCAGCGACAACATTAATTTTGTACAGGATCGTTAAACGCTAGAGCTAACAGTTAGATTATATTCATAATTGGACATATTCACTTTCTTTAACATGCAACACAATTCCAAAACCGTATATAGGGTTTGTTATCAGCTTTATTGGAATAAGTATGGTACATATGTATTTAGCTCATATGACATTTTATGTTATAAGTCAACTCGGGTATAAATGAATTCAGGTAATATTTATCCATAGTGCAAGTGGGGTGACGGAGCTCTTTCCAATCTAGCCATAAGTACCAAAGTGTAATTTTAGCTTAGCATTATATTGAAAATGACACAAATTATCTTATGTAAGTCAAAATTGAATGGTCCGTGTTTTTTTGTGTGTAAATCTAAATGTAAATATAAACAACTATAATTGTACTGTTGATAAATGTTGTTTGTTTTAACAGCGCATTTTTTTCAAAAAGATATGCAATTTGAAAGTGATATTCTGTATGCTTAAAAATTTTTATTGTAAGTGATACGGTAACAGATTATCAAAAATATTGTCAAAGTGGTTCTTTGTACTTTTGAAATTATTTACTCATTAGTTTTAAACAATTTATAGCCTTATATCTGAACAATTTGGTTAAGATTATGCCAAAAAATTTGATACTATATAGCAGATTTGATTTTTGGTGGCCATTTTGAAAATATGCAAATTAGATGGTGAAAAAGCCAGTTCTGTTCCTCATTTACCTGGTGAACCATTTAGTTTTGGTCCATTAATACTAAATGTGCAATATTTAGAACATCAGATGTCGAAAAAATGATAAATAACAACATTATTATTGCATATTTGAGGTTTTGGCGGCCATTTTGAAAATATGCAAATTAGATGGTGAAAGAGCCATTTCTGTTCCTCATTGACCTGGTGAACCATTTAGTTTTGGTCTATTAATACTAAATGTGCAATATTTAGAACATCAGATGTCAAAAAAATGATAAATAACAACATTATTATTGCATATTTGAGGTTTTGGCGGCCATTTTGAAAATATGCAAATTAGATGATAAAGAAGTAATTTTTCAGCTTGGCAACATTGTTTTTCGGATTCAGCATACCAAAATACCCCTAGAACTGATCTCAAACCTTTTTCTTCACAAAATGCCTTTAGGTGATAACTTTTCGGATTTCGTGCCCTGACTAATAGTAAACTTAACATTTTTTTCAAAAGAAAGAATTTTAGTACGTACATTACAAATTACATCTTATTTCTGCTTTCTGGAAAAACAAATACATGTAATGTGAAAACCCAAGATTAACCCTTTCCCAAACAAGACCTGCTTTTGACGTCCCTGTTAGAAATAGCCTGGGGAAACATTGAGACAAAAGAAAAAAACTTCTGATAAACAGCAGTTTCTCCTTTTGTATCAATATTTTCAGTGCCATATTTTACACAAATCCTATCTTTGATAACACAAATTTTGTCATTTGTGGCAGTTTTTGAAGAGGGTCATACGAACATTTTGCCGTTTGGGAAAGGGTTAACCTTCCCAACCGGGCCTCGAGATAAGAGCATCTTCCTCGGAAGGCAGTCAATCCTAGAAGTTGGACAATCCTAGAATTTCTACCATCCTAAAAGGCCAACTATTCTTGAAGGTAGACAATCCTAAATGACAGAAAATCCTTGAAGTTTGGCAAATTCTAGATGGCTGACAATCCTAGAAGCTTAACAAATCCTAGATGACTGACAATTCTAGAAGTTCGCCACATCCTAGACGACATACAATCCTAGAAGTTCGACATATCCTAGATGGCTGACAATCCTAGAAATTCGACAAATCCTAGATGGCTGACAATCCTAGAAGTTCGACAAATCCTAGATGGCTGACAATCCTAGAAATTCGACAAATCCTAGATGGCTGACAATCCTAGAAGTTCGACAAATCCTAGATGGCTGACAATCCTAGAAGTTCGACAAATCCTAGATGGCTGACAATCCTAGAAGTTAGACAAATCCTAGAGGACATACAATCCTAGAAGTTAGACAAATCCTAGATGGGCGATAATTCTAGATGGCTGACAAAACTAGAAGTTCAACAAATCCTAGAAGTTCGAAAATCCTAGGTGGCCGACAATCCTAAAATTCCGACAAATCTTAGATGGCCGACAATTCTGGAAGTTCGACAAATCTAGAAGGCCGACAATCCTATCATGTAAATCATAACTTCTTAAAGGTAGATCACTCCTAATGAGATTCACGCGACGTCGAAACTATTCGGGCGACGTCGTATGTATTCGGCGGTGGAACGTTGGAACGTTCCACCGCCGAATGTTTACGATGTTGCCCGAATAGGTACGGATACCTAAATTCCGACGTCGCGTGAATCTCATTAGGGGTGGACTACCTTAAGACCTCGTTCAAGAAATGTTGCTGTTGAAAATAAATATGTCTGCTGTCAAAATTGAAACGCAAAAACCATGCGGATATTAAAGAAGGACAGAAACGCGGTTTTAACGGCTAAAGGGTTCAGGTCTTATCATAATAAATCAATAAAACAATGGAATTATTGAAGCTTGGATTATACACTGCAATCAGGTATCAAAATCTGCTCACTAAATGCCGAAATAAATGCTGCTATTTTTAAGTCATTGGAAGAAATAAGAGTCGCCTCACGTTAAGATGTACTACTATTAGTCCGGCAGATATCCACTTATACCTTGCAGTGGAGTATAAAGTTTTTTTCTTTGCTGATTCCTGGAGTAGACATCCTACTGTTAAAGATTCCGACGGGTGCCATCGTGTCACCCTTTAGCATTTTGAGAAATTCAAGATGGCCGCCAAAATGGCGGAAATTACTTAAATAGTCAATGTAAGGGTTTTAAATTCATATGGCAACCGATATATTTTAGGTAGAATATCTAAAATTCACTTATTGTTGCTCTAGGAATAAAAAACAATAAAGATAAGACATATTTCTACCATTTCAGTTGACATTTTTGTGTAATTTACGTTACATTATGGGATAATTGCTTCATTCATTCACTTATCCCCTATTATTTGGACAAAAGTCATTCAAACACAACAGTGAGTGGTTTTGTTATCAATTCATCCACTTGAATCTTTTGATGAGAGCAAAATAAGAGCTGTATAAATGTATTATGTAGTTTACGTTACTTTGATATTAGCATATTAGCTTCATTCATTCGCTTATCTTGTATTATTTGACCATACGCCGTTTAAACACGACAGTGTATGGTCTGGTTATCATTTAATTCCCTTTAAAGCTTTTTGTAATAACAAAACAGCAGGTTGTATAAATGTATTATGTAGTTTACGTTACCTTGATATTAGCATATCAGCTTAATTTATCAATTTATCTACTAATATTTAGCCATAAGTCTTGAAAAAATAGGAAATATTTTGACTACCAACTTTTTTACTTGAGGCTTTTGGTGACAGGAAAACAACAGTTGTATGAATGAATCATGTAATTTACGTCACCTTTATTTCGTGTACTGTTACATATTTATATGAAAAAATTATCATGAATTGAACAGAATACCCACGACAGCTGGTTATAGTGGAATAAAATAGAGTTAACAATTATTTAAACAAGACACTCCTGTAGTCTCTGATTCACAAACCCATCATGTTCTAGACCCAAAAGAATAGTGAATTAAATGTATCCAATTAGGGCACAATGACTAGTATTTGCAAATGAAAATCCTTTGACTAGCATAAAAAGAAGTGCATAGTAACCTAGTTTTGGTGCATGACAAACCTTGCCTGAGTCATGACCCATCCATATACTACATTCTGTGTCTCTAGGTCAAACGGCTTGAGAAATGGAATGGATTTTTTTTTTCAAAGTTAAGCAAAAAAAGTAGGTCACTCTATCCTGATTTTGGTACATGGCATAGCTTTTAGTCATTGCACATTGGGTATCTCTAGATCAGACAGTACATGAGATATGAAACAGGAGGGAACTTCGAATTAAGTAAATTAGACTCAAAGTGAAAAGTAGGTCACAGTGACATCATTTTGGTACACAATGCTTCACATGGTCATGGCGCGTCTTATACTCAATTTGGTTTCTCTAGGTAAATAGTGCAGGAGATATGGAGCGGAACAGAAACGTTCGCAGGCTGCCCGATCTCCCGACAAAGAGTATACGATATTTCCCCAGCATTTTTTCTTGACGACTTAAAGAAACTAAATAATTGCGCAAGATTGGATATCCATTCCTAACAGCTGATCAAAATTATTGGGTTTTTTTTTTTGTAAATGGTGTGTATAATATGTAAGGTGCTTCTCTATATTGTCCCATTAGTCCAGGGTTCAATCCCCGGTCGCCGCAAATATCCTTTCAGAAAAAAATGTCTCCCACCAATGGTTGTTATCGTTCACCTATGTGGGCAAGCATCTGGATGTTTGGTTAGGATGTTGTGATAGTACTGGTACGAGAAGCGACAGGAGTCCATGGTTAGGCGCTCCAATCGTCGGGATATGACCATAGCAGTTGAAAATGGTGTTAAACCGCAATGAACAAGACCAAGCCAATTAAAAGATGATGTATATTTTTTTTCTCCGTCAAAGTCTTGTATAATGCACATGGTACATTGCTAAGGGGCCAAAACTTGCATGCATGTTCTATATAAAACAAAAGATTTCATTGTGTATTCGTATTTATGGGTTGTTATGCTATGATTGTAACATAGCACTGCTCCTTGGCATTTACTAAGTAATGCACATCCCTTTCTAGCATATCACAACTACATCTAGATGAAGAATATGGTCCGTCACTTCCTCACTGCCATTTTGTCGTTTTCGAGAAATCGTTATTTCCATGAGCTAGAGCTACACACTCGGCTTGGGGACAATCAGTTGTACTAGTACTTGATCCCTTGATCCCACATCTATTTGATCTTGTGAATGAGTGTGTTTCCAATTTTGTGCTTGATTCCTTTTATCATTGTATTAAAATGCTTGTATCTGGAGAGAATGATACTAGCTTTTGACATGCTACCAACTAAGTACTGCATGCAACATGACAATACAGCTTAAGTAGCCTACTGGTATCACTGATTGACCTCGTAGTTGAAGGTCTAGCTCTTCAAAATGATAAAATGTCAGTTTGGAAGAGATGGACCTAGTTTATTCTACTAAGTGCAGTTGTGCTTAAACTAGAATGGGATGTTACACAGCACATGCCGAGGAGGTGTGCTGTGTAACACAATGAATACTGTTGGAAATCAGAAATACACTATATGGAATGCAAACGTTTTTACCTCTAAGAGATGTACGGTGGGTTAAACGTATAAGGCTTAATTGACCAAACACCATTCGATAAATGGCTCCGCCCATCGAAGGGTTTAAGACAAACAATGGGTGTTTTCTAATCGTCCATGGGTTTATCGATGGTTTTGATTGACAGCTGGCGTTTGGTCAATTGGCAGGGCGTAAGGTTGCCGGGTCCGTCCGCTTCTGTTCCGCTCCATATTTCGTACACAATTTTACCTACAGAGACCAATTTTGATGCGTGTCCGATACCAAAAACAGGTTGCTATCACCTACTTTTCACTTTGGTTGCTCTTACTTAGAAATTTTCTTCCGCTCAATAGCTCATGTACTGTTTAATGTAAGGGACGCAAAATGTTGTGTAGATGCGCCATGACCAAAAGCTTTGTCGTGTATCATTGTACCAAAACCAGATTGCTGTGACCTACTTTTTACTATTGTGTGCACTTAGATGACTACTCTGCTCTGTATAAAACATAATGTGTGTGCATCGGTGGCTACATGTGTGTCTTGTTTCATATACTTTACCTATACCGGTATTTGACTCTACTTACACTAAGCAGCTAAGTGGCATTTCCTTCGATTTACGGTATTCTTATTATCGTTACAAGTACATGTAACGCTACATGAAATTAAGGTAACATAAGCTACATAATACATTTATACAACCTGTTGTTTTGCTCTTGACATAATCTTTTAGTAAAACAATTGATAAGCAAACTATTCATTGCTGTGTTTAAATGATTTATGGCAGATTTGTGGCCACATAATAATAGATAAGTAAATAAACGAAGGTAATGTGCTAGTATTAAGGTAACGTAAATTACATAATACATGTATAAAGCATTGGATTTGCTGTTGACAAAAGCCTCTAGTGAAGGTATTGAACGAGAAACCATTTGTAGTTGTGTTTAAAAGACTTATGGTCAAATGTTAGTATTCTAATGAATACATGAAGCCAATTATGCCACAATGTAACGTAAGTTACGCAAAATTATCAACTGATATACATTCATACAACCCTTATTTGGCTCTCACCAAAAAATAAAGTAAATGGATTTATAACAAGACCATGCGCTGTTGTGTTTGACTGACCTATGTCCAAATAATAGTGGATAAGTGAATAAATGAAGCAATCATCCCATAATGTAACGTAAATTACACAAAAATGTCGACTGAAATGGTAGAAATATGTCTTATCTTTATTGTTTTCCATTCCTAGAGCAACAGTAAGTGTATTAAAGATATTTTACCTGAGATATATCAGTTCTAACATAAATTTAAAACCCTAATATTGCTTATTTAAGTAAATTCCGCCATCTTGGCGTCCATCTTGAATTTCTCAAAATGCTAAAGGGTGACACGATGGCACCCGTCGGAATCTTTAACAGTAGGATGTCTACTTCAAGAATCAGCAAAGAAAAAAACTTTATACTCCACTGCAAGGTTCAGCTAAAAAATGGGGAATATCTGCCGGACTATATTGAGCATTGGTATAATTGACACTCGTTAAGTCGACCTCGGATAAGTCGAATTTCTGCCTCAGTCGAAGTACAAAATGTGACGATCTATTTCTTTTTACCACCCGCCTTCGACAATAATTTATCAATAGGTGCGTTCAGGGTTCTCCCATCGGTAGCCGAGTGTATTTACCGTCGGCTACCGATGGTACCATCGGTAGCCGATGGCACCGTCGGCAACCATCGAACTCTGAACGAAAATTGTACCGATCGGTAGAAAAAGGCGGATAAACAATTACCAAGAGCGTACATTCTCCCCGCAGAGTGATCGTTCGTTTTCAAAAATTATGAATAAAAAGATATTTTCAGAAATAAATGGCTAAATAAAATAACTGTAGCTTCAACTATTACAATAAATTCTACCAAGAACGGTTAGAATGCTATTCGCTTGCTATTGAAGAAAATATATGATTAGGATCGCCGTAGTTGGATTGTTATCCGCAATCTTACTGTAATGAAAACGAGGCTACCGATGCTACCCGACTTGTCTACTCTCGGGACAATTGGTTACCAACAAAATATCCATCGGTATGCCGACGGTTACCGATGGCTACCGATGGTTACCAACGGCACCGATGGCTACCGATGGGAGAACCCTGAACGCACCCAATGCTACGGTATGCACCATGTTATTGACAGTATGCTATTGGAAAGATTGAGATGAGTGAGGCGAAAAAATGACTCTTTGGATTGTTCTTCTTTTAACAATGTCCTGTGTATTTAAGCCTTCCATGCTCTTAATTTTCAAAATTCGCCTATAAACAAACTATCGAATTCAAGAGTTTTTAAACATAGCCCCAGGCCCATTTGCACAAGAATCTGGATTCAGAGTATGATATCAGGTAGTCAATCAACAAAATAAGCGAGTTCTATAGAGGACACTTATAAACAGCTCCCAGGCCCATTTGCACCAAAATCTGGATTCAGAGTATGATAATATCTGGTAGTAAATCAACAAAATAAGCTAGTTCTATAGAGGACACAGATTAATAGCTCCCAGGCCCATTTGCACCAAAATCTGGATTTAGAGTATGATATCTGGTAGTCAATCAACAAAGTAAGCTAGTTGTATAAAGGACACTGATTAACAGCTCCTAGGCCCATTTGCATCAAAATCAGGATTCAGAGTATGATAACTGGTAGCAAATCAACAAAATAAGCGAGTTCTGAAGACGACACTGATTAACAGCTCTCTGACGCATTTGCACCAAAATCTGGATTCAGAGTATAATATCTGGTAGTAAATCAACAAAATAAGCTAGTTCTATAGAGGACACTGATTATTATAATAGCTCCCAGGCCCATTTGCACCAAAATCTGGATTCAGAGTATGATATCTGGTAGTAAATCAACACAATTAGCGAGATCTATAGAGGACACTGATTGACAGCTCCTGGGCCCATTTACACCAAAATCTGGATTCAGAGTATGATATCTGGTAGTCAATCAACATAATAAGCTAGTTGTATAGAGGACACTGATTAATAGCTCCCAGGCCCATTTGCACCAAAATATGGATTCAGAGTATGATATCTGGTAGTCAATCAACATAATAAGCGAGTTCTAAAGAGGACACTGATTAATAGCTCCCAGGCCCATTTGCACCAAAATCTGGATTCAGAGTATAATATCTGGTAGTCAATCAACAAAATAAGCTAGTTGTATAGAGGACACTGATTAACAGCTCCCATGCCCATTTGCACCAAAATCTGGATTCAGAGTATGATATCTGGTAGTCAATCAACATAATAACTATAGAGGACACTGATTAATAGCTCCCAGGCCCATTTGCACCAAAATCTGGATTCAGAGTATAATATCTGGTAGTCAATCAACAAAATAAGCTAGTTGTATAGTGGACACTGATTAACAGCTCCCAGGCCCATTTGCACCAAAATCTGGATTCAGAATTATGATATTTGGTAGTCAATCAACATAATAAACGAGTTCTATAGAGGACACTGATTAATAGCTCCCAGGCCCATTTGCACCAAAATCTGGATTCAGAGTATGATATTTGG
Source organism: Fragum sueziense (assembly GCA_963680895.1). Lineage (NCBI taxonomy): Eukaryota > Metazoa > Mollusca > Bivalvia > Cardiida > Cardiidae > Fragum > Fragum sueziense. The sequence goes on along the minus strand of OY804606.1, from coordinate 28,671,154 downwards.
TAGTCAATCAACATAATAAGCTAGTTGTATAGTGGACACTGATTAACAGCTCCCAGGCCCATTTGCACCAAAATCTGGATTCAGAGTATAATATCTGGTAGTCAATCAACATAATAAGCTAGTTGTATAGAGGACACTGATTAATAGCTCCCAGGCCCATTTGCACCAAAATCTGGATTCAGAGTATAATATCTGGTAGTCAATCAACATAATAAGCGAGTTCTATAGAGGACACTGATTAATAGCTCCCAGGCCCATTTGCACCAAAATCTGGATTCAGAGTATAATATTTGGTAGTCAATCAACATAATAAGCTAGTTGTATAGTGGACACTGATTAATAGCTCCCAGGCCCATTTGCACCAAAATCTGGATTCAGAGTATGATATTTGGTAGTCAATCAACATAATAAGCTAGTTGTATAGTGGACACTGATTAACAGCTCCCAGGCCCATTTGCACCAAAATCTGGATTCAGAATTATGATATCTGGTAGTCAATCAACATAATAAGCTAGTTGTATAGAGGACACTGATTAATAGCTCCCAGGCCCATTTGCACCAAAATCTGGATTCAGAGTATAATATCTGGTAGTCAATCAACATAATAAGCTAGTTGTATAGAGGACACTGATTAATAGCTCCCAGGCCCATTTGCACCAAAATCTGGATTCATAGTATGATATCTGGTGGTCAATTAACAAAATAAGTGAGTTCTATAGAGGACACTGATTAATAGCTCCCAGGCCCATTTGCACCAAAGTCTGGATTCATAGTATGATATCTGGTGGTCAATTAACAAAATAAGTGAGTTCTATAGAGGACACTGATTGACAGCTCCCAGGCCCATTTAAAACATCTGGATCTCGACCTCTATTCTAAATTTTTTGCCTGTTAAGTTTTTAACTTAGTTCCATTTTCTCGTGACACAAATACATACATACCATTATCTTTTTCAAGTATCAAAACCAGTATTCATTCTAAAAATAGAATATTTTGCTATCTAGTTAATTAGAATAATTAACTTTGTATTGTTTAAGGTGATTGTAATTACAAAAGATGCCCCCATTTAGTATTAACTTGAATACTTGGGTCAATAATCCCATATATCAAAACTATTTAACATTGCGAACTGCATTTCGTCAATGAACGACCCAAAATATCGTATCTCTCGCTTGTTTTAGTTATTTGTTAAGATATTTTGATAGCCACAAGACTAATGGCTTCTTATTTTTCTCCTCTTGAAATTCGCTGGAGACTGACGAAAAGCCCATGTTAAGCATATCGATGTTTTTTTTTAACAAAAACCTCGTGACTGCAGCTTGTATTAAGCTGCAGTTACGACGTTTGTATTGAAAAACGACTATATGAATAATTTACACTATATTCCAAGGCGTGCGACACTACTTAAATTTGGCCATCGTCTTCGGGCGTAGATTTTCATTCATGAATAAGAATTAGATGAAATAAGTCATAAAATGACTTCGTGTCAAAATACATTAATATTCGTATTGACATATTGCGACTTATTATCCTCCATGAAAAGATGACATTTGGTTAGAATTGGCTTGACACTAGATTTGCAAGATAAATTTTGTTACTTTGAAAACACAATTGGCGCATTATACGAGTATCTGCAGCAGACCTGGTTTTTAAAGTGAAAATACGAGTTCTGGGAAACACTAGGCGAAAAGACGAAATACTGATATAAATCAGCATTTTTTTTTCTACGATATTTTTGTTCTATAATATACACATTTTCTACTCTTTATACAATTTATTTTATTGTCAGTATCTTCTTTCAATTTGAATTACCGTAGTAGGCCTACAGATATTTTGTCATATGAGATCCAGTCAAAATACAAGCATAAAACAGAGTTACATATGATATTAGGGAAAATGATTCTGGATGTGTTATTTCAAATCAAAACTCTTTGTTGTGGGTATTCATTGGAATAGTCTCGACGAGACGATTCCAATGAGTGCCTACAATATAGGGTTTAGGAAATTATGAATAGTATTTTTCAGTTGGAAAGGCCATTTTGCCCCCTTATTTGTAGCTCTGATAATACAATCACATACATACCAGGATGCGGTTTTTTGTCACAAGTCATTTATGCCAAAGATCAAGCCATGCATATTAATTAAAGAACAATGTCACACTATCTTTCCAATCAGTATTATAAATTTAAGATTTTAACTAAATAAATATATTTAACATTTATCTTTTGCAAAATTCCAGCTTTGTATTTTGTATTTGTAAGCAATATCTTTTTTGCGTGGTCATTCCATTATGCAGTCGATCGCTACATCCAGTTTACCCTCTTCTCTAAAACAATACTTCCTTTTTATGTCCCTAATAAAGGACAGAAAAAAATAAGACAAAAGAAGAAGAAAGATGATAATTAGCACTATCTCTTTTTATCTCAATATGTTTTGCGTTATATTGTTCTCAAATATTACCTTTATCAAGATACATTGTGCCGTCTGCAACGGCTTTGAATTTGGAGTAATCGAAAGTATGTTCTTTGGGTCAAAGAAAGATCGATGCCAAACACTCAGACAGTTGCCACCATGTTGATCGAAAACCAACAAATGAGCATTAGCACGGCGGGAAGTCGCGTGACCCGACAAAAAGTCAGGAAATCGACAATAATTCTATTAATGCGTGATCAATTTAAAGTCAGTTTGAAGAAGATAATGTCGGAAAACGTCAGGAATTTGCTGGACGTATTAGATCTTTTATAATTTAGTGATAAAAAAGTTATTGACAACCAAGTAAAATTTTACTTGGTCGTCAATAACTTTCTTATCGGTTGATTTTTAAAAGATTTATCACACCCAGAGAATCTCCGGTGTTTTTCCACCGTCTCTGCTCCAACCGAATTCAAATGGGTCACATATTAACAGAATTATCAATATATCATTTCAATCTTTTACATTCTCCACTAATTACAATCATAAACCTATCTGAATAAAATCCGATGTTAAAGTGACATTTCAACAAATATTTTTTCTTTCATTTTTATCTGAAAGAGCATATTTTCTTACGAAAAGTCTGAATTTAAAGTTTCAAGCCAAAGTATTGTACCGTTCACGAGAAATATTTATTTTTGAGTTGGGATTAAACAAATTGTTGTGGACAACAGTTCAGATGTATATGGACTTTTTCCTTTCTGTCTCAACTTTATAGGTGTGTTTTTCGCTTATCAGCAACGACTTTAAAAAACTGATAGCATAGAATAACCAGTCTTGGCATCAAGACATTCTTTTAAAAAAGAAATGGGAATGCTATGTCCCTTTAACCTTTCAGCAAATTTAAAATTTGCTATTTGTTTCACTCAGATTGAATTATGAAAGTACTTGGTGAGAATTTGAAGTTTGAAATACTGAAAGAAAATGGACTCTGTGTGAGAGACACGAGTGAACCACAGTCACGGTGTAATAACGCAACTCAGAATTTCATGAAATCATCAATATTTTTGTTAATAATTGACAAATTTGGGTTCGGTTCGAACCAGAGAAAGTGGGCGAATTCCAGGAATATGCTGGACGTGTTTTTTTTTTTTTTTTTTTGTCTTTTTTAAGAATCAGCCGATAGAAAAGTTATTGAAGATCAACCAAAATTTTGGTTGATCTTCAATAACATATTTATCAGCTGATTTTTAAAAAAAAATAATGCTTGACGTCTGTCCATCTTCTCTGCACCAAATTGAATTCAAATCAGTCCCATATTAAAAAAAATATTGAAAAGTGTCTCAAATTGTTATATCACGTGATTATCCACCGTGATAGTTTAAGGTTAGAATATAACGACATTTTAGTGTGCCATAAAATTGATCGGGCGTAAAATTTATGTTTCGTATATTGACTATCTTTCATCGACTTAAATCAGATAATAGTAATATGACAAAAATGGTCTAAATCATGGCCTGTTTGTACGGGAGTTAATACAGTTTTGCTTGTTGGTCTATTTCAATTGTAAATCTAGAATGAATGATGGTTAGGTACGCTCTGAGGGGTCGATTCTATTGTTTTAAATATAGTTTTACCCGTGACCGCATAGTTAAATTGTTCGCATGTATCAGAGAATATTTTTTGTAATGGCACTTTTTGAGAAAAACCCGAATTGAAAATATAATTAGGCTGAAATTTGGAAAAGGGTCCCTAAATGCATTAAGATAAAAATGGTTCTAGACAGACTTTGTATGCACGCAGTCTGGTTAAGCTAAGCACTTCAATAGGGAACGATTTTATCCGGCTAACCGTGACGTAATTTCGGACAAGCAATATTTTTTCGTGTGTGTTGTTACAAAATCTCGTAACTACGGCTTGATTCAAGCCGTAGTTACGAATTTTTATAACAACACCGACGGGTTATCAAAACATAGAGGAAAACCTAGTCTATTTTAGGCACACAATTCATTGCTATTGGTCTTCAATAGATTCTCCATGATTCCGCACCACGAGAGGGCAGTATGGATTCCGATCGGACACCACATGCGCACAATTCTTCGACCTTTGTCACGCCGCGCAGTCTGACATGGGTCGATACCTTCCACCATTCCGAGATTACTCCTTTTGCTATATGGGTATCAAATCTTTGGCTGCGTACGAAAATGTCACCAAGCTGTATTTCAGTTACGACAATTTTGAACGTGGCCACCAAAATGCAGTTTGCTCGATACTCGAAAGTTCATTCATTCACAAGTATGCTGATAAGTTGTGACATAATGAACAACATGTAATACAAAACAGATGGTATCTGTTAGACTTTGTCTCTCTAAAATGTGTCGAGAACGACAAGAAATGTGCCGAAAATATCGTTACAGTACCATGGTCTGTCAAGCGAAAATTAGTGTTCTCGGTAAAAGAGGCTAAAGGCCTGGTCATATACACAATTTAGCGTCAACATTACGACCAGAGCACGTCCAAATTCGCTTAAGTCGTATGTACAGCGTATTTTTGGACGTGATCTGGACGCTAAAATGCATGTGACCGACCAGGCCTTAAAGTAAATCTATATCCTAGGACCGGCCGCCTAAAACAAGTTTAAGTAAAAACTTGACTTTACCATTTTCTAGTCAAGACCGTTGAGACAAAATAAGCATTTTCTCCGTATACCGCCATAATGATAATAATTATTATTTTCTGTGCTATATCGCACACAAATCTTAACGACATCGATCCCTAGAGTGACATTTCACATTTATTTTTTCATGATTTTATTTTCATTTTTATCTGAAAGAGCAAATTTTCTTATAAATATTCTGAAAATTTCAAACCAAAGCATTGAACCGTTTACGAGAAATATATATTTTTGTGCTAAAATTAACCAAATTCTTGTGAACAACATTTCAGATTTGTATGGAATTTGTCATTTCTGTGTCAACTTTAAAGACATATTTTTCGCTTATAAATAACAACTTCAAAAAACTGATAGCATTTCTACGCAAATTAGAATAACTAATCTTTGCATCAAGACATACTTTTAAAAAATGAAATTGGAATGTTTTATATATCCATTTTAATTGCCGTGTGCAGCAGCTTTTACGATGAAACTTTCTAAAGAAAAATACCCCTTTTGTGGTCAATATATTTATGCTAATGGCTTATTCTGATTCAATTCCCAAGTCAGATGTTCTACGATACTTCTATAATTATATATTCTTTTTAGACGATGTTTGGAAAATCAGAATAGTCTCTTGTTGGGTTGTCAAAGGGTTATTCTGGCCTTTTCAAACGGTCAATAAAGTTAAGATTCAATTAGACAAACTTTCGAATTTCTTGTATGGTGGTCTATTACATTCTTTAAAAAAGTAGACAAAACTCGGTTACTTTTTTATGAAGGTTTATGAAGGTTTTTGAAGTCAAATTAAGCTTTTCGTGGGCAAGTTTTAGATGTTTTTCTGGCACAAAACACAATCTCTAATTATCCAAGAACTACTTTGTAATTAAACTGACAAAACGTGTATTCTAGGTATTGATCAGAACTCACAAGAAAACCTTCAACCCTTCCCCCAAACAAGACATTGTTTTGACGCCCATATTAGAAAGACTGAGAAAAACATAGGGGGAAAGCATAGGATAACCAGTAAATTCTCAGTTACTCTCCATGTTTTCTGTGCTATATTGATCATTATCGTAACATCTTTCTGGTCATTTTCAGATTTTTTTCAAATTGAAACAAGCTAAAAAATAACCGTTTGATAAAGGGTTAATTAACAATAACAAAAATGTTTGGATTGTGAGACACGCGAGCGCGCGCGAGAGAGAGGGTTATTAAAAAGTCTGGGATAGATAGCAGAAACTATATAAAATTATCAAGTGTTGGAGAGTCACTGGTGGTGAACTCGGCCAAAGCGAGGGACGTTTTTCGCTACAACAAGGTATAGATATTTTGCGTTTAAATGTGAGTTTATAGATTATTTTGTCTAATGACAATGATCTGGTTCTAAAAACAGACCGGGTTTACCGTTTTGTATTGACAAACTGTCGGTGTTGTTATAAAATCTCGTAACTACGGCTTCGATAAAGCCGTAGTTACGAGATTTTATAACAACACCGACGGAATACATTGTTCGCGAAAAAACGTCCCTCGCTTTGGCCGAGTTCACCACCAGTGATAGTTGAATCCATAAGTTCTTATAGAATGTGACATGGAATTGGTGCTGTTTTGGTGATTATTTTGGTCATTTGATACCAGACCTTTAAATTGAAAATACCAGGTATATGTGTAAACTGATCAGGCTAAATTTAAGTAGAGTTCTATCCGATCCAGATCATGGAAGTCTCGAGCGTTATTTGACATATGAGAGCCATTTTTACCATACCGTAGCCCGTATGATGTTTATCAGCATCTTTTTTGTCCTGATGTCTTCCCAAGCCTTTTCTGATAGGGACATCAAACGTAGAGGTCTTGTTTGGGAAGGGGTTAAAGTGACATGCCAGATAATTTTCCAAGACAATTTACAAGGTTTTGTTTGAACGGTTTCCAGACAGAATGTTAGGTTAACTCGGTTAATTGAACATGGCATTACGACATCAAAGAATTCAGCACAACACCTGTACTGCACAGAACAAAACCCGAAATAAATCACAACGATACAAAACATGTGACTCGTCATAATAAAAGGTTTAGTTTCTTTCAAAAGAATGTACGCCAACGCATGTTAACTCTTTCAAAAACGGCTACTGATTTTGACATGTATGAGGTCAGAAAGTTCGAAAATTCAGGAAAATTACGACATCAACGAATTTCGTGCAACACCTGTACGGCACGGAACAAAACCCGAAATAATTCACAACAAAACCCGAAATAATTCACAGAAAACGATACAGAAGATTTGACTCGTCACAATAAAAAAGGTTCGTTCCTTTCAGAAAAGATATACACCAACGCATGTTTAGCCCTTTGAAAGCGGCTAATGATTTTGACATACCATAAAAATGTCCAAAAAGAACAAAAACTGCCAATAAAATTACGACACCAAAGCATCACATTCAAATGATTCGGTTTGATGTATTTTGGACATTTTATGATTTAAAAGTTAACTGGTTTAACCACCATCGTAGAAAATTTGAAATAAATTAATTAAAACATCTTCACTGTTATTCAAGAAATATCTTAAGGGGGAATGCTCCAGTTTCCTAATTTTTTTCTCAATAATAGAATTTATTTATATTTTGTATGCTGAAATTACATGTTATTACCAACTGAAAAATAAAATAAAAATGGATGGTCAGCGATCTTGTTTGAATTTTATAGGCCTTTGTATCATATACCCCTAAGTCGAAAAAATGCGCAATTTCTTGCACCTTTCCAAGGTCACTAAAATGTTAATGAAATGCTGTATATTCATCGTTTAGTCCCGAAAACGGATTTAAAGCAACGTCTTACATTTAATAAGAACAGAAAACCCAAAATATGTGCTACTATAAACACGTAGATGTATAAAACAGCATGCTCACGTGTTCGGTTAAATCAACGAAGCTGGAGTGTTTTATGTCCAAATTTGCATATTTTTGGAAATATTTCAAGTTCTACATAATAGAATTTGATGAAACTCCCTCATTGTATTAAGCAACATGTCCTGGTAATAATTCAAAAAGAAAATGCATAGGTCAGCGCACTTATTAGTGAATTATAGCAATTTTAATCAGCTACACATGAATAAAATGACGCAAAACAGTGGTAACTGCATACACACTTACGACTGTCTTGTTCTAAATGATTGATTTCTATCTCGAGGCAATAAGTTTCGCATAATAAATACACTTTTACTGTCGAAAATGGTAAATTGTAATGATGTATTATATTATTAAAAATATGGTAGCGAAACATATTGGTACGAAACATTTAATTTACTACAGTAAAGACCGAGTGTTCCGAAAAACTGGAGCATTCCCCCTTAAATGCATCTGCATTTATCCCATTCATTCATTAAGAATTCAAAATTCATGAGAAAAATATCTCAATGCAATCTCCTAAACAGGATTTAATCATGCTTAAACAGGGCAATAACAAAGACAAAACCTATTTACTTGCTTTACAGCGTGTAAAGTGAATTCTTACAGAGGATCGTTTTGCCGACCCCTCTCACCTTTCCAAACAAAAACTACACCAACATTAGGTTTTCGAATATATTTTACCAAATATCAAGTTGTCGCGTAATTAATGCAAATTGTTTCTGAAGAAGTCATATCTGGTTGATTAGTAAATATTAAAAGTATAAAAAGTGTTTCAAGTAAAAATCATAACTTGAAAAACATGTAATGAACGAAATATTAGAGGACAAAATACATCCCTTCTGTATCAACATCCACCATGTCGTCTGCAGTAGCTCTCAATTTGGAACAGGCTTATTTTTTGCAATCAGAGATCTTATTCTCCCACCTGCATATCAGATACCAAGACCAATGCTAACAGATTGAGATGTTTTTTGTCACATGAGGCGCAGCACTTGACGGATGGGGGTCAAATGTTCGATCTATAAATGATTTGGTTTATTGAGGTTTAACGCCGTTTATAACTGATATGGTCATTTTTCGGCGGCTGGAGCACCTAACCATGGATTCCTGTCATTTCTGATACCAGTACTACCACAATACCCTAACCGAGCCTCCAGCTGCTCCCCACATGGGTTAACGATATCAAACCATTGATGGGCGATATTTTTGTCAGAAAGGGTATTTGCCGCGGCCGGGTATCGAACCCGGAACCTCTCGAATGAGAGACCTATAAATGAACAAGAATTCAGTGGACGCGGTAGACCAAAATTGACAAGGGAAGAACTGACAAAAAGACGCCGTGGGGTAGTAGAATTGGTGTGCACTTGCATATGTGTAGCAACCCGTACGCAAAAACGCAATTGCGTACACATCGCAATTTTTTAAAATGTGGATTTTCTGTTCCCCTAATGAAATAAACACCTGAATCACCCTTAAAATACATACCAAATACCCACCAGTAGCCACGAATGGTCATTCGTGGCTCCAGGTGGGCATGTGGTATGTATTTCATTAGCATTTACACTAAATTTCCAAAAAAAATCTGGGAGATGCCCGCAAGACCCACCCCTGCAGTATGGAGCCCGCCATCAAGCCTCCTTAATGATACAATAAGCATACGTTTTGCGTATGTACTTTATTTTCGGCTAGCTACGCCAGTGACTTGTAACCTCGTGTGCCGAGGAAGACATTGGTATGGACTATATGCCCCATCCCAGTAGAGATGTAAGGGATGCAACCCCTAATTAGCACCAAAGAGCCAGAGGCGAAATTTAAAAAGTGCCAGTAATTCCTAAACTGTGTTACATTTCCATTCGAAATATAAACATAAGCATTTTGTATGGTTTATAATTTTGAATTAATGCATACTTATGAAAATGTTTGACAAAAATGTTCAAACTTACCTCCCTTGCATATGAATATAGAGTGAAATAATATTTGTATTTTCTTCTTGAAGCATAGTCTTGAGATCCGGCACGGTGAATCAACTTATGTGAAGTGTATTTAAAAGTATGTGTAATTTGATGCATTTCATATGGTTAGAAAGTGGTGTTTTAATGGTTAGAAAGTGGTGTTTTAATGAGGGTCTGTAAATGGTTATATTTGATTAGTACCGCTCTTGTTATATCCGAAATTCGGTTAATAAAAAGGATCATAAAACATAACGAAATCGTTTACTAAACAGACAGCTCTCGGACGAAGGATGGGGCCTGTTTTTCTAAACAGATTTGGGGCTTACAAAAATATTATAGCTCATTAAAGTGATGCAGCTGTTTTAACCAAGCGTACAACCGCATTTCACTTCATTTTTTCAAGTGCATTCAACTTAGAATTTCAGTTTATTTTAATACCAATTAGCTCAATTACATTGGTAAATAATTGCATAATTGCAGCATACCAAAATTCAACATCTTTAAATAATTAAACTTTATTTTCGAATCTACTTCAATTCTATTCATTTCATAACAAGGGCTTATCAAGTCTCTAATCATAAATCATCGTACTTCTTCTTAAGAAAATCATATAACTGCAGCTTAAAAAACAGTCTGCAATTACGAGTCTTTAAGGATAGTGGCGTTATGTTACGGAGCAAAACATGGAAAAGTGAATATTACATCATTTATGATTGAAACATTGATTCTGATTATATTATGTTTATACTCTGTCCTCCTACAATCTAATAAAGAAAAACTTTGTGGAAGATGAAGAAAATGCTTATGGCAAGAAAATTCGCCATTTCCCACAAATCTTTTCTGAAAAAAAATGATGTACTATAAGAGGTATAAATTACATTATATTATATTTCATCTGCAACATCTTTCAAATTGGATAATTCTACATTTTTGACATCTGGCAATTGTTTAAGCACTGTCGATTTGACTTTGTTTTTTCTCAGAACTAGAGGCACCTTATTAATCACCACACAAAAAAATCCATTTTTAAACCCTCCGGCATCGAAGTTTCTTTTATGATTCTCAAAGTTTCTGCACCATAGTTCAACATTATACTCCTGTAAACCTTTCCCAAACGGGAAACTTTAGACTGTTACTATTCCAAAGTTGTTTCGTTCACGGACGACAAAGTAGATGTTGAGATTGATTTGATTTGTATAAAACACACCAGAGAAAGCATTATGGTAAAAATAAAGTACCGTTTTCTTTAGCATTGTCTTCTTTTGCTTCATAGTTGTCCAAAGCTGTTTATTCTGTCAGTGAGCACTCAAAATCAGGTCTTGTTTAGGAAAAGATTAATAATACCCCTTCTTACACAAACGAGCAGTGAGGGCTCATCTTTCAACGTATAATGTGCATTTTATTGCTCTAAGGTGCATATCAATACGGTTTATGACCGCAAAAGTCAATGTGCAGCGCACGTGGTCACATAAAAACGCTATTTTGGATCCTATGGTTTTGATGTTTTGCAGCTAAAATGTCTCAACCTTTTCCGTACAAATTATTTGATAGAGGCTGTATAGTAGATTCTATCTGACTTAGTGTTCGATAACGGTTCTTTGGAGACGGGGCGTGGCTATGTATAGACGTCACGTAAACTAGCCGGCAGTCTCGTTTATGCGAAGTATAGCGGCAAAATTTTACAATGTACCGCAACTTCATTGGTCCAAAAATAGGTCGAACACTAAGCTTGTTTTATTGATTGAATGTAACGCCTCTTTTAACTGTTATGTTCAAATCGCGGCGACTGAAGAATCTAACCGTGGATTCCTGTCGTACCAGTTATACTACACCATTCTTACCTAGCCTCCAGCTGTCGCACCGGTTTATTCCCGGAACGTCGAGTCGCACCTTTTATAAAATGCGTGAAAAGGGGTTACCCAAAGGGGGAAACTATTGTGAGGGGGTCACTTTTATGTCGAGTGACTATAAAAGGAAGAAATATTGAAGGTAAAGTGTAATTAGTAGAAAACATATTTTGCATTGTAACAGAAATTTCTTTATTCATTGGTATGACATCTTTGGAAGTAAAATCTATACATGACATGTACAATACCTATTTATGATATTTTAACTCATTACCGGACGGCAAAATTCTAGAAGTGTACAAATTCAAAAAGTCAAATTTAGCATTGTTCTATATTTCTGGACAGAAAATATTATGAGAAATTAAAAAAAAATACTTGTCACAAGCATTCTCTTCAATTTTCTAACAACATTATATTAACATATAGAATATATTTTTTTAGATTATTGTCTACAGAGATGGACACATTGACAAAATAAAATCAGAAATGATACACAAAATATGAAGAAATATCTTTTATAATTATGTTCTCTTTTATACTCACTATTATTGCTTGAATTTCAGAAGCTTACTTAAATACTTCTCAAAATTTGCTACGGATCACTATTTTCTATGTTGATATTTCTTTCAAAATGAAATAAACTTCCCAATCAATGATCGAAATGATTTGAATGTAATATTTATGATTCCTAAATAAGATCCAACGGTGATCGCTCTATTTCGATCCTCATATTGATAGTTGCATGTCAAAGAAAAAGGTGGACACCAAAAATGAAGATCTTCGTAGATCTATGGCTAAACATTACAGTATTTTCTAACAAATAAAATGTCTGGATTTTTTGTGTTTTTACAGCAACTTTAATGCAGCATCTTTATGCTCTTCAAGATTCTCTGAACAATTTCCAACTGCTCGAGTGGGCATGGAACAATACATTAATATTTCAGCGATTAATTTTCTATTCAAATATGTTCGAATTCTATCAATTATCTCATCATGTATTTTTAATCATTCCTTTTTAGATCTAAATAGATCTAATCTTATTTACTTTTGTACCAAAATCTACATGTATTTCAACAATCCTCATATTATAGATCTAGATGTATTAAAAAAAAAACTTGCATCAATTATTTTGTTGTCGAAATCAGACTTTTATATTCATCATGCTATTGATTTAAAACATACATTACAAATATTTTCATGTTTAAATGTTGTTTCGTTTAAAAATTAACATATTTTTTTTACATTTAAATATTTTTTTTATTTTAATCCATTACAAAACAGCAAAAAATTAGAGTAGTCCTAATTCAAAGTTCTTGCAGACGACAATTTCAAGTGGATGGAATTTTACCATATTTTGTCATTCTGGGAAGAAAATATTGTGCCATCTTAACATTATTAAAAAAATATTTTTGATATAATGTCATAATTAAGTGAAATTCCCCCGTACTGCACCCCCTAATCCTCTATAGGTAAGAAAATTGACTCGACGTTCCGAGAACACACCGTCGCACCACATAGGTTAAAGATATCCAACCATTCCGTAACATAGGAATTTGAATAATCTTAACTGAAAGCCCGTGTAGTTGTTAAAATTAAATATGTTGAATGTTTATATGCTGATAATTATGTATTTCATTTTAGAGAATATTGAGAAAAGAGGAGGGTACTTGCCAACATTTTCTTCTCATGCTTCTATCACTATTTTCTTCTGTATAATGTCGTAAGCAATCTTCAAATTAATCATTTGTGACCCGTCACGCTAAAAGGGACCTTATATGAAGTGTGAAAATATCGACCCTGGTCTGTCTGCGCATTCCGCGCAGCCAGACTAGGGCGGATACTTTCCACTCTAATATAATTTTCTAAAACTAGGATGTTTAGCCCGTCTTAGCATGTGTTCCTGTTCCAAATTCGTTCTCTGTTTGACCTCTACTGATCATGATCGGCTTGTCAAAACTTGGATTTTGGATATCTGGTAAGGTCCCTTTTAGCGTGACGGGTCACATTTTCTTCATTGCTCAAATGTACACACGTTATAACAAGATTGTGTTGGGTAAATGATTGATAATGCCTTTTAAATAAGAAGAAATTGACATTATACGTGCAAATGCGTTTTCTTTAATGGATCCATGCAAGATTTTGGCTTGAATTTATTTTGTAAAATGCATCACATTTTTCATGACCCTAAAGTAAATCAGTTGTATGCTGATAGCAAGTTTTTCACTTCCTATAGACCAGTTTCATAATATCAGGTAACTAATGAATTATTCATGAGGAGGCAAAAGGAGCCTTACTATCATGCCTCCAATAGTAATCAAAGTACTGAAAGTACTGTTAGAGAGCGTATTTGACACAACATAAATTTCAAACTGTGACAATATTGCATGCTTACATAATTGTGAGCATTCTGTGTGATCGTCATGCAAAACCATCATCGAATATAAGTGGAGTTGTGTCAGGCCCGTAGGAAGCAATTTCATATTGTTGAAGCCCACGTGTCTGAATTATTGCGGAGGGGGGGGGGGGGGCTAAATTGGATTTTCCCTAAATTTTCATTGTAAAATAAGGAGAGTTCAGCACTTTTGGCTATGCATTCAACCATGAATGGAGGAATGTATTAACTATTGACAACATAATTGAAGCCTCTTTTTCTGTGATGCAGCATAGTGTCACCATACAACAAAAAATTTCCGAACAACAATTTTTGAAGTGGTCCACTTCAAAAGCTGATGCAAATGACAAAATATTTTTAAAGTTTAGAATTGTGCATAATATTGTTCAGAAAATATTGAGGCAAAAGGAGAAAGTGCCTCAATGTTTTCAAAACTTTCTCTTGGAGACACGTTTCATTGGGAAAGGGAAATTCAAATCAACCCATTCATAAATGTATGAGAAGTTGAGTTGATAAGGAAATTTGCTCTAATGACCCTTTTATCCACGGCATAACATACTACGGCTTTACTACCTTATGGCTTTACTACACATTACCCAGATAGACACTCACTATGCACTAGAATCTGTCTGTGGAATGTGATTCTATTTTTAGACTGTTTGCATTGTCCAAAATTTAGGTTACATGACTTGACTGAATGACCTGCATGACCCAATTGTAAATGACAAATTACTACACTGATCTTTTTTCTATTTAATTAAGACTTGTTTACTTGAATTTTTTGCATAGATCATACAAGTCATATATTTTTATATAATGACATGTATGGTTGTAGACTATTCCAATTGTTGTTTAGATCTATTTTGTCTTCATTGGAAGGAACTATTTCTGTTGTTCGGTTTGCAAAATATTGGTTTGTGGCCTCTGGCTGCTAATAGAGAGACTACGCTCTCTAAAAACACATAAATTAACACGCTGGTATCTCAAGACCCCGTGAAGTGACAAAGCCAATTACCGTTTATAATTTTAGCACCCTATGTTGTTAGTACTTGGGAGGACTCTGAGTACCTACAACGTACATTTTCATGAAATATATATTGTTAAAGTAAAGCTGGTATATACATATTTCCTTTATGTTAACCCTTTCCCAAACAAGACCAGGTTTCATGTCCCTGGTGGAAAAGACTTTGGAAACATTGAGACAAAAGAAAATGTTGATAATCAGCATTTTCTCCTTTTGTCTCAATATTTTCTAAGCCATATTGAACACAGATATTATCTTTATCAACATCAATTCTGTCGTCTGCAACAGCCTTAAATTTGGACTACCCTAATATTATGCCGTTTTGAAAAGGGTTAAGCTAAAAAATAACAACAAAAGCTTAGACCCTGATCCAAACAAGACCTGGTTTTGAAGTCTCTAGCAGAAATAGGCGTGGGAAAACATTGAGGCAAAAGAATAAAACCAGATAACAATATTTTCTTCTTTTGTCTCAATATTTCATGTACTATTATTGTACATAAATCCGGTCTATATTCCAACTTGTTGTGTGCAACAGCCTTCATTTTGAGTATCCTGTATTAATTTCATTTTGAGAAAGGACTAAGATTAGACATAAGGACTATGTGGATACTTGAATTCATATTCAGTCAAATTATATAAACCATGTTGTCATTTTACAAAGAATCAGTTCGTAAAAATAAATTTAGTTTTTGTATCAATGATTATGAAAAAAAAACTTGGAGACAATCTACAAAGCATTCTTGAACTGAATGTATTTGTTAAATGATTGTACTGTTACTTTGAGAAAAAGGTAAGAATTTATTATAAACATTTTGATTATTTCTCAGATACACAAGTTGACCTTTTCACACATTAATTATTGCACTATCAAGAAATAGTGATATATGTGCAGA
Source organism: Fragum sueziense (assembly GCA_963680895.1). Lineage (NCBI taxonomy): Eukaryota > Metazoa > Mollusca > Bivalvia > Cardiida > Cardiidae > Fragum > Fragum sueziense. The sequence goes on along the minus strand of OY804606.1, from coordinate 28,655,078 downwards.
TAGTCTATGTCGGGCCACTCTTTATGGATCCGATAGTGTTTGGTTAATTAACCCATTCCCACATAGTGACACTTTTTGACGCCCCATACATAAAGGTTTGGGAAAACAATGTGGCAAATGAAGAAATTGCTTATAACAAGCAATTTCTTCATTTCCCACAATGTTTTCTACCCGAACAGATCCAAAAGAGATAAATTTCATTCACTTGAATTTGTCGTCTGCAATATCTTTGAATTTGGGTTAGTCTAAAATTTTGTCGTTTGGTAATGGGTTAAATTATGCAAGTAAACTACAAGATCAGGTGCCATTAAATTAGCAGCATAATCTGGCATTTGTAACTGGGAAAGGTTAAAACCGGTTGCAATATCATTTAAACATTGCAAAAAGTGGTTAATTCAACTACACTCTATACTTAGTCATGGCTTATCAGTGGAATGTTTTGCCTCCCGTAGCAGGGCAATTATGCAAATGAGGTAAACTGTTCTAAAAATAGTAATTTTGAAATTGGTTTATAGAGTTCCAATTTGCAATAAGCAATACTAGAAATGAAAATTGCGGGTAAGTAAAAGTGGTATTGGTATCAGAGTTGTTTAACGGGTGGGGTGGGGGGGGGGGGGGGTAAATGAACTTTAAGCGACATAAACGGTCTACCAATTTAGGTTGACCAATTCATATATAATTATATTTCATGACTAACGTGAGCCCTTTTATCCCTTTCCCAAACAGCAATATTTTAAGCTGGGTCAATTTGAAAGCTGATATAGAAATTGGACAAAATTGATGTTAAAAAATAAAGGATTTGTGTAAATATAGCATAAGAAATATTAAAGGGTGATGGTAACAGATGGTCTAATTGCAAAAAATGAAATTTTTTGAAAAAATATGCAAAACTTTTGTGTTGGCCACCTCAGAATGGTTAATAATATGCGATTCAGACAGAGATTGAGCCGAAATTATAAGAGAGATAGCTGAATTTAGGGAGAATCCAAACCAAAATTCAACCACGTCTCAGATGCGGTTGAATTTATTTTTTCAAATGTCACGCATGCGCATACAGCGCGGACCAAGATTCAAACGAGATTCATGCTTGAATTTCAATATGACGTCATCATGTATGTTGTGACGTCATTTAAGGTTTACAGACCCTGAAAAAATCTACACTTTCTAGCCATACGAAATGCATCAAATTCACACACTTGCAAATAAACCTCACATAAGTTGATTCACCGTGCCGGATTTCAAGATTATGCTTCAGGAAGAAAATAATTTGAAAATATCATTTTACTCTATATACATATGCAAGGGAGGTAATTTTAAACAGTTTTGTCAAATATTTCCATAAGTATGCATTAATTCAAAATTCTAAACCGTGCAAAATGCTTGTGTTTGCATTTGTAATGGAAATGTTACACAGTTTAGGAATTATTTGCACATTTCAAATTTCGCATCTGGCTCTTCTGAGCTTTTGAGGGGTTGGATACCTTAAGATTGTCGCAGGTCCTACTGTTTTTGACCTACTTTCGACATCGCTTCATGAATTCGGTATCAAATTGCGAAAAAATGAGTCGTTGCTTCAATAGTTTGTCGTAATCATTTAATCAGGTCATATAAAGCTTAAAAAGTGTACATTCCGTTTGTTTTTGACAAATTTTGGTCCAAAATCTGGGAAATAGTAGCTTTAAGACAAGATGAGAAAATGCTTGTTATCAGCATTTTCATCTTTTGTCACGATGTTTTCCTGGGCCTTTTTAATTAGTGACGTCAAAACCAGGTCTTGCTTGGGAAAGGACTAAGACGTCTCTGGACAAGCTCCCGATTGTGCTTCATTACCGATAGAGTATTCCGAAATCACGAAGAGAAAAGAGAAACATAGGCCTATTGAACTTTTTCATTTTTACTCATTTTAAAATGTCCTAACTGCATAATATATACAATACGTAAATAATACTGCATAAATTTGCGATTTTTTTAACCCTTTCCCAAACAAGACCTGGTTTTGACGTCCTTAATAGAAAAGGCTTAGGAAAACATTGAAACAAAAGAAGAAACTGCTGATCTCCTTTTGTCTCAATATTTTCTGTGCCATACTTTACACAAATCCTATCTTTAATAACATCCATTTTCTCATTTGTGGCAGTTTTTGAAGTGGATCACCGTAAAATTTTGTCGTTTGGGAAAGGGTTAAATCAGGATAACCTCGTTAATTTCCGTTTTCACGGATAATGGAGAAGTAGTAGACGAAAGTGCATAAAGTGTTTGGTATTTTATGATGGATCGATTTTTTTCTTGCTACTTGTTTCTCAATTTGTGCCTCTCTTCTTTAAGAAAGCGTGCAATTACGTTAATGTCAATTCCAGCCTTGGAAATATATCTATTTGCATATTTCAGTTTGCAGATCTTTATCTTGCTAAATTAATTCTGTCCCGTTGATCAGTGATCAAAGGAACACATCAATGGCGATGAATTTTGTGCTACAATAGACTGTGTTTACCGTTTATGTTTTAATAAACCGTCGGTGTTATTAACAAGCCGTAGTTACGAGATTTTATAACAACACCTACGAAAATGCTATTGTTTGTCCGAAATATAGTCACCGTTAGCTACATAAAATCGTTCCCTATTCAAGAGTTCACATCTGTTGTATCAACACTGTTAAAGCCCACAATACTTATTGGCTGGCAAAGATTTGAAAATGCACAACTTAAGTGGAAGTGTTTCCAAGCTTTTGAGCTGATATGTTTGTGTAATAATTACTTCATTTTCCTAAAATGTAACCGAACTTTAGCACTCTATAGTAAACATCAGAAACTTTCAGAAAGGATTTTAATTCCATGAAATATCGGTTAATTGTACAGTAGATGCGACACGTCAAAAGAGAACGGGACTTGTCACGTTCTTGTAATTAACCCTTTCCTAACCGACATTTTTATTTGTCCAAATTGAAATTAACAACGTAGCATATTAATTATCCATCATTATTATGCTTTAAAGCTGCTATTTCCCAGATTTGGACCCAAAATTGGTCAAAAACAAACGAATTGTACACGTTTTAAGCTTTATATGACCTGATTAAATGATTACGACAAACTATTAGAACAACGACTCATTTTTTCGCAATTTGATACCAAATTCATGAAGCGATGTCGAAAGTAGGTCAAAAACAGTAGGATATGCGACTTTCTTAAATGACGTCACAACATACATGATGACGTCATATTGAAATTCAAGTATGAATCTCGTTTGAATCTTGGTCCGCGCTGTATGCGCATGCGTGACATTTGAAAAAATAAATTCAACCGCATCTGTGACGGAGTTGAATTTGGGTTTGGATTCTCCCTAAATTCGGCTATCCCTCTTATAATTTCGGCTCAATCTCTGTCTGAATCGCATATTATTAATCATTCTGAGGTGCCCAACACAAAAGTTTTGCATATTTTTTCAAAAAATTTCATTTTTTGCAATTAGATCATCTGTTACCCTCCAGCTCTAATAATATTGCAAGAAAAGGCTGTTTATCAGCATATTTTTACTTTACCCATTTTTTTTTAATCATTGTGTAATACCACCACACAACGCCCATATCAAATAGGTCGGTATTTGACATGCCACATAGCATATGATAATGTGAATGATGCGTAAGATCAGACTGTAACATGTACATGTATACTTATGATCTTGTCATGTCGTCGGTGTTATTGCAAAACACCGAAATAGATGCGATTTTGTCGTGGTTCGACACATATAATAACAATCTGATAGCTCTTGAATTAACGCCTTTTAAATGAGAAACACATTTTCAATTTAATTTCAATTGATTATTCCATACTTTTGTAAATTATCGTTACTAGGGAAACTCGCAAAAGTCTTCAGATTTGAAAATGTATCTAACAATATCCCAAATTAATATTGTATTTTTCGCTTAATAATTCTCACAGAAATTTAAGCCTAGATCTTGAAGAATGGCTCTTATTTGTATGTAAATTGACAGCACCATGGATCAAGATCAGCCTGCGTATTCACGTAGTCTGATCAAAATCTACATTACTTTATGCTCTTATAAATTAGTCTTTACATTGTATGTGTATGTACTAAATTATAACAACATGCCGTCGCTTTTCAACAAAAAACCTCGTAACTGCAGCTTAAAACAAGCTGCGGCTACGAGCTTTTTGTTGATAAGCATCGATGAATCCTAACCAGACTACTTAAACACAAGCTGGTCTGAAACCTAAATGATCCCTAATGTCATGATATGGGCCCTTTTTCGGAGTACCGATCTTGACAATGGCGTTTTATTCATACATTCATATATATGTGTGTAGGCGTTCGATTCCATATCTACGCTGTCATAATATTGCAATCGATGACAAAGACTATCGCTTTTTATGGTGAAAAATAACTCAATACTTTGCCAAACAAAAATCTCCTTTTCATGTCCTAGAATCAACCTATGGATTCTTTTTACAAAGTTATCGATGAGAACATGGTGTTCATCGAAGGAATCCCCCTTTTGGACCAGCAAAAAAGACACATCTTTGTGCAAAAAAATAAAGAGAAGGAGAAAGTGTTTCAATATGTTCTTTGTCTCATCAAAATATTCTTAACTAATCAAAGTACTGATAGTACTGAAGGCTAGGAAAGAAGAGATCAATTTTGACTCATACAGTGATAAAGAGTATTCTAAGATCAAATATGTACAAAGAAAAAGTGGTCATGATCCATGGATCTCAAATTTGTTGAAATTTCGTTTTAATACACTATCCACAGAAATATACCATCGGACAAGGGCCTTTTTCCACTAGTGACCTGTTATTCATCAGAAATGCATTTCAAGCTATTAGCTAGTCTCTGCATGCATACAGAAATACCGACGAAAAATATATCAATTTTTGACCGGGACATATTTTGGGATTACGACCCAGAATCACATTTATTTGTGGAGTGACACCAACTGTATCAGGAGCAGTAATTTATGTCTATAATATGAGAGAAAACACACATTCGTTTATTATAAAAGGGTAGTTGTACCTTAAATTGCATTTGCTGATGAAAACTTTTATGAAAGGAAAGCATTCGGAGCATTCGGACCGTGTGATAAGCATTCTCTCTCTACACTTGGAAAACTAGTTGTTTTAGCGGACTCAGTGGCATAGAGTGGACACATCGGTCGCCTGTTTTCTGAAAGTAGTCCGTCAAATTTAGCTTTGGATACCTATAGGCTAGAAATCCCTTGAGAGGGATTTCCTGGCCTAAAAACGAATTTGTCGTCTACAACAACGTTGAATTTGTACGGAACTATTACTTTTTTCTATCGTTTGGAAAAGGTATAAAGTCGTATCATTGCAATCCTTATGTTGATCATATTTTGGAGTGCCTGTTTATCGTTTGCGAAGATGCGTACTTAATCTATCACCAGATTTTAAGACTGTTCCAATTTGCAGACAACAATTTAAAGAATCTTTCAATTCTGTGTTAGGAAATATAGAAATTCATTGCGACAGACAATTTCTTCATTTTCCACAAAGTTTTTCTAGGCATTTTTCCTGAGGGGCGTCAACAAACTGCATTGAAATTATCCAACCTTTTGCTGTAACCGTCTTACAACGACGTAATGTTGGAATATTTCAGTAAGATCGTCACTACCCACTTACTCCAAGGACCACACAAAATAATCTACGTCTGACCTGCTTAATCAACAGCAAAAGAACACATAAAGAACCTTGGTGGACGTCAGACTGGAGAAAGTAATGACGTCTATAACGTCAATGACATTGAGCGTCATCTGCAGTATCAATGGGAAAATTTCCTTTTTGCGTGGTCAGGAACCTTGTCTGCGTCATGGGTAGACGTTGAATGGCGGTCCTAGCTGCTTATGCTAGACATACGCGTCATTGAAATTTGCTTGACTTTCATTGTCTGACCCCTGTGCACTTTAACGGAAGAAAGCTAATTAACGCTGTAGAATTTTGAAACAAAAATTTCAGGAAGAGTCAGAGAATTTAATGTGCAAACAAAATAATGTCTTCTTTTATGGATTTTGGAATAGTTTTTGACATTGTCCGAGTGCACTAAACTTGTTTGACAAGTATATGTTTCTAGTCTCAAATGCCATTAGAACACTTTTTAGCGAGCCGGGACTTTATGTCCGAGGAGCTAATGTCACAGCCCTAGTGTCGGCGTCGGCGTCGGCGTCAGCGTCGGCGTCAGCGTCGCGTCTTCAAAAACTTTAACCTGGTTTATATCTCGGGCACTATTTGAGATACAGCCTTGATACTTCACACATGGATACATCCTGTCAAGACCTTTCATTTGGGACCATGACCTTTGACGTAGTGACCTTGACCTTGGAGTTTGACCTACTTTTAAAAAAACCTGGCCTATATCTTGGCCATTTTTACAGATACAGCCTTGATACTTCACACATGGATACCTCTCAGCAAGACCTTTCATTTGGGACTATAACCTTTGACCTAGTGACCTTGACCTTGGAGTGTGACCTACTTTTCAGAAACTTTAACCTGACCTATATCTCATGCACTATTGTAGGTAGAGCCTTGATATTTCAAATATGGATACTACGTACCATGACCTTGAGACCATGACCTTTGACCTAATGACCTTGACCTTTGACCTTGGACTCTTATTTTTGTGACAAGCTCTCGTATAGGCGAGCTACGTTGTCCGCGGACAACTCATGTTCAATAAACCTAATGGAAAAGTAATGGATACGACATTTTGGATACTACAAGAGGATATTTAGTCCTTGGCTTTACATTTGAAGTTGCATCTGTCTTAATAATAATTATTATAATATTAACACTTTGCCAGACGCTAGAATCAAATTCAGGGCAAAAATTAAGACAATATTTCTACAGATATTGTATCAAATATATAGGTTTCTTGTCTCAAATGCCATTTTAACACTTTTTCAACAAACCCAAGTAAAGGATAGAACATTGTGGTTACAACAGAAGAGTGCGTCCTTGGCTTACATTTGAAGTTGCATCTGTCTTAATAATATTTAAAAACACTTTGCCAGACAACGAAATTAAAGTCGGCACAAAAATGGAGACATTTTACAAATATTCTATCAAATATACACGTTTCTTCGAGTGAAATATGAATTCCATTGCTAATGAGGCAATTGAAGCACAGGAAAAAATAAAGTTTTGCTCGTTAGCATTTTCTTTTGTTTTATCAACGTTTTTAATAAGAGATTTGTAATTTCGGGAATGTTTGATAAGGGGTAAATGACAAATAAACGAGTTGGCAAAAAAGTACCTTTAGATCCTTAACCTTTTCCAAAATGACTAATATTTGAACTCTTTCAGTTTGAAAGGTGCTCCAGATTGTGTACAATACAGCATCGCTTTCAAATACTGTGGTAAGATGAGAAATCGAAAAGGTTTTAGATGAGGATTGAAGGAAAAGAAGAAAATGCTGACGACTTGCATTTTGAACTTTTCCTTGAATGCTGTTTATGTTCAAATATCCAGATTTTCGAAACATTAATTAATTTTGTCGTAAGCAACATCTTCCAATTTAGACCCACCTTAAAAATGTCTTTTTGGAAAGCGTTAAATGGCTGCAGGAGAGCTACATGTGTCCTTATGCACAATCTGATCTGGATCCATGATATCAAATGTCTCAAACCATCTTTTTCCACATATCGGTTCACATGTACTTAAGCATTGGTTTAGACCGAACAGTTTTATCCTTTTTCCGAACGGTAAAAGTTTTGACAGTTCCATAAAGATGACCAGGTGACCGGTATATGATTAGGAAAGTAGACATTATGGCACAGAAAATATTGAGAGTAAAGAAGGAAATGGAGATGGTAATCATTTTCTTCTTTTCTCTCGATAAAGTTTCTATGTCTGTTCTTGTCAGCGCGTCAAAACAAAGCGTTGGTTAAGAGAGAGTTAGACTAATCATGGGCGGATCTAGAGAGGGGGTTTCGGGGGGGGGGGGGTTCGGACCCCCCTGGCATTGGCCGAAATTTTAATTTTGACTATATAAATTTAGTATAGCGTTACATATTTATTGCATTTTAAGCCATTATTTGAGCTTGGACCCCCCCCCCCCCCCGACCCCTTGGAAAAAAATCTTGGGCTTGGACACCCCCCCCCCCCCCTGGAAAAAAAATCCTTGATCCGCCCTTGCTAATCCCAGCTTAGGTTTTAAAGTAACCAGACACGTCGTTATAGCTGATTTCAATACTTTCTCAACCTAATGAGCTTTGTCGATTATCAGTTCACTGTTTTACTTCAAAATTCTCGTATCTGCAGATTTAAATAAGCTATAACTACGATGTTTTTTTAAAGAAAAGAGAGTTGGTATTTTGGTGAATAAATCGGCAGTAGGTCAATATCACACAGCTTTCATGGACTAAGACAATGTTCTTTCGGACAATGAAAGCATTTCATGATATTTACCCAATTGTGACATCAAACTAAAGAGTTCTTATTCTTTAGTATATTCGCAAGCCAAAGATTGTAACACACTTTGTTCCTTAGTAAGGAACAAAGTGGAGGTAGATTCCCTGGATTGCAAAGATGATTCTTTTGGCAAGGATTAACAAGTATTAAGGAAATTTTCTATTGTACAGTAGTACGAAAAGGGCATACACATGTACATAATTTTGAAATAATCAATTCCCAAAGGATCCTGGTTTTGACATATGAAACCGCTCGAGAAAACACAAAGACAATGCTGAAGTCCAACATTTTCACAACTTCCTTAAATATATTCTATGCTAATAGTAAATGTATACAGAAATCCAATCTTAGTCAACATCAAATTTGTCGTCAGCAGTTTATTGCTGCTTTTCAACAAAAACCTCGTAACTGCAGCTTAAAACAAGCTGCAGTTACGAGATTTTTGTTGAAAAGCAGCAATATTTAACCCTTTCCCAAACAAGACATGGTTTTAACGTCCCTAAAGCGAGAAGGCTTAGGAAAACATTGAAACAAAAGAAGAAACTGCTGATAGCCAGCAGTTTCTCCTTTTGTCTCGATATTTTCTATTCCATATTTTACAAAAATCCCATATTTAATACCATCTATTTTGTCATTTGTGGCAGTTCTTGAAGTGGATCACCCTAAAATTTTGTCGTTTGGGAAAGGGTTAAATTCGGAACAGTGCAAAAAAGTTCCATCGTTTGGAAAATGGCGAACAAATGAAAAAACATGAAAACATGACTGACTTACCTTTTTGAGCTTGCGTCCAAAACACAAAATCACTAATATTGCTGTATTAGCTATAGTCCGGTCATGGTATAATGGCACTTATTTACATATCTATAGTCCGGTACCCGTCATAGTCATAATAGGGAACGATTTTATCCAGTTAATCGTGACGTAATTTCGGACAAACAAATAGTATTTCGTGGGTATTGTTATGAAATCTCGTATTTACGGCTTAATTCGAGCCGTAGTTACGAGATTTTGTAACAACACCGACGGTTTATCAAAACATAACGGTAAACCCAGTCTATTTTTAGAACAAAATTCATTGCCATTCATCTTGTTTGGAAAAGGGTAAAAATAAAACCTTATAAAGACATAACCCCGGTAATGTGATGGCTAAAACAATAATCAAATGAAAATGATCGTAATAAGGGTCGTTATAAAATATGAGATCAACAACATGGATCTCTAGATCAGACTGCGCCTCAGATTAGCAGCATTCATTTTGATTAACCCTTTCCCAAACGGCACGATTTTAGGGTGATCCATTTCAAAAACTGCCACAAATGACAAAATGGATGTTATTAAAGAAAGGATTTGTGTAAAATATGGCACAGAAATATTGAGACAAAAGGAGACACTGCTGGTTATCAGCAGTTTCTTCTTTTGTTACAATGTTTTCCCAAGCCTTTTCTATTCGGGGCGTCAAAACCAGGTCTTGTTTGGGAAAGGGTTAATCTTCTCCCAAACAGACATGGGTTTGACGTCCCCAAATAGAACAAAGCTTGAGAAAACAAAGAGAAAATGCAAGAAAAATGCTGCTTACCAGCATTTTAGCATCAATATTCTCCTCGTTGCATTTCACAAAAATCTTATCTTTATTATTTAAGCATCTCGAAACAAGACCTGGTTTTGATATGTGCAGTAAAGGAGGCTTGGGAAAATATTGAAGCAAAAGAAGGAAACGCTGATAACCAGCATTTTCTCCTGTTAACTCAATATTTTCTTTATTTCCATTTTGTCTTCTACAGCAGCTTTCGAATTAGGTTAGCCAAAAATTGTGCCGTTTGAAAGGGTTATAGAATACGTGCACATATTGCCATCTAGGTCTATTTGACGTCGTTTTTCGGCAAAAAAACTCGTAACTGCAGCTTGCTTTAAGCTGCAGTTACGAGATTTTTGTTGAAAAGTAGGGTTTTATACCGTTATTATACCATCAAATGTCACAATGTCCCCCTTTTCACATTTCAATTCTATTATAGGTGAATAAATAACAACACAAAAACAAAACTCGATCACACTTTATATATAGTTCACTATATATGACCTGGCAGGGTATCCCTATCGATTAGCTGGATGTGCTCTGTCATGTCATTTATCGTGAGCTATACCGAATGCCATAGGCTATTCTCTGCCAATTCATGAAACGAAATGCGATAATTATACTACTTTTTAACTGTAAATGTGTCCCATTTTGAACATAGAACGAGGGAAAAAAGATTTAAAATAAATCAACTAACGAGTAAATAAAAATATAGATAACTAAATAGCATCATTAGAAACACAAAACTACAACTCCTCATTACATATTAAATGCTCTATTCTCTCGCCGTTATATTGGAATCACGCTTTGAAACTTGACATAACTTTACGGGCTCGTATATATCCTGTTTAGAAATAATGAGAAAAGAAACCGAAACAATAATAAGCAAAATCTAAAATCATCATTCGCAACACTAAAATCGCTACACACAATAATCAAATAATTATCCTATTCTGTTACCGCTACATTAGAATCGCGCTGTGAAACAACTATAATATAACATAACTAATTTAGCTTGAATATGACTAATTTCATTAATGAACGAAAAATAAACTGATTAATTAAAAAAATGTAAGAAAATAACACAATTCGCAACACAAGAATCGGTCCTCACTATATATCAAATAGCCTATTCTCTCACCAGCGCTATATTGGAATCACGCTGTGAAACTTTACATAACTTATTAAGCTTGAATAGGTCCTATTTTATTGAATCAGATACACCCCGGATAACGTTCCATTGTCTTAACCCTTTTCCCAATCAATTCCTGATCTGGGGGATTATTACGGATGTAGGCAAAGTTTATAAATCATTGATGGAAAAGAAGAAAATGCTGATAAACAGCATTTTCTTCTATCCCCTCAAGGATTTCTATATGTAATAATCTGCAGCGTTTTTTTCTTTTTTTTTTTTTTTTTTTTTTTCGTTAGTAGGGCATATTTGTTTTTCTGGGATAGTTTTCAATTTGTACCAGTCTAAGATGTTGATGTTTAGAAAAGGGTTAATGGACGATCCGTCTATATATAAATTTAGGCAGTTTGGTTGGCTGAATAGAAATTAACCCTTTACTAGACTATATAGGGTCATTGGTGGTGAACTCGGCCAAAGCGTGGGACGTTTTTTCGCGATCATAGTATTCCGTCGGTGTTGTTATAAAATATCGTAACTACGGCTTCGATAAAGCCGTAGTTACGAAATTTTATAACAACACCGACGGTTTGCGAAAAACGTCCATCGCTTTGGCCGAGTTCACCACCAGTGAGGGTGTTCATGGCTTAAACGTTTGGGCACCTAGGTCTGTCTAATGGTAGGATCCTGGGCCAGTTTCATCAAAACATTTAACAATATCTTACGACACGTGAATCGCATATCCCTATTCTATGAAGACCTACTTAATGCGACTTAGTTGTTCTACGCCTTTCGTAGGACATTAAATGCTTGTCAAAAAGCGCAATCAATCCTTTGGTGAAACTGGACCCAGGCTTTGAGATTGAACGGTTCTTGAATTGAGTCCTGCAAAAGCAATCTGATTTTTTTCTGAGCAAAATACCAAATCTGTATGCTTGTACGTTCAACTAAAATACAAATTTCGTGGCCAACAGATACACTGGTGGTGAACTCGGCCAAAGCGATGGACGTTTTTCGCTACAACAAGGTACATATATTTTGCGTTTAAATGTGAGTTTAAAGATCTGATTGGATAGTTTTTCTAATAACAATGAATTTGTTCTAAAAATAGACCGGGTTTATAGATATGTATTGACAAACCGTCGGTGTTGTTAAAAAATCTCGTAACTACGGCTTTATCGAAGCCGTAGTTACGATATTTTATAACAACACCGACGGAATACAATGATCGCGAAAAAAACGTACCACGCTTTGGCCAAGTTCACCATTTTATAACAACACGGACGGAATACAATGATCGCGAAAAAACGTCCCACGCTTTGGCCGAGTTCACCACCAGTGAGATAACATGCATGTGATGGTTCTTGTTTGGAAGCAGTTTCAGAACTTCTTTCCAAACATAGGTCAGTGTTCTCTCAAACTGACCGATTTTAACCCTTTCCCAAACGACAGAATTTTAGGGTGACCCACTTCAAAAACTATCACAAATGACAAAATTGAAGTTATTAAAGATAGAATTTGTGTAAAATATAGCATAGAAAATGTTGAGACAAAAGGAGAAACTGCTGGTTATCAGCAGTTTCTTCTTTTATTTCAATATTTTCCCAAGCCTTTTCTTTTAGGGACGTCAAAACCAGGTCTTGTTTGGGAAAGGGTTAAACAATCGTTCGCCAAGCGATGACCAATGCTTCGAGTGTATCGGTTGATTATGGAATGATATCTTAAGATCGAATTTCATGCAGAACGGACAATGTGATATTTGCAATGCTTTAGAAGAAAATGGTCGTAAGTGTACACTGTACTACAACAACAGTATGCATCTTGCAATCTTTTCCTTCTTTTGACACACCTAATATTGGCTACGAAGTGCGTATTAAAAGACATTGTAAAACGTTTATACTAAATAGGTGATGAAAATTTGCATTTTTCCCTTTGTTTCAATATTTCTTTACTGTGTTGAATACGTATATCATTATACTTTATCAACACACTTTTTGTCGTCTGCTGCAGGTGTCAAAATGAAACAGTGAAAACTATAGCCGTTTGGGAAAAGGTTACATATAATAAGAAATAAGAATATCTGAATGATATTTCATAGTTTTAGAAGTAAAACACGGTACTGCATAGACAGAGCCAAGTCAATGCCCTTTTGACATGAGTGTAAGATTACCTAGGTCTTGATGCCCCTTTACAAGTTGACTCGGACATTAATTGGTAGCTGGGCAAAATACCAGCCACGTTCCTCTTCATTAGATCTTGTTAAAGGGGAACTCAGACGAAAATTCGAAAAGTGCAGTAATCTGAAGTTGTTTAACAGGCTTGGGCACAATATCATGTAGTTGGCTAATATAAGGAAAATCTACATCCATAAAATTACCTTAGAGTGAAAAGTATCGATGATAGCCAGTCTGCGTGGACTAAGCAGACTGCGCACACTGACTAGGATCGATATTTTTCACAATTCTTCAGTAGTAGAAGCTCGATTTTAGCTCAATGGGTCAAATAAGTATTTTGTGACGGAGGCCTCATTAGCATACACAATAAAGTTTCTTGTATCTTAAATCTTAAATTTATTTTTTCGTCTTCATCTCCAAGCCACGTGGATGACTGATACATCTCAAAATGCTATGAATTCATTTACTCCCCCCTTTAATCTGATTATTATATCCTATTGTTTAAAGTTGTACAAAAATAGAATATAAATAGTTTACAGTGGCATCGTGAATCATAAGAAATATTGCTTTTCAACAAAATCTTCGTAACTGCAGCTTGTTTTAAGCTGCAGTTACGATGTTTTTGTTGAAAAGCGACGATATTATCCATAGCTTCTCTTAACCCTTTATTAACCACGACCTGGCTTTAATGTCTACAGTATGGAAGGTTTTGTAAAGCATTGAGGAAAAAAAAAGTTAAAGCTGATTGACTTTTTCTGCTTTTATCAATGCTAACGATGCCATGGTGTTTAAAAATCTCTCTGCTTTTATCAATGCTAACGATGCCATGGTGTTTAAAAATCTCGAATTTTCCTTTCCTAACACTATTCGGTTTTTTTTCTGCGACACCATGGAATTAGGACCACCATAAAAGTTTTGCTGCTAAAATAAGTTTTTACACTATGATTAATTTGTTATTATACCTTAAAGATCTAGTACGCAAAATGTTTAGGCAAAATTAGATAACAATATTTATCTGCATTTTATCTCTTACCTCAATGTTTCCCATTTTTCATATCACATGCGCCAATGACGGCATTTTTTCGAAGGATTTAATGATGAAAGTTTATAAACATCTTTAAACCAATCAGTTTTCTGGAAGCTTACATAGAGTTTGAAAGTGTCCCTATTGCCCAGTCACGATGTTATGGCACATGTTGACATTGTTTTTTTTTTTTTTTTTTTTTTTTTTTTTTTTTATCAAATAAAAACGTTCATACTCTCCAAATTTGCATGTGTTGGGTTGAGTCTTGCATGTGTAAGACACCTGCAAGATTCGAACCACCACACAAAATTACAACATTTTGGGGTTCGATTATAATAGTGTGGTGTTTACATATGTTAACTTTGTAAGCATGTGCCATAATATCGTTACCGGACTATAGTAGGGGGAAGGTAGGCTACACAATTATCATAACATCCAATATCATCATTTTGTTTACAATTTTGATAAACTGTTGAAACCATATGTCGACTTACTTGACGCTTTATATTACGCAAACTACAAAAACGAATCTGTTTTTTTTTTTTTTTTTTTTTTTTTTTTTTTTTTTTTTTTTTGTTTAATGGGGAACGATTTTATCCATACATATTTACTATTTCTCCTTATACAGAGGAGCATTATTAAGATATATGATAATACATTTAAACATTTCAAAATACAAATGAAGATAAAACAAACAGAACAGGACTAAACTACGAGAAGAAATGTACAACAGAAAGGACAAGAATTGTTTGTCAACCCTTTCCGAAATGACAAAATGATATTCTGGTTTATGTGGAGTGGAATTTGGGATATGCTGACGATAGATTTTATACAAACTCGTGTAAAGTTTCTCAACAAAGCAGGCTGGAAGGTATTGGACGAAACATAGAAAATGCTGGCTACAACATTTCGTCGTTGTAAATGCAAAACCTCGTATCTCGTTTTTGGAAAATTTTAAAGGGGAGGGAAAAAGTGTAATAACTTTTCGCAAACTGAAATGTTTCACTTGAAATTTGGACACACGTATTGTTCACAAATGATTTGTCATTAATACTGATTAGTAAAAATATCTCAAAACCTGCAAGAATTGTCTTTAACTGGGCACACAAGTTTGTACTTTGAAAATCGCAAGAATCGACATACGAGGTTTTGCATTTACACCGACGATTTCCCTCTCTTCCTGCAATGCCTCACTATCAATAAGTTTGTAAGAACAGAGTAAATTTGGGAGTGGGTAACATACATATCAGCAGCAAATAAGAAGTTACACTCACGTTAACCGTGACGTTATTTCGGACAAACAAACTTACGTTCTCTTTCAACATCCATTTCGTCTATGGTTGCTTTTATTAGTCTATATTTCTACCTAATTCATGTCATTTGTGAAAGGTTTGAATCAACTTTAGGACCAAGGACAAGTAGCTCTTCAAGCTTGTGAAGCTTGAAGCCACGATCTGGAATATGGGCCTTTATGGCATTTAACCCTTTCCATAAACAAGACATGGTTTTGACTTCCCTACTGGAATAAGCTAGATAACCTTGCGACAAAATATAAAAATGCTAATTATCAGCATTTCGTCGAATGGATGAATGAATGGTGTTTTAACCCCCGTCAACTACCAACGTCATAATGGGCGCACCAGAGCATTTCGTCAATTTTCAACAAAAACTTCGTAACTGCAGCTTGTTCAAAGCTGCAGTTACGACGTTTTTGTTAAAAAGCAGCGGTTTTCTCCCTTTGCCTCGATATTTTCTGTGCTATATCGTACATAAGTGCTATCTTTATTCGCGTATATTTTGTTGTCTACACGAACTTACAAATTGGATTATCCTAAAAATTTACCGGTTGGGAAAGGGTTGGGCCAATTTTAATAAGAATTTGTTTGATTTAGATCAGCCTTTGCGAACCCACAGTCGGATCACTGTACATACATCCTGTAATGTGACATTTCACATTTATTTTTTCAAGAATTCCTCTTTTATTCTTATTTGAAAGAGCAAATTTTCTAATGAAAAATAGAAGCCAAAATATTGAATCGTTAACGATAAATATATATTTTTGTGCCAACATTAAACAAATTGTTGTGGACAACAGTTCAGATTTATAGAATTTGTCATTTTAAGGTTTATTTTTCGCTTATAAATAACAACTTCAAAAAACTAGTAACTGATTAGATTTCTGCCACCATCATTCTTTGTCGTTTGGGGAAGGAGGCAGATCATGGATCAATAACTATCTATACAGGTATACTTTTATTTCCGTTGTTGGGGATGGGACTAGAATTTCGACATAATCGGTAATTTGGCCTAACCAATGTCGACAAAATTGTATGTTCAACCGTTCCCGTGTGTATGATCACGTGACACGAATTGAACTAATTGATATTCAAAGACGAGACCTGACCTTGCACTGTAGGTGTGTGTGTTCGCACATAATTAGGGCCTATGGCTAATTCTGACTAATGTGAGTCAATCGGGTTGGATAAATTTTGAATAAAAGTGAACAGCCATTTGGGGCATTTTAGACGTTAATGATAAAAAGACTACGGAAAATGCCTACGTGCAGTATTCTTGGGAAGGTTTAGATTCTCTTAAACGGTAACCGTAAACATGTGCGATTTGATATTAAATTTTCTAAGTTTCTTATGTTTTCCAATTGAACTACGACTGTTTTGTGAAGATTTTACAGATTAAATTGACTAGTTATCGATATAGCGAAATAATTGGAGTCAATATCTAAATGGACACTCAGACATACAGAGTAACAAGACAGGAGGTATGGCACTTCATCGCTTTTCAACGAAAACCTCGTAACTGCAGCTTGTTTTAAGCTGCAGTTACGAGGTTTTCATTGAAAAGTAGCGATATAGGCCTATAGCTTTTTTCTTTTTATGCCTAAGGTTACCCTTAGGAGTGACCTAAGAGTAAAATTGCTACCAGCATCTGATTTGAAATAAATGTTGAAATGACATTTTGTACAATACTTACCAAAGTATGCCTATAAGACACCATATTCCAGAGGGTCATTTGGTAGTCTATGGGAAGTAAATGCGTTTGCCCAATCCTTGACAGATCCGGTGAATGATTACGATCAAGGTGACCTGTGATTGGACAATGTTTTTTACAGGAATTGAACATGATTTATTCATTTGTGACTGATTATATTCTATTTTCAAGTTAAAGAAAAAAATCAATGATTTTGAATCATTTTGACGATTTCTGGGCCATTTTAAAAGATGGGTATTAATAGGCCTATACTCTGAAATGCTTCTGAGACTAGCTCCGCAGTTAGGGTGATCTCAAAAATGGGATCAAAGGTCATAGAGAAAAGGATTCATGCCATACTAAAATTCATTTTTTTCTGGTGAATAATGGATGTTTTAGAATTTAACCCTTTCCCAAACGACAAAATTTTAGGCAGGTCCAATTCAAAAGCTGCTGCATACGACAAAATGGACGTTAATAAAGGTTGAAATTGTGTGTGATATAGCCAAGAAAATATTTAGGCAAAAGGAGAAACTGCTGGTTACCAGCTGTTTCTTCTTTTGCCTCAATGTTTTCCCAAGCCTTTTCTTTTAGGGACGTCAAAACCAGGGGCCCGTTTTACTAACTTACGAACATTTTTAAAACAACAACATATTTGATTGGCCGAATATTTACTGTTATTGCTTCTCTTTCAATCAGATGTGTTGTTACAAGGTTTTTGCAAAAATCTATGTTAGTAAAACGCGGCCCTAGTCTTGTTTGGAAAAGGGTTAAGGTAGGTCGGATCATTATCGCAAACTCATTGACTGAGCTTTAAGCCAAAATGTCATAATGGTCACATATGGAAAACTATTTGCTTGGTCTAAGGGAAGTAAATAGTTTTACATAGGCGACCATTATAACATTTTGGCTTATAGCTCAGTCCATGAGTTTGCAGCAATGATCCGACCTACCTTAAAGTCTAGAGCATCCATTCATACACCGGAAAAAATGAATTTTAGTATGGCATGAATCCTTTTCTCTATGACCTTTGATCCCATTTTTGAGATTTTTGAGGTCAGCCAGAGGTGTGGTTGGGGAGGGGCTGAATATTTAGGTTTTTCTTCTTTTCTTATTGACTCCTCTAATGGCACCAACTAACTCCAATTTAATGTTTCAGTTTGTCGTCATTTTTATAACGAAAAATGAACACATTTCTTGTGTTTGACCTCATTTTCTGAAAATTGAAATATCATATGATATATCGAATATCGGTCATTTTGTATCGATACAAATATCGTATCGATAAAACTGACCGATACGGAGCCCTATTGACCATCAGAATTTTCAATTGACCGTCAGAATTTTTCAATTGACCATTAAAATTTTTCAATTGACCACCAATCGACCACCAATTGACCACCAATCGACCACTTGGAGTATTGACCGGGGCGGTTTTAACCGGTTAAAACCGCCCGGTTAAAACCGGGTGACCGGTCGATTGCCAACCCTGATGCCAAACGATCCTTTTTTAAAATATTTCCGAAAAATTATTTCTAGTTATTTTTAAAATACGTAATTGACACCCATGATTTGATGAAACTGATCATAGTAGTCCAAGAAATACAGACTTACGTAGGAAAGCATAGGCATATACTTTGGCAAAATCAGCTTTCCCAGAAAATACTGTAAATATAACACTACTAACAATTCATTGTTGGATGAGCAAGATTTCGTTACTGAAGCTTAAATGATCTAGCGTTAAAGAGTTTTGGACAGTACTGTCATCGACGAAATTCCTAATATATGCCTGCTATTGGATAAGATTTACAGAATTCAAAACCATATCGACTGAACGAAAAAATGAATGAATGAATGAATTAATTAATGGATGAATGAATGAATGAATGAGAATGAATGAATAAATGAATGAATGAATAAATAAATGAATGAATGATCCATTTGTCAATCAAACAAACCAGCAATCATGCCAACAAAGCAAGCTTACGGTAACGCTAATGTATAAGCCATACTGACTCTAAATATCTTATCGAGAATCGAGATTGTCGATCTGTTCAAAGATATAATGTAATGTAATGATAACCTGTCCCACATTATGCCAAAACACGGTCGATAAGGGAACAAACTCGCATAACAATTTTGGCTTATCAGCAAACTTTGCAGAGTATTATCCCTTGCTGAATGAAGGAAAAAGTTCCACATGAATAACTGAATTGGACTTAAACAATGCCAATATTTCAGTTGATCCTAGTGCAAACTCCCTAGTAAATTTTCCGTTTTGCGGATCAAGCACTGCATGTGCCATTTCAATTTTCTAAATATTCAAATTACATTTTCTCAAATTGATATTTATGTTTTCGTAAACGACGTCTTGTATTAATGTAATTACTAAGCAACGACGTAACGTCAATTGTACGTTACGTTCCGGAAGTAGTTTGTCTATTCTACGGCTATATTTGCAGAACATCATGTGTTCCGCAATTTTCATGTGTTATTAGGCTATTTCAGTACGTTCCGTAATATTGTGTGTATTCCGCCTCGTTTTATTCCGTTCCGTAATATTCCGTTCATTCCGTTTTTATTCCATTCCGCGATATTCCGTATATTCCGTGTGTTCCGTTTTTATTCCATTCCGTAATATTCCGTATATTCCGTGTGTTCCGTTTTTATTCCGTTCCGTTCCGTTCCGTGTTTTAGTAAATGCCTTTCCGAGTATAATACCCATCTTTTAAAATGGCCCAGAAATTGCCAAAATGATTCAAAATCATTGATTTTTTGCTTTTAACTTGAAAATAGAGTATAATCAGTCACAAATGAATAAATCATGTTCAATTCCAGTAAAAAATATTGTCCAATCACAGGTCACCTTTACCTTAATTATGTTCCGGGACATTCCCTATAGATTTGTCACGTGTCACGATAAACGTATAAATTTACTTCTCTCAGACCTTCCCCTACACCTGGTGAAATTTTGGATGACCTAACACCAGAATTATTTTATACAATGGCTGGTGTGACTCCTTTGTGTATTTCTTACGAAGTTGTAGATTGAATGACAGTATTGACTTTCATTCCGGCATAGAAAATAACCCCGAATTTCTTCGCAATTAATCATAGAGAGTGCAGATTCGGATGTTGATCAGTAAGAAAATATATTCATGGAAATATTTAGATGTTGTTTAGTAGTTGACATTGGCTAATTATTGAAATTATTTCGAATGTAATGAGTTTTCGCGACCTTTCAAAACTGTTTATCTTAATCTTGATTCACTGAGGTAGATCATGAGACAATCTGTGTTTGGTTGGTTATTTATTTTCAGTCACACTTTTTCTGCTTCAAGAATGTATGTAGTAAATACTTTGGGGACATGTCAACAGAGCTCCAGATAGGATGCGTATTTGCGTAAAATACGCATTGATTTGGTCTGAATACGCATTAACTTTTATTAAAATGCGTACAAATACGCATTCAAAATAATGAAAACGCATTTGATAATTGCCAGTCAGCGTATCATGATCAGAAAATGTCGAGAAAAACATACACTAGGAAATTCCAACAATAAACACAAACTTTTTGTCTACAGGTAATACAATAGGTTACGGCAGTCAGCTATCCAATATCTTTTACGACTTTAATCAGCCAATCACAGCCTTGAATAATTGGGGAATACCAATTACGTCACCACTGTGTCCAGCCAAGCGACAATCGGCTATTCCGTAGATCTACCGAATGATGTCGAGTGTTGCATTTGTTTGAATTTCAATCAATCGGTTATCTCCGTGAAAGCAAATCGTTACCCGATTTATAAGACCATTGCATCTATCCGTAAATCGGAAATGACAACTCGAAGGTGTTAGTTTTCTTTTCAAACCGGCAAACGAGTAAATCCGCTGCTGACCAGATCGTAACTTTGGGCTATTTTTGCCGATATTCTTTCTGAAGTGGCTCTACAGGCTAACAAGATAGCACACGATGGTAATCTTGTTAAAAAAAAAACAAAAAAAAAAAACTCGATGGTCGGAAACATAACGCAGTTAGATGGTCTTCGAACCCGAAAATGATAGTGGGTCGTTCCGGTCGGGTGTTCCTGTTTATTTTAGTCCTTTCCTGAACAAGAAGGTAAATACGCATGCCTAAAAAATTTATCTGGAAATACGCATTGGAAAAAATTCTGAGGGGTAAATACCCCTTGCCTCAAAAAATTATCTGGAGCTCTGGTCAAAAATCTATATAGATCCAAAATACAACTAAACTGTGCTAAATGTAACCGGACTGTTTAGACGCCGACGCCCAGGGTGACTGGTATATTTAACAGCCTGGTTTAAGACGGATTCATGATTTCTCCTAAGAGCGGCTAAAGTTGAAGAAACACAGTACCGTAATTATTCTAATAAACGCCCGGGCGTTTATTAGAAACATGGTCTATGGAAAAGTAGGGGGTGGGCGTTTATTGGAGGTTTTCTACTTTTGTTAGTCAAAATTTGCGAATCAAGAGTCAATTCATAGGCTCTAAGTTTTGCACATCGAATTTGGCAAAGTTTTGTTATAAGGACTGCAAAATACAATTTTTCAATGAAATTCCTTCATTGCAAACAGATTGAAGGCTGGACATATTCTTTTTTTATTGCTTTTGGAAGTTATCTTTGTTTATGACTTACATTATTTCAATCTGGAATCGGGGGATGGGCGTTTATTAGAATCACCCTTTTTCGCTAAGATTGTGCTTAAAATAAGCAGATTTTCAGCCAAGATTTGGGGGATGGGCGTTTATTAGAATATGGGCGTTTATTAGAATAATTACGGTATTTCTCGTTCAATCATTTTATTCAGAGGAAAAGTTTATATAATTTAATTTTAGAGTTATCAAAAGAGCCTAACAATTTAGAAATAGATCCCAACAATTTGGAAAGGTAAAAAATAAATGCATCCCTATGTAATTAACCCCTATGTATAAAGTGGCTAGTAATAGATATAGGTAAAATCTACCTGTGTAACCCGTGCACTAGCAATGCTTGTGTGTGTGTGTGTATTTGTAGTATTATAAGGTCCCTCCCTGCTCAAAGCAGATAGCGTGCGGACCCCAGAATGCAACCCTACATTCCGTTAAATTTTATTATTTTTTTTTCCAAAAGGGTTGAATTTTTTTTTCCTGGAGATTGATCTTTCTTCTTCATTTACCCAAAATAGTTAAATTTTTAAGCCAAATAGATAGGCACATTATGCTAATTCAGCCTCGCTTTGTACCCATCATCGCAGTTTGTTTTGTTACAGAAGTCGGAGTTTGTCCCTATTCCGTTTTGCTAATTGCCTCTATTGGTCTTTTTCATGGTGTATAGCAATGCTTGTGTGTGTGTGTGATTGTAGTATTATAAGGTCCCTCCGTGAAGCACAATAGGTACGGACCCCAGAATGCAACCCAACATTCCGTTAAATTATAATTTTCCATTCCAAAAGGGTTGAATTTCTTTCTGAGGATTGATCTTTCTTATTCGTCTTCCCAAAACATGTAAATTTTAAGCCAAATAGACAGGTACATAATGCTAATTTAAGCTTGCTTTGTACCCATCATCGCAGTGTGTTTGTTACAGAATTCGGAGTTTGTCCTTTTTCCGTTTTGCTGATTGCCTCTATTGATCTTTTTTGTGATGGATGTGTCTCTCTCTGATATAAGCCTTTGGTGTGGTGAAATTATAAATGAAAGTTCTCTTTACCTTATCATCATGTGTACACGTGCTGTTTGATTTATTTGCTATAATTTTCGAGTTTTCCTGTGCGTTGTCTTTGTACAAATATATCTATATTGTATGTAAAACATGTATTCATCTTTTTATTTACAATAAGGCTTTTTCTTCTCTTTTTATTTAGATTTAATCTTTTTTTTTATCGATTATTTATTCTTTTTTTTTTATTTTATTTTTTTTTATTATTTTTTTTTTTCCTTTTTTTAAATTAATGTGCCCTCCCCCACACATATTATTCCATTTTTATCTCATTATGTCAAAGAAAAAAATGGTTTCCTTTTTTCTTTCTTTTGCTCTTGTTATTTACAATCATACTAGCTGCCTAACACAGCAATGCTTGTATACACTCACTCAGTTTACATATGTTGACAGTACATATTACTCTGCTAATGCCTAATTTGCATATTTTAATGTTGAATCCATGGCATTATTACTAAATAATTAAACCAAACAGATTAAATTACTAGAAATAAGCCATAGATTCATAACATTAATGAAATAACCTAAATAGCAAACTCTCTAATCTTGGACCAGATTTAATATAAGCACTTTTAGAAACCTGCATGTACATGTAAGAGTTACTTATCTTGAATTTAACCCTTTCCTTTATATGACCCAAAACACTCCTGCTACACTAAAAGCTAGATGTAGTGACGTTGGGTAGAAGCACGACCATGTGCCCGGCTAGCTCAGTGGTTAAAGCGTCCGACTAGTAATCCGGGGGTCGTGGGTTCGAGTCCCACGTCGGGTGCACTTTTTCCTCTCATGTTTACTTTATAGACATACAGAGTAGACTACATGTCCTTGCAATTTTAAAAATATTGTCTTACAATGTAAACAGTAGAAAAATAATTTGGATCAGGATCTTAACAGAGCCTGAGGGGGAAAAATATTAGACTTGTTCAAATTCAAAGACGTTGCATATATGACAATTTCAACTAAAAATTGTGCATTTTAGTCTTTCTGGGTAGAAAACATTATGGGAATTGAAGAAATTGCTTGTCATTGTTTATCTAGGATGGCATCAAAAATGCCACTGTGTTTGAATGGGTTATTAATACATTTGAGACTAGATCTACAGGGTTTCCACCGACTTTCAAATCTGGGGTTACAAGCCATACTTTTACAGCATGCTTGTACCCCCTCAAGTAGAGACAAAGAAGGCTGCTTGCAAAAACTGGGGGTACATGATTCATTTGGGGGTTAAAAAACCCATTTTGGAGGGTTTTGGACACCCTGGATCTATCATGTTTCTAGATCAGCCTGTACAGGATGATCAGGATGAGTAAATGTCACTAGTCTTGCTTACAGCTGCTCCCTATCAGGAAGAAACTATTTGAGTGCAGCATTGGATCTGATCAGACTTTGCATAAGCACAGGCTGATCTGGATCCATGTTGGTCTCAAATACTGGACCTTTCTCTAGATCCTGCCTCATTTTTGTAATCTCTAATCTACTGCCGCTTATGATAATTTTCAGGCACCCAGTGAACTATAACAATGAATAACACAGTAAAACTGTTCCGACCAGGGTATAAAGCTGTGACAGATCGTTTTTACAGCATAGCAACATCAAACAATGTTGTTAGTCCGTTGAATTTTGTGAATGGCACTAGGGTAGAATCATCCAACAACAATGACCAGGATTCTTTTGAACTGCAGAATCCTGCAACAGGTAGGTACTAGGTAATTCACAGGTCTTCATCCTTTCTCAAACAAAACCAGTCACCTTCAGAAAGGTCCCCCTTCAGGTTGTCCAAAAACCTCCAAATGGGTTTTTTTTTACCCCCGAAATGAATTTTGTACCCCCAGTTTTTGCAAGCAGCCATCTTTGTCTGTAATAGAAGGGGTACAAGCATGCAGTCAAAGTATGGTTTGTACCCCCAGATTTGAAAGTCAGCGGAAACCCTGCCCTTCATTAAGCCCTTTGAAATTTGACTTTGAGACAAAAAGTGGTCTTGTAACTCCTTTTAATCAGCATTTTATTCTTTTGTCTAAATATTTTCTGTGCCATATTTTACACAAATGAAAACTTTACTTTATCACCATCCATTTTGTCGTCTATTGCAGCATTCAAAGTGGAACAGTCTGAAAAAGGCTTTTAAAGAACAAAATATGAGTAAGACTTAATCAAACCCTATGTTGTAAAAATGATAGTAAATACTTTATTATAAGAGGAAGCACAATTTATCATGTTCAGTCTTCCTTGTGTTACTCTATGAATCTACACATACTCACAATAATTATAATGTACAATTTTTACAAGTTATGGGTACTCAGTTGATTCTTCTCAGAGAGACATTTCATACGGGTAATCACAAGTTAGGGTTCGGAAACCAATTGATTATTTTAGTTGCATTATCCCCATTTTAATATCTGTTGCTCTTGATTATTATGATGTATTTCTTCAAAATACAGGTGAGGTCCTGAAGCAAGTAAAGAATTCTAACAGTAAAGATGTAAATGAAGCAGTAGAATGTGCGAGAGCAGCCTTTAAGATCTGGTCAAGTACTCCAGCTTTTGAGAGAGGACAGGTGCTGAAAAGAGCAGCAGACATACTTAGGGTAATGTTTCATTTAAGTACAATTCAGGGCTGTCGCCATAGCACAGTTTGTAGTGAATCAGGCTCTCAATCATGAGGTCCAGGATTGGATCCCTGCTGCTACAAAAATCCTGTAGGACAATAATTATTGTCTCCCACTGGATAATTGTAAACATACGTGGGTGAACAGCTATGGAAAGGATATTGTGGTAGTACTGGTGAGAGAAAGAATGGGAATCCATGGTTAGATGCTCGAGCCACTGTGATTTGCCATTGACAGTTGAAAGAGGTGTTAACCCTTTCCCAAACAAGACCTGGTTTTTGACGTCCCTAATAGAAAAAGGCATGGGAAAACATTTAGACAAAAGAAGAAACTGCTGATAACCAGCAGTTTCTCCTTTTGTCTCAATATTTTCTATGCAATATTTTACACAAATCCTATCTTTAATAACAACCATTTTGTCATTTGTGGCAGTTTTTGAAGTGGATCACCCTAAAATTTTGTTGTTTGGGAAAGGGTTAAACCCCAATCTGTCTATCAATAAATAAATCAATTAATCAGTCAGTCAAATGTTCCAGTCTTTGGCACAAATAAACTTTAGATTCTTTTTTAACAACTTAAAAATCTTGCTATATTAACCCTTTCCCGAATGATGAATTCTTCGGGTGGTCCTATTCAAAAGCTGCTGAAGACAGCAAAATGGATGTTGGTTATGATTAAATTTATGCACGCTATAGCTTTGAAAACATTGAGACAAAAGGAGAAACTGCTGGTTATCAGCAGTTTCTCCTTTTGCCTTAATGTTTTCCCAAGCTCTAAGTACCTCTCATTGACAAATACAGCTGCAGATTATATGTACATGTATTATGTATTGAATATCGTCTCAAATTTAGCTGTCTGGTAATTGGTTAAAAGATATGAAGTTTGTTTTTAATTTCACAGAGAAGGCTAGAAGAGTTTGCTCAAATAGAAACACTAGACAATGGAAAGCCAATCTGGGAGTCTAGATTTGATATGCAAGGATGTGCGGACACTATTGAATACTATGGTGGAATTGCTGCTAGACAAGTGGGTAAGTTCTTTATTTAACCCTTACCCAAAACAAGACCTGGTTTTGACGTCCCTAATAGAATTGGCTTGGGAAAACATTGAAACAAAAGAAGAAACTGCTGATAACCAGCAGTTTCTCCTTTTGTCTCAATATTTTCTATGCCATATTTAACACAATTTATTTCTTTAATAACTTCCATTTTGTCATTGGTTGCAGTTTTTGAAGTGGATTACCCTAAAACTGCTGTTTGGAAAAGGGTTAACCCATCACTACACAATGATGCCTTTTGACGCCCTACAAGATAAAGGCTTCTGAAAACATTGTGCAAATGAAGGAATTATATATGATAACAAATTTGTTCATTTTCCACAATGTTTTTGATGTTTTCTATACTGAAGACAAAAAAAATGTAAAATTTCATTCACTTTAAAAATGTTGTCTGCAAGACAGTTGAATTAAGACCAGTCGAAAATTTTACTGTAAAGTAAAGGCTTAATAACTTTCTCATGCCCATGCAATGTTGAATCAGGGACATGTATCATGCTTCTCTCTCTATTTTGCGAGAAATTTCCACAAATAATTTTTGAACCATCTGTCATGACTATTCCTTCTAACATGATCTTTTTTATGATACCAGGGTCTATGTCATAGGTCAATGTCAAAACAAAGGTCATGTTTTGGAAAAATTGCCATTACTAAGGCATTGTATTAAATAAAGACTTTGTTTCTATTCAGGTGAATACATCCCAGTAGGGGGTGGAAGTTTCGCGTACACAATTCGCGAACCTCTCGGAGTGGTGGGGGGTATCGGTGCGTGGAACTACCCTATACAGATGGCATCATGGAAGTCCTCACCGGCCCTCGCATGCGGGAATACATTCATTCTTAAACCATCACAGTTTACGCCTCTTACTGCGGTAATGATGGGGGAAGTTTATAAAGAAGCAGGTCTGCCAGATGGATGTTATAATGTTATACAGGTAACAGGAAACTATTTATCCTTTCACTTCAATGTTTACTGATGGATGTTATAATGTTATACAGGTATAGGTCTAGATAAATGACCTGGCAGAGCAGTTCTAGCTATTAGCTGGAGATGCTCTGCCAGGTCATTTATTGTTAGATATAATGGGAAATTATTTGTCCTTTTACTACTTACTACAATGTTTAACTACCATATTTTGTAACACACTCATGATAAAACCATCACAGTTTATGCCTCGCACTGCAGTTATGATGGGAGAGGTGTATAAAGAAGCATGACTGCCTGATGGATGTTATAATGTGATACAGGTATAGGTCTTGATAAATGACCTGGCAGAGCATCTCTAGCTATTAGCTAGAGATGCTCTGCCGGGTCATTTATAGTGAGCTATAATGGGAAATTATTTGTCCTTTTTATTACAATGTTTACTACCAAATTTTGTAACACACACATAATAAAACCATCACAGTTTACACCTCTTACTGCTGTAATGATGGGTGAGGTTTATAAAGAAGCAGGTCTGCTTGATGGATGTTATAATGTGATACAGGTAATAGGAAACTATTTATCCTTTTACTACAATGTTTACTTCCATATTTTGTAACACATAATAAAACCATCACAGTTTACGCCTCTTACTGCGGTAATGATGGGTGAGGTGTATAAAGAAGCAGGACTGCCTGCTGGATGTTATAATGTGATACAAGTGAGACTTTGTCCAGTCTAGTCTACAATACTGCTTTTTATGGAGCCAGGACTTTATGTCTAATCAGCTATTGTTGCAGCCTTAGTGTGTGCATCTTCGATAATGTAGACAAATACTTTTTGCCAAGACGTTTTATTTGGAACTCTGACCTCAGGAGCTTTACCTTTGGGAGTTTGATCTATTTTGTGAAAATATTATGTCATCATTTTTCAAAAGCCAAAAATTGTACTGTTCCTGTTTGAAAGATGCTTCAAACAGCAAAATGGATTTTGATAATGATAGGATAAGACAGTGTCAAGTATAGCAAATGAAATATTGAGACAAAAGAAGATTCTGGTTATCAGCATTTTCTTTCATTTGACCCAATGTTTTCCCAAGCATTTTCTGTTTTGGACATTAAAACCAAGTCTTGTTTAGTAAAGTGTTAAGGCAAGCTATTGTTGTTGTCTTAACAATTTTTGGTTCCATAATCAATTGGGATCTATTTTATCAAGTAAACAGTGACAATATATATCCCTATTGTACCTTGCAGGGAGAAGGGGAGACGGGAGGTTTATTAAGCAATCATCCAGATGTAGATAAAATGTCCTTCACTGGGAGTGTGCCTACAGGGACAAAAATTATGGAAGCTTGTGCAAAGGTAGGATTGATATTACACAAATTTTTGTCTGTTTAAGGGTTAAAAAATGACTAAAAGTGATTGGTTATGTTTGATATTACACAAAATTGTTGTCTGGTATAGCTCACAATGAAACCCCTGGCAAAACATCTCTATCTAATCCATAGAGATGCTCTGCCAGGTCTTTTATTGTGAGCTATTATGGATTAACCTTAATTTTTATATGCCCAAAGGGTCATATTATGTTATGGCCCCGCTCGTCTGTCCGTCCGTCCGTCTGTCCGTCCGTCTGTCCGTCTGTTAGCAATTTCTTGTGTGCGCAACTCCTCCTATAGTTTTGATGAGAATTTGATCAAACTTGCCACAATGAATCTCCATGGTGTCTAGTTGTGCATACCGCTTACGGAATTCAATTAACTATTTTTGTTCTTTAATTATCTGCCCTTGAATTAAAAAAAATGTCCATTTTCTTGTGTGTGCAACTTTTCCTACAGTTTTGATCAGAATTTGATCAAACTTGCCACAATGAATCTCCATGGTGTCTAGTTGTGCACACTGCTTACGGAATTAAGATAACTGTTTTCGTTCCTGAATTATCTGCCCTTGAATTT
Organism: Fragum sueziense; assembly: GCA_963680895.1. Classification (NCBI taxonomy): domain Eukaryota; kingdom Metazoa; phylum Mollusca; class Bivalvia; order Cardiida; family Cardiidae; genus Fragum; species Fragum sueziense. The sequence continues at coordinate 28,625,499 of OY804606.1, read as the reverse complement.
AAGAAAAATGCCCATTTTCTCCTGTGGTCAACTCCTTCAGTTTCAACCAAAATTTGATCAAACTAGCCACAAAGAATCTCTATGGTGTCTTGTTGTGCAAACGAAACTTTGATAACTTTTCATGTTTGAATTATATGCCCTTGAATTGAAAAAATGGCCAATTTTACCGACAAGCCCCTCTTTGACGTATATGCGCCGCTCTGCGAAGCTCTTGTTAAAAAAGTGAATCTGATTGGTAATGTTCAAATTGCCATAACTACAGCTTCTTCATACTGTTGTTAAGATATACTAAAGAAAAGGAGAGACAGGAGCGTTATTAAGCAATCATCCAGATGTTGATTAAATGTAATTTACTGGGAGTGTGCCTACAAGGACAAAAATTATGGAAGCTTGTGCCAAGATATGTTTAATATTACACAAATATTACACAAATTTGTTGTCATTAAAGGGTTAACCTTCATTAAAAAGAGAAATGTTGAAACTACAGCTTTTTCAAGCTGTAGTTTTGACATTTTTAACATAACCAATGATATACTAAGTAGAAGGAGAGATGGGAGATTTATTAAGCTATCATGCAGATGTAGATAAAATGTCCTTCACTTGGAGTGTGCCTACAGGGACGAAAATTATGGAAGCTTTGCCACGGTGAATATTTATGTCCACACCTACAAATTACAGGTAGTAACATAAGATTCACCATGCATGTCTTTTTGTCCATCCATTTGTCTGACCACCCATCAACTTCTGATGCTACTGTATTGAAAGATTGGATCCTTCGATATGGGGGGCATATTGTTTTACTTGTGTCTGTCAGTCCTCCTGTCTGTCTGTCTTTTCCATCCATCTGTCTGTCATTCTGAAAATCTTAATGTGAAAACTTACATTGAAAACTTAACATTAGCATTTTTGGGGGCATTAGTGTTTCACAAACACATCTTGTTTGTATTATTGTTCTTCCGCAATAACCATTTGACCTAGGGACATGAAACATTATAGCATTTTTGTTCTTGACCTTAAGAGGTGTGGTATTGTTTTGGGGTCATGTAGGTCAAAGGTATAGCGGTCCAAAGATAATCTGATGTTTATAAACAAACGTTTAACCTATGAAAACATGTTATTATAGAGATGCACATGCAAATCATCTTGTCAATATTACATAACAATCATGATTTTCATTGATATGATTTTGTTTTGACCAGTGTAACCTATAATTAGTAAATGGAAATGGTCTTTATTGTTTGGCGGGAATCAGAATATTGTGGGGGCCACTATCCAGGTCACAATTGAACTTTGTTTAGAATCTGTTTCCATGCTCTAATTCATCAACCTTTCAACCCAGGATCATGAATCTTTACATATTTATTGCCAATTACTACTTATGAACGTTATTCCCTATTTCCGCCGGGGGATCAAACATATAACACCATAACTATCAAGTAGATAGAGAAATTATTAGTGTTGTATATCGGACAGCAAAATCACTATCGATAATCGGAGAGTCATACCGATTGATTATCGATTGTACAATCGTTTTTTTTCTTTTAAACAACAACAAAACAACTTAACCTGGTGAATTACAAATAACATTTCATGAGATATATGATCATACATATATATATCAGATATATAGAGGTTTATTTTAGTAAAGAATATTGTTTAATCAGCTCAAATGCTGGAATCTATCCATCAAAAGTCATTGTTAATGTCAGATTAATTTTACTGATTAAGCAAATGGCAGACTACCAATCAAGTCATACTCTCATATATTTTGCCTAGATTTACATTTCTAGCATTAACTTTTACATCTACTTTCCTTTCTTAAAAGCCATGGTATGAGAATGGGAGGGAATAAGAAAATGGAATCTGGAAATTTTATTTATGCCTGGAAATAGATATCTACTTTTGAATTGGGAATTTTAATTTGGATTCAAATGTCTGAAAAATACCTGCAAGAACAGCACAACTCTAGCGATAGTATCGATAGTGAAAAATTGCAATCGATTGTAGCCGATTTTGGGCTCAATCCGATAGCTTTCGATAGCTGGAGACTATCGGCACAACACTAGAAATTATTGAGACAAATGAAGAAAATGCTGGTTATCAGCATTTTAAGAAAATGCTGGTTATCAGCATTTTCTTCTTTTGCCTCTATGTTTTCTCAAGCCTATTTTAATAGAGAAATCAAAACCAGATCTTATTTGAGAGGGGTTTATTTAGAATTTTCAATGTCCACACTTTTTTCCAGGGGATCAAACATATAACACTAGAACTAGGGGGTAAATCACGGTTGATCATATTTGATGACTCTCACATTGACAATGCTGTAACAGGGGCTATGTTGGCTAATTTCCTAACTCAAGGCCAGATATTTGGTGAACACAATTTTCTATTTCTTTCAGGGGATCAAACACATAACGTTAGAACTCGGAGGTAAATCACCGTTGATCATATTTGATGACTCTCACATTGACAATGCTGTAACAGGGGCTATGTTGGCTAACTTCAACCCATTACTGCACAGTGACGCCTTTGGACCCCTTCAAAAGAAAAGACTTAAAGAAACATTGTGGAAAATGAAGAAAGACAAGCAATTTCTTCATTTTCCATAATGTTTTCTAACCCAAAATGGAAAGATTTGTAAAATTTAATCAATTTGAAATTGTCGTCTGCAACACCTTTCAATCAGGAATAGTCCAAAATTTTGCCGTTTGGAAATGGCTTAACTCAAGGCCAGATATTTGGTGAACATGATTTTCCATATTTTTTTCAGGGGATCAAACATATAACGTTAGAACTTTGAGGTAAATCACTGTTGATCATATCTGATGACTGTCGCATTGCCATTGCTGTAACAGGAGAAATGTTGGCTAACTTCTTAACTCAAGGCCAGATATTTGGTGAACAAAATTTTCCATCTTTTTTTCAGGGGATCAAATACATAACACTAGAATTGGGAGGTAAATCAGAGAAAATAATGAGACAAAAGAAGAAAATGCTGGTTATCAGCATTTTCTTCTTTTGCCTCAATGTTTTCCTAAACCTTTTCTAAGAGAGACCTCAAAACCAGATCTTATTTGGGAGGGGTTTATTTAGAATTTCTGCATTTAGAAAGTCTGCATTGTTTTTCAGGGGATCAAACATATAACACTAGAACTAGGGGGTAAATCACCGTTGATCATATTTGATGACTGCCATATTGACAATGCTGTAACAGGAGCAATGTTGGCTAACTTCTTAACTCAAGGCTAGATATTTGGTGAACATGATTTTCCATATTTTTTTCAGGGGATCAAATATATAACACTAGAACTAGGAGGTTGATCAGAGAAAATATTGAGGCAAAAGAAGAAAATGCTGGTTATCAGCATTTTCTTCTTTAGCCTCAATGTTTTCTCAAACCTTTCCTTAGAGAGACACCAAAACCAGATCTTGTTTGGGAGGAGTTTATTTAGAATTTTTTAAGTCCACACTTTCTTTCAGGGGATTAAACATATAACATTAGAACTCGGGAGGTAAATCACCGTTGATCATATTTGATGACTGTCACATTGATAATGCTGTAACTGGAGCTATGTTAGCTAACTTCCTAACTCAATGCTAGGTTTCTGGTGAACATATTTTTTTTTCTTCAGGGGATCAAACATATAACACTAGAACTAGGGGGTAAATCACCGTTGATCATATTTGATGACTGTCATATTGACAATGCTGTGACTGGGGCTATGTTGGCTAACTTCTTCCCATTACTGCACAGTGACGCCTTTGGATCCCTTAAAAAGAAAGGACTTGAGAAAACATTGTGGAAAATGAAGAAATTGCTTGTGACAAGCAATTTCTTCATTTTCCATAATGTTTTCTAACCCAAAAAGGAAAGATTTTTAAAATTTGATCAATTTGAAATTGTCGTCTGCAACACCTTTCAATTAGGAACAGTCCAAAATTCTGCCGTCTGGTAATGGCATAACTCAAGGCCAGATATTTGGTGAACATGATTTTCCATATTTTTTTCAGGGGATCAAGCATATAACACTAGAACTAGGAGGTAAATCACTGTTGATCATATTCGATGACTGTCATATTGACAATGCTGTAACAGGAGCAATGTTGGCTAACTTCTACCCATTACTGCACAGTGATGCCTTTGGACCCCTTCAAAAGAAAAGACTTAAATGCAATGTTGGCTAACTTATTTACTCAAGGCCAGATATTTGGTGAACATGATTTTCCATATTTTTTTCAGGGGATCAAGCATATAACACTAGAACTAGGGGGTAAATCACCGTTGATCATATTTGATGACTGTCATATTTGATGACTGTCATATTTGATGACTGTCATATAGACAATGTGACTGGAGCAATGTTGGCTAATTTCTACCCATTACTGCACAGTGACGCCTTTGGACCCCTTCAAAAGAAAAGACTTAAAGAAACATTGTGGAAAATGAAGAAATTGCTTGTGACAAGCAATTTCTTCATTTTCCATAATGTTTTCTAACCCAAAATGGAAAGATTTTTAAAATTTAATCAATTTGAAATTGTCGTCTGCAACACCTTTCAATCAGGAACAGTCCAAAATTCTGCCGTCTGGTAATTGCTTAACTCAAGGCAAGATATCTGGGTAGCGTTTAACTAACATTTGCGTAAGTTTTTGCGTAACTTTACGTCTAAAAAAATCTTACGCAAATTCTTAAGTGCGTTTTACAAAACGATCGTAAGAAAATTTTGAACGTAAGAAAAAAATTATCGTAACTCTAAAAATAGAACAACAATGGCTAAAAATAAACCAACAATGTGCTCTTATCCCGGTTAAGTTTCTCTTAAATATCAAAAACTACTAGTTGTGTTCTAGTTTTAAACTGTGTTTTTTAGCATTGAAAAAGGTAATTCTGCTATTAAGAATTACAGAAATTGGATATTTTAGGCGAATTGCTGAACTATTACTAATACGGTTCCAAATGTATTATATACGTTCAAAGGATGTCCATTATAATCGGGAAAACGTGAAAAATACTAGCTGTCATGTTGTTGTTGTTTTATTCTATAAATAGTAACACAAAACAAAGTGAGAAGAAACAACGAAATAAACATACATTTTCCGTTGATTTTTTTTAATTTCAGCCTTTCCTTTGATACGTATTTTGAATTTTTCAGTAATTCTTTAGTTTACAAGGCTTTATCAGGTAAATTGAGGCACTGGCATTAGTTATGAAAATACTTACGCAAACTTTTTTTGATCGTAAAGTTACGCAAAAACTTACGCAAATCTTAGCTGCAAACATTGTTAGTAAAACGAACTTACGCAAATAATTTGAACTTACGTTCAAATCTACGAAAAATTCTTGCGTAAGTT